>OX393562.1:35359628-35499628 GCA_947652115.1 Blastomussa wellsi
ATGGCGTGGAATGTTTTCGCGATTTATTCGAAATCAAACGAACGGTCGGCTATCAATAACATACCTCGAAGGGTCCTTTGGCTCGGAATGGTTTAGAACAAAATCAGCCTGGTTAGCCTATTATTGCACTGCGGTTAGCCTACAAAGCAATCCGGTTAGCCTACTGAGCACTGCGGTTAGCCTATTAAGCAATCCGATTAGCTTACTAAGCACTGCGGTTAGTCTACTGAGCACTGCGGTTAGCCTACTGAGCACTGCGGTTAGCCTACTAAGCACTGCGGTTAGCCTACTAAGCACTGCGGTTAGCCAACTAAGCACTGCGGTTAGTCTACTGAGCCCTCGGTTAGCCTACTGAGCACTGCGGTTAGCCTACTGAGCACTGCGGTTAGTCTACTAAACAATCCAGTTAGCCTACTGAGCACTGCGGTTAGCCTACTAAGCACTGCGGTTAGCCTACTGAGCACTGCGGTTAGCCTACTGAGTACTGCGGTTAGCCTACTGAGCACTGCGGTTAGCCTACTGAGCACTGCGGTTAGCCTACTAAGCAATACAGTTCGCCTACTAAGCACTGCGGTTAGCCAACTAAGCACTGCGGTTAGCCTACTAAGCACTGCGGTTAGCCTACTGAGCACTGCGGTTAGCCTACTAAGCACTGCGGTTAGCCTACTAAGCACTGCGGTTAGCCTACTAAGCACTGCGGTTAGCCTACTAAGCGCTGCGGTTAGCCTACTAAGCACTGCGGTTAGCCTACTAAGCACTGCGGTTAGTCTACTGAGCACTGCGGTTAGACAACTAAGCACTGCGGTTAGCCTACTAAGCACTGCGGTTAGCCTACTAAGCACTGCGGTTAGTCTACTGAGCAATACAGTTCGCCTACTAAGCACTGCGGTTAGCCTACTGAGCACTGCGGTTAGCCTACTAAGCACTGCGGTTAGCCTACTGAGCACTGCGGTTAGCCTACTAAGCACTGCGGTTAGCCTACTGAGCACTGCGGTTAGCCTACTTAGCACTGCGGTTAGCCTGCTGAGCACTGCGGTTAGCCTACTGAGCACTGCGGTTAGCCTACTGAGCACTGCGGTTAGCCTACTAAGCACTGCGGTTAGCCTACTGAGCACTGCGGTTAGCCTACTGAGCAATGCGGTTAGCCTACTGAGCACTGCGGTTAGCCTACTAAGCAATACAGTTCGCCTACTAAGCACTGCGGTTAGCCAACTAAGCACTGCGGTTAGCCTACTAAGCACTGCGGTTAGCCTACTAAGCAATACAGTTCGCCTACTAAGCACTGCGGTTAGCCAACTAAGCACTGCGGTTTAGTCTACTAAACACTGCGGTTAGCCTACTAAGCACTGCGGTTAGCCTACTAAGCACTGCGGTTAGCCTACTAAGCACTGCGGTTAGCCTACTAAGCAATACAGTTCGCCTACTAAGCACTGCGGTTAGCCTACTAAGCACTGCGGCTAGCCTACTAAGCACTGCGGTTAGCCTACTGAGCACTGCGGTTAGCCAACTAAGCACTGCGGTTAGTCTACTGAGCACTGCGGTTAGCCTACTAAGCACTGCGGTTAGCCTACTAAGCACTGCGGTTAGCCTACTAAGCACTGCGGTTAGCCTACTGAGCACTGCGGTTAGCCTACTAAGCACTGCGGTTAGCCTACTAAGCAATCCGGTTAGCCTACTAAGCACTGCGGTTATATGGTTAGCTCTCAAGAATGGTAAGGGTAACACGATAAATTCTTAACATTTTCGGTGTTCGGCAGCCGGGTCTCGGTAGTGTAGTGGTTAGTGGGAATAGCTCGTGATCTGAGTGACCCGGGATCGATTCCACCTCTATGCTTTGATGGTAGACATTGTTTTTTCTCTTTGTTAGACAAACAATCAATGTCTAAAAAGATCTAAGTGTTGGGGGCCACTCAAGAGATGTTATCGAGTGCCGACCCAAACGAACAGCATTTGTTTTATTCTTTCATATTCCCGTTGCCATGCATCGTAATTTCAGAAATTGGTATCATCTTTTCTATAACAGATCTGGTTCGTACAAAATACATGCTTTACCGATTTTCATTTTCTGGTTCATCGTTTCCATGGAAATATTGATTACCTTATAAAAAAACTCAACTAAACTTCAATCTTTTTCCAACAACTGGAGTAATTTTCACATCGATCAGATCAAGGGAAAGTTGTTAAAACGCCAATTGAAGATGCTAAGTATGTGTAGAAAACTGTATTGAACCTAACTTTGTTCCACCTGCTTTCCAATTTGTTTCTCTTCGATAACAGGTTCCTAGAATATAGTTTGGATCCTTCAAAAATCGGGCCTGGATTCCTTTCCTATGTGATGTATTACATTGCTGACAGCAATGAGTTGGGCGCAAACGTCGCATGGAATTTCTTTAAATTGAAATGGGAGAAAATATCACAAATGTAAGTATCACAAGTAGAATTTTATTTGGAAAACTTGATGAATTGATAGGCTGGATTTCCAAATCCATACATTTCCACCTACTTGATTTTTAAATCTGTTTTCCATTTTATTATTATTATTTTTTTCATATTTAACAATTATTCCACGAGCCCGCGTTGGATATGAGATGGTTGATAGCTAGCGAGGCGCGTAGCGCTGAGTTGGCTGTAACCATCTCATATCCAACAAGCGCGAGTGGAATAATTGTTTTATTAAAAACGCCCAAAAAAATGTTGTACAAACACGACATTGCAAAACAATGAGATCTTTTACGCGTACATACCTTTTTGGTAGGTCAGTGGTATATGAGCTCATATAATACCATTGCCTCTAAACCAATCAAAACTCTGGAAATGTAATATACCATAGCTGGTTTTTAATAAATAAAGTTGTGTGCTTGTTTTAATATGTTTAGTTATTTTCCTTCTCTCTGTTTCCATGCTGGTGTCGTCTTGTGTGTGCAAGTTAAATTCATGATCAACATTTCTTTCTTCAATATGTCAGATCAGCTACCCACACAGATTAGCTTCTTTAGTTATCCTGTGTGCAATTTTACCAGCTTTGGTCTGGCTATTCCTGCAATGAAATATTTTTTTGGAGAGTAAAGGACAAAAATGTTTGTTTTAGTGGCGTTGATAAGGTATCGCTGATTTTTTTGTAGTTTGTATAAAATTGTTTAGTGTTATGAGCGAGATGTGTGGAAATGTGTCAGTGTCATAATACAGATTTATATTATCGCCATTAGGTACGGAGGTCCATACAATACTTTACGTCGGCTTATTCCTTACGTGTCCAGACGATTCTCTACAGAATTTGAGCTTCAGCAGGTAAAACTCTTAAATCTAACACCCATGCAGGTTACCAAACATTTCAACGGACAGAAACAATAGACCTTATTCACGATTGCCGCCATGTTTTCACATTGTAATGCAAATTAGGCACGCAATTTTTGAGGGGACAAACAAGCCTAAATCGACAAATTTAAGCTGATTTCTTATCGTGCATGATAGTTTTCTTCATAGTCATGCTTTGGTTTCTGTTTTGTAGTTTAAATATTCTAATTTTAACGCAATTTTGGCACTTTATAAAAAAGAAAACTACTTGCGTAGTTAACAAGTCAAAGTATTGAGTGACTATTTCAAACTAACCTTATGATCAAATCATTATTCCATAACTTCGCTTCCAAATGTGGCTTTGCCGCAGATACTTCACTATTTAGACCGTTCGATTTTCCGGAAACGGAATCATTTCAATGTTTGCCCCCTAGACAACGTGGCTATAATTTGCATTACAATATGAAAACCATCATGGCGGCTATCGTGAATATGGTCTATTGTTCCACAATGGCTCACTTCTCTCATCCATCTCCCTTTTTATTGCCAGTCTTAGCTTGTCTCACTTCAATTTCTGACGGATGTTATTCCATTCGCGAAACTCGTATTTGGTGAATCATGAACCTTCACCTTTCTGTATCTCTTTTCAATGTACCAAGACTTGGGTCTATGCGTTTGTAAGTATCACGAGACTAATGAGTAGTGTTTCACTTTATAATTTGGTTTTATCAACTGGGTTGATAATGTCAATTGGCCACCGTAAAGAGATCCAATTGCTGACGTTTCGAGCGTTAGCCCTTCGTCATTCGCTGCAACGAAGGACTAACGCTCGAAACGTCAGCGATTGAATCTCTTTACGGTGGCCAATTGACATTATCAACCCAGTTGATAAAACCAAATTATATTGTTATACTTCCCACCGACGCAGCACCACAGTTTCTTTAGAATCTTACCCCCTCTATTCATGTCTTTCACTTTGGTTCGCTTCGCTTGTAAGCTGACAGTAAGTTAAATGACTGCGTTGGACGCATTTTCTATAGCCGCCGCTTTAAAACTCATTGATTAATACAAATATGAAGAACAACGACAAGACCGAATTTTTTTGTTATTTGAGCAGAAAAAACCTTTCTGTTTAACTATTATCTAAACTATTGTCTAAACGCTCCAGTGAATTTATGTTTTGGCGAAAACCAGGAGTTGTTACACGTACTAGGAAATTTGATCATATAACCCCTGTCCTAAACCATCTCCACTGGTTACCTGTCTGTTACCGCATAGTTTATAAAATTCTCCTGCTGATCTACAAAGCTCTTAATGGAACAGCGCCTTGCTGCATCAGTGGCTTACTTAATTATCACACCTCTTAAAGGACATTAAGATCGTCCTCTCATAACCCTCTGGCGACCCCAAAAGCTAGACTAAAAACATATGGAGAGAGAGCGTTTGCTGTGGCGGCACCGACACTATGGAACTCGACCCCACTTGAACTAAGATCCAGTGGTTCGATTGACATTTTTAAACGGCATTTAAAAACATACCTTTTTAAACAAGCATTTTAAATCCTATAATTTTTAATGATGTTGAACTTATTGATGTAACATATGTGGTTATTTTTGTAATATTGCTCAACCTTTAACTATTTTTATCTCTCCCCTTCCCCTTTTTAGCTTTTTAATAATAACTTTTTTAATGTAAAGCGCCATGGGCGATTATAAATATTTTATTATTATTATTATTATTATTATTATTATTATTATTATTATTATTATTATTATATTAAACGCGAGATGACGAGAAAAGTATTTTTATAATAATTCACAGTTAAATACTGATAAAAAATATAAAATAGAAATAATAACAATTATAATAATAATAATAAATATTATTATTATTATTATTATTATTATTATTATTATTATTGATGTGACATTCCTGCCTGTATTTTATGCGAACTAGAGAACCTTTCGGAAAAATGTTGACTCTAATAGATTTTGCTTTTGAAAAAAATTTATTGTTGTTATTGTTGTTAGGGTTAGTTATTATTATTATTATTATAATTGTTATTATTTCTATTTTATATTTTTTATCAGTATTTAACTGTGAATTATTATAAAAATACTTTTCTCGTCATCTCGCTTTTAATATTGTAGTCTTTCTAAATTTTTTAATCGATTGTTACTAAATTTAGTACAAATAGTTTGTTCAATTGAAAATTATTATTATTATTATTTTATTTTTTTATTATTATTATTATTATTATTATGAGCCAATAGTAGCAGATAGCATTTACGGAAAATCGAGCACATTCACGACGCCAGCACACAGGAAGAAAACTTGCCTTTAGTTCATTTTTACAGAGTTTGCAATTTGTTCTTTGGTCATTTTGTTGAGCTATAAACAATCTCTATTAAATAGGTTTTATCTATTTTTTTCTGTTTAATAAAGTACCATTGATGCGATTCAATCGTCGTGGATTTATTCCATACTCACAATCACGGGCTCTCATTAATCGACTCATGTTTCGTTTGATTTTTGCAGCTCCTTGATTTTGTAAACAGTGCGATTGAGGATGAACCCTTGTCATGGAGTGTGAACCAATCCATTGAGAAAGTCAAAGCAAACATACAATGGAGGAAAACGCATGAAAAGGACGTGGAAAAGTGGTTGAAGGATTTCCTTTCAAATGTGAAGAAAAATCCTGATGACGGATTCAGCGAGCCGGCAAAGTGAGCTCCAATCGGAATAGAACGAGAGGAAGCAGCTTTTACGCTTGCTACTGGAAGGCAGCCGTAAATTTGCAAAACAGGCGATTTGGTGTGAAGATAAAAATTACGATGTCGGACTATTCCTTTCTAAGTTTTGTTTGCTTTAGGTACCCACACTTTCTAAGAATCATTCATCTGTTATGATATAAAATAGGATAGCATACCTTTTGCTCAATTTAAATTTCTGTCTCAAAAAAAAAAAAAGAAATGACACATGTTGGATCAAACAGTCGAGTCAGCTTTTGGACTTTAAATTTAAGTATATGCAAAAAAGGCATTCCCAGACAAAGAAAAGGAATGGCTAAACGTTGGAGCACGTTCTATTGCTTAATAGGTGCAGTATAAGAATTCGGTAAAGGTATCCTTGTTCCTGTTACATGACTAGATTATGATGACTAGTATAATACGAGAGGCAGGATCAATGCCAAGGCTATGTGCGCAAGGGACCGATCCAAAACTGGACTAGATCGGTTTCTCGGATTAAGCTTGACTTCGAACACTGCTTATTGAAACCGTCTCTGTCTGAAACTGGGTCGGCACCCTGTGAAAGCCTAGACTTGTCCATTTCGGCACTGCCTACGCAATGCTTGCTGCATGGTTTTTCGCATATGACTCGCCCTTAGCATGGTTCTGTAACTTCTGTTCCTATACTGCTTCAAGTGATCTCCGCATTGTTTGAAACAGCTGATTTGTCCTTGTTCTTTCAAGGCAATTTCTATAAAATAAATTGTTGGAAATAACTTTTTTAATTTACAATTTTAGTTAATGTTGCGCTGAGCTGTATGGTATTGGCGAATCTCAACTTGTGTTTGATATTGAAATTCTAAAATTAGTTCGTTCTTTTCCGATAAACTGCTATTAATAAGTAGTTTTAATAAATCATTTAACATTGAAACGTTTAACCTATCTACATGACAAGATCGAAGGGAAGGTAGAATGGGTGGGCGTTAGTAAACACCAGAATGGACTGGAATAAACAGGAATGGCACCAGAATGGACCGGAATAAACAAGAATGACACAGGAATGGACCGGAAAAAATGGAATGACAACGGAATGGACCGGAATGGACCGGAATAAACCGGAATGATACAGGAATGGAGCGGAGTAATACCAAAATGGACCGGAATTAACCGGAATGGCATCTGAATGGACCGGAATTAACCGGAATGGCATCGGAATGTACCGGAATGAACCAGAAAGACACCGGAATGATATTTATTTGTAAAAAGTCGCTGATGTTAGTGAATGTTCTAATTTGCGTACCAAAGCTAGGGCTCTCAAAAGCATATTTTACAATTGCATGTTTTATTTAACAAATAAAGAAGCCTAAGCGAGGTATTATACTGTCATAAAACACGACGGGCATTTGAAAACACGAAGGAAATGTAGAAAGGACGAACCGCAGGCGTATACTCTGATAAAACATGGGTTTTTGACCAATCAGAGCGCGCGCAGAACCCTATCTATATTATAAAATTATTTGTTGCGTACCAGGAGGGATTAATTCCGCTTTACAACGATATTTCTGATTATTTCACAGTCACCAACACGAGCTGCTACTTGACGACCCAGTTTGCTCGTTTAGATACAAACAGGCATATACAAATGTCAAACCGGATCAACTGGGATCGATTACATATAATCACTTTACCATACATACCTACGCCACACATACCTACGTCCTGTTCTTCGTTTTCAAGTGACGTCGTAAAATTCTGATATCAACATTCGCTAGTCCTTGAAAAGTTTCGTTGCCACTGGGTATAAGGTGAACTAAAATTATATCTTTTAACAAATTTTCAGCTCGATAGTGCCCTTTCATGTGGAAAACAGAGCATCTTGCGTGTGACACCAAGCTGCGTGCCGTGAAAAAGCTGTTTAGTTTAGAAAAAGCCTATCCTTCGGTTTTCAGCAGTTTGAACATTTCAGATATAATAAGTGGTGCTTATGTGGAAGGGCAATAGCTCATGAGCCAAAAGTGTGTTATCATAGAACAACTGAATTCCAGATGGTTTCTCGGGCATCACGGTGGCCATATTTGTACCCCTCAGAAGGACATATACAAATATGGCGTCTCCATACTAAGCTTTGTAAATTTGCGTTGAACGTTTCGGCAAATAGCTCGCGAGCGGGACACCGCACAGGCCTGAGACTTGGAGAAATTGTTTATTTATTTATCATCTAAATCTGAAATTCCTAGCTTCTGTAGTAAAATTGTTTGGAATTTAGATTTTGATTGCTTGACAGGGAAAACCACCAATTCCAGTCCATTCGGGTTTATTCCGGTCCATTCCGGTGTCATTAAGGTCCATTCCGGTTAATTCCGGTCCATTCCTGTGTCATTCCGGTTCATTCCTGTCCATTCAATTCCGGTATCATTCCGGTTCATTCCGGTCCATTCCGTTATCATTCCGGTATCATTCCGGTTCATTCCGGTCCATTCCGGTACCATTCAGGTCCATTCCGGTCCATTCCGGTACCATTCAGGTCCATTCCGATACCATTCCGGTCCATTCCGGTGTCATTCCGGTCGTTCCGCCTCATTCCAGTGTTTAGTAACGCCCAGAATGGACAGAACGTGAGAGCCACTCAACAAATCCCAGTTATAATAATAATAGCGGAGCTCTGGCCGCCCGAAGAGCCGCAGAGCTCATACCCATAGAAATAGGAGGACATAACCCAGGGGTCTCAATAATAATAACAATGATAATGATGATGATATTTTTTTAAATTTCTTTTAACAATAATAATTTTATTAAAATCTCATCAGAAAACCTATTTACAAATCATCAAATTTTTAAAAAAATTCAAAATAATCACATAATCATTACATTGAGTTATTTAAAATGACCAACTCTCAATAAAAGTAATAGTTAAAACTTCACAACAAATCAGTTACAAGATTAAGAAAGCTAAAAGAAATCACAACAATAAAAAAGTAGTCGCTAGACCATCAGAATATATGTATAAAAATTATAGGACCTAAATTTTGGCAAGGCATCTATCTAATTCAAAGTCCGCTTCTCGAACGTTACTTCTGATTGCTCTTTTGACTGTTCTTGACCCTCTAAGACAGAGTAATAATAATAATAATAATAATAATAATAATTATAATAAAATCACTTATAGAAAGCTGTATCTACTAATTGCTCAAAGCGCTGTACAACAATACATGATAATAAAACTTAAAAAAAAACAAAACTGATAAGCTATTATAATAAAATTAACTAAACTATTGATAATTAATAACTAAAGTCAATTTAAGTAGGTATGTCTTCAATTGCGTCCTGGACTGGTCGACAGAGGTAACACTCCTGAGTTCAAGAGGCAGTTAATTCCACAGCCTAGGAGAAACTACAGAAAAAGCTCTATCAGAGATGAAGAGATGAAGAGAGCCATGACAGAGCACTCAGAAATGTGCTTGAGAGAGCCAGAGAGAAAGGTGTCAAGCTGAAGAAACAAAAGTGTGAAATCAAGATTCCCGAAGTTGTGTACATTGGTTACAAGATTACCAAAGATGGAATCAAACCTGATGAATCGAAGATTGACGCAATTTTCAACTTGCCGTCCCAGAAAACAAGAAAGATGCGGAGCGCCTGCTAGGCATGCTAACATACCTACGCAAGTTCATCCCAAACATGAGTACCTTAACTGAGCCTCTTAGAGTTCTACTCAAGCAGGAAGTGCAATGGCACTGGGAGGAGCAGCAAAAAAAAAGCACTTGATGAAATTAAGAAAGTACTCACTTAAAAACCAGTAATATGCTACTATGATGTACACAAGCCGGTAAAGCTTTCAGTAGATGCATCCCAATCAGGACTTGGAGCTGTGTTACTTCAAGACAGTCAGCCTGTAGCATATGCATCAAAATCCCTAACCGATTGCCAGAAAGGCTATGCTCAAATTGAAAAAGAAACACTGGCAATAGTGTAGTGTTCCCGTATTAATACTTCATGTATGCGTATGTTGTAAACCGCAAAGCATTATGGTTTGTTCTTGTTGGCAGCCATCTTTGAGTAGCATGGCGAGTATTATTAAACATGTTGAGCTCTAAAGGAATCGAGTGATATTGTGTGGCCATCCAACCGAGGATGGTACATTAGCGACGAGGATAATAGTCGTTCCGCTTTTGTAAGTGTTTATTTTGGAAAATCCGCCGGAAGGAAGCGAGATTTTTGAGGAGAATGGTAGACCCAGAACCGAGCTCAACGGGTGCCACAGGAGGCCAGGCGGAGAGTCAGGCAACAGGGAGTCAAGCAGCTCAACCGACCCAGTTTTCAGCAACGGAAGTACGAAATTTACCCTCCCAGGGAAGATATCCAAACACCTTATCTGTGCGTTGGAAGCGCTGGAAGCGTTCATTCGAGCTTTATGTGCTGACAAAAGGGATTTCAAGCGATCCACAGAAAGTTGCATTACTGTTACACACCGCGGGAACGGAACTGCAAGACTTATACTATACAATTGCAGCCACGGAGGGAGAACTGAAGCCCTACAAGGATGTAATAGAGGTTCTGGACGAATATTTCGTACCGAAAGTTAATGTTTCCTTCGAACGGCATGTATTCAGACAAATGGAGCAACAGAACGGAGAGAAAGTCGATCAGTTTGTGTGCAGGTTGAGGCAGAAGGCGATTACGTGCGAGTTCACCGACGTTGATGAAACGATTCGGGACCAACTGATTGAAAAGTGCCAGGACCAAAGGCTCAGGAGGAAGTTCTTGGAGAAAACTAGTGCCACGTTAGCTGATCTACAGCGCATTGCAAGAGCCCACGAAGCAGTTAATGAACAGTTGAAATCTATGGATAGGTCTCCAACACACCCGACAGGACAAGTCAACTGGATCGAGCAGCAGAAATCCCAGAATAAAGGGAGGGGACAGAATGTAAAGAAAGGAAAGAAAGGTGGACAGAGCCACAAGACAAAAAAGCCTGGAGCAGATCAATCACAAAGATATTTCAAGTGCAATCGTTTTGGTAATTTTGCAAAAGATGCTTGCTGTCCAGCAAGAGATAAAGAGTGTGAGAAGTGTGGTACGCGTGGACATTTTGCAGTCTGTTGTTGGAATTAAGAGGGAAGCTACGAAACCACCACCCAGTGACACTCAGGGAAGCTATCAGGCTAGGAACAGGACTTACCACGTAGAAGATGGAGCAACTGGCCGAGAAGATCGATATGCATTTGTTGTCGGAGGACAGCAGGAAACTGGAGAAATTACACTTAAGGTTGGTGGAGTGGAATTGGAGAATGTGTTAATTGATTCGGGTGCATCTTGTAACTTGATTGATTATGGGACCTGGAACAAACTGAAACAGAAACATATCAAGTGTGAATCCAAAGTGTCAGACAAGAAGCTGTTTGCATATGGTCAGAGGGAACCAATGGAGGTTGTGGGAACATTTGTTGCACAAATAGCTTGTGAGGCTAGCGGAGAGGGGCGTGTGGATGAATTCACGGTCATCAAAAATACCGGAAAGCCATTGCTTGGCAGGAACACAGCAGAGAAACTTAAAGTATTACGAGTGGGACCGGTAAGTCAGCCCCGAGTTTGTTCAGTGGTGACAGAGGGGAGTGATGAAGATATTCGTGAGGAGTATGCAGACATACTCACTGGTGTCGGAAAGTTGAAGAATTATCAGCTTAAATTACACATCAATAAGGATGTCAAACCAGTAGCTCAGCAAGTGCGGAGACTTACCTTTGGACTCAGGGATAAAGTCGACCAGAAGTTAGATGATTTGCTAGACAAGGATATTATCGAGGAGATACCGGACACTCCTACTGCATGGGTATCACCGTTGGTGGTAGCCCCGAAGCCGGACGGAGACATTCGAGTATGCGTAGATATGAGGAGGGCAAACGAAGCGATAGAGCGTGAGCGACATCCAATTCCCACAATTGAGGAAATCCTATACGATCTAAATGGATCCACCGTTTTCAGCAAGTTGGATCTCAAATGGGGATTTCACCAAGTCGAGCTGGAGGAAGAGTCGAGAGAGATAACAACATTTGTTACCCACCGAGGCCTGTATAGGTACAAAAGACTCGTGTTCGGGATCTCATCGGCACCAGAAAAGTACCAGAAAGTCATATCGGATGTACTACGGGGATGCCGCGGAGTAGCGAATATTGCAGATGATCTGATTGTTTACGGAGTAAACCAGGAGGAGCATGATCAGAATTTGCATGCGGTTCTACAGTGTCTGCGGGGGAGTGGACTGACTTTGAATGGAGCGAAGTGTGGGTTTAGGCTACCTAGGTTGACCTTTTTTGGGCATGACCTTAGTAGTGAAGGGGTTGCACCAAGCGATGAGAAGGTTGCTGCAGTTGTGAATGCACAGGCTCCGAAGAATACATCAGAAGTGCGGTCTTTTGTGTAGCTTGTGCAGTACTCGTCAAAGTTCATCCCAACTTTTCACAAGTGGCAGAACCTCTACGGACATTACTCAGGAATGGAGAACCCTTTGTCTGGGGTAATGAACAGCAGGTTGCATTTAAGAAGCTGAAACAACTGATGACGTCAGCGAATGTGCTTGCCTACTTCAGGGGTGACTGCAAGACAAGAATCGTAGCAGATGCGGGTCCGGGTGGACTGGGAGCGGTATTGCTGCAACTACAAGAGGGGGAATGGAGAGCAGTGTCGTATGCTTCGAGGAACCTTACAGAGGTTGAAAGGCGTTATGCACAAACGGAGAAGGAGGCGCTGGCTTTGGTTTGGGCTTGCGAGAGGATGAATCTCTACGTGTATGGGCGCGAGTTTGAGCTAGAGACAGACCACAAGCCTCTGGAGTGTATCTTCAGCAGAACATCCAAGCCATCAGCGAGGATCGAGCGTTGGGTACTTCGCCTACAGTGTTACAATTACCGAGTGGTGTACCGCCCCGGGAAGACAAATATCGCGGACGCGTTGTCCAGGCTGAACCAGGCCAATCCAAAGGATCCTAGCAGTGAGGAAGAGGATATCGTCAGATTTGTTGTTCAAGAGAGTACACCAGTTACCTTGACTCCAAGAGAGATTGAGAGGGAGTCTGAGAACGATCCAGAATTAGCAAGTGTGCGTCAGTACATCAACACAGGCGATTGGTCGCAATGCAAGATGCCAGGCTATGTAAGTGTGAAGAACGAACTGTGTACCATAGGGAAACTAGTGCTCCGGGGAGATAGGATCGTGATACCCCAGAGTCTCAGGAAATCTGTATTGGAATCAGCCCATGAGGGACATCAGGGCGTTGTCAAAACGAAGAGTAGATTGAGGACCAAAGTGTGGTGGCCTAAAATGGACGTGGACACAGAACGGATGTGCAAAGGCTGTCATGGGTGTCAGGTCGTGGGACAGTTTTCACCCCCTGAACCAATGCAGAGGGTCGAGCCACCTACTGGACCTTGGCAGGATGTCGCAGCAGACCTGATGGGACCAATGCCCAGCGGAGAGAACTTACTAGTCGTCGTTGACTATTATAGTCGATATTACGAGGTGGTATTTATGCGGTCATCTACCACACCCAAGGTAGTGGAGGCCTTGAAAGGAGTCTTCTCTAGATTTGGATACCCCTACTCACTCAAGACGGATAACGGTCCACAATTTGTGAGTAAAGAGTTTGAGGAGTTCCTACATGAGTGTGTAATTGAGCATAGGAGATCACCACCGCTTTGGCCACAAGCCAACGGCGAGGTAGAGAGACAGAACAGAACTCTATTGAAGACCCTTAAGATTGCAGAAGTAGAAGGGAAGAGGTGGACGGAAGAATTGCCAAAATTCCTCCTGGCGTACAGGTCAACACCTCAAGTCACTACAGGTGCTACGCCTGCCTTTCTAATGTTTGGTAAGGAAATCAAGACCAAACTACCAGAGTTGAGACCAGACAAGTCAGTGATTAATGAGAGTACGAGGGACAGAGACTGGAGTCACAAGTTAGCACAGAAAGCCTATGCAGATGGAAAGCGTGGTGCTGTACCAAGTCCGATAGTTCCAGGAGACCAGGTGCTGCTAAAGAACAGCAAGAGTACTGGAAAACTAGCGCCAAACTTTGAGCCGGAACCCTACACTGTGCTAGCAAAGGATGGACATCAAATAACTGTGAAATCCAGTGAAGGAGCTGTTTACAGAAGGGACAGTTCTTGGGTTAAGCCATATATTTCATACGATGAAGTAGAACTTGACCCAGAGGACACTATGATTAAAGACACGGGCACTAAGGTCAAACACACAGACACTTCAGACCCAAAGCCTGTTGACTTGGAGTGTTCGAGACCAAAGAGGACCATCAAACAACCGGAGAGACTTAAAGATTATGTTTTGAGTAAACCCTAAGAGACTACAGAATACGTCTGTACAGGAAACTGTTGTTGACATTAGAAACTCTTGCTGACATATTATTTGATTAAGTAGTAGTATATTTAAACCGTAATAGTGTTGAGAACGTTTATACTGTTATAGCGGAAAGGAAGGGATGTAGTGTTCCCGTATTAATACTTCATGTATGCGTATGTTGTAAACCGCAAAGCATTATGGTTTGTTCTTGTTGGCAGCCATCTTTGAGTAGCATGGCGAGTATTATTAAACATGTTGAGTTCTAAAGGAATCGAGTGATATTGTGTGGCCATCCAACCGAGGACGGTACAAATAGTATTTGGATGTGAACGTTTTCACCAGTACTTGTATGGCAAAGAAGTTGTAATCGAATCGGATCACAAGCCACTTGGAGCGATGTTCACAAAACCAATTGCTAAAGCACCCCACAGAATTCAATGCCCGCTGCTCCGATTGCAGCACTACCAGCTAAAAGTGAAGTACGTCCCAGGCAAACTTATGTTTATTGCTGATTCACTATCCAGAGCCCACCTGGACACCACTTGCACGAAACAAGGGATGCCTGATGATGAAATTGAAATGCAAATTCATCTCCTGGTAGAGCACAAATTGAAAGAATTTCAAGAAGCGACGAAGGAAGACCCGTTCCTTCAGGCAGTTGCCCAGCTGACCAAACAAGGATGGCCTGACCACAAGAATAAAGTTCCTGCTGAGGCAAAACCATACTGGAGTTTCAAAGAAGAAATCCATGAAGCTGATGGAATCTTCTTAAAAGGGCAAAAGATGATTGTCCCAGAACAACTGAGACCTGAAATGCTCAAAAGAATCCACGAAAGCCACCTAGGCATTGAGAAAAGCAAACGAAGAGCAAGTGACATCCTGTACTGGCCATGCACAGATAACAGATCTGATTGCAAATTGCAGTTCATGCCGTAAGCACAGGAAGAACAACACCAAAGAACCATTGCTTCCACACGAAGTCCCAGGCCCTGGCAAAAGATCGCATGTGATCTATTCACCCTTGGAGGCAAGGACTATCTTCTAACTGTTGATTATTATTCAAAGTGGGTAGAGATTGGCTTGTTACGTGACAGCACCTTGAGTTCTGAAGTCATCACCCAACTTAAATCCTCTTTTGCACGGTATGGCATTCCGGACGAAGTCATTTCAGACAATGGTCCTCAGTTTTCAAGCCGAAAATTCAAACAGTTTGCAGAATCGTGGGAATTTAAGCACACAACCACAAGTCCCAAGTACCCACAAGCTAATGGACAAGTGGAAAAAACCATTGGCACAACAAAATCTGTACTAAAGAAAGCTCATGAAGATGGTACAGATCCATACATTGCCTTGCCGGAAAACAGGAACACTACGATAACTGGACTGAAGTATTCTCCAGCTCAAATATTCGGCCTTAACAGAAGGCTGAAAACCAAACTTCCAACAACTACCCAGTTACTAAATGCAAGAATTCCAACAGATGCTAGGTCCCAGCTCCTGGCTCAACAGAAATCACAGAAGCTTTATTTTGACAGAGGAGCCAAATCACTCCCTCCCGTCAAAACTGGTGATGCTGTTCGAATGAAAACATCGAATTGCTGTGACCTGCCACAGTCACAAACCTCGCTAAAACCCCTCGATCAGTAGTTGTGACCAGCAATGGAACCCTCTACAGACGAAACAGGAGACAAATTTTATCAAGACCCCAGGTGTTAGCAAACCCGCCTTCACTGGTCCGAAAGGTGACAGAGAGATCACCACGAGCCCAGGAAGTGACAGAAACATCATCAAGACTCCTGTAGTAACACGATCTGGCCGAATTGTCACAGCACCATGGCTAAATGACTTTATATACTACTAAGTAATAAGACCTGTTATCACCTTGCTAGGTCAAGTTGTTACTACCAGTTGAGAACATTTACTTGAGACTGACCTTTAACACAAGGTCTGTGGACAATGCTGATATATGTTTGAATTTCATTTAAGAAGGGAGATAGGTCAAGTTGTTACTACCAGTTGAGAACATTTACCCGGAAAATTTACTTTAGGCTGACCTTCGACATAAGGTCTGCACAATGTTGATGTTTGTTATAATTTCATTTAAGAAGAGAGATTTCATGATACATGTATCACTTCATTAGCAGTCACGTGGTCTTTCACGCGGTATTTTCCCCTACCCAGCGGAAATTTAGTCTCTCCAGTACCAAGTGAATACTTTGATTTTACCCAGTGACTGTGCGGTGTGACCCAGCGTATTTTGTTCGCAAATAATAATACTAATAATAATAATACTAATAATAATAATAAATAAGCAAAATAAAACAAAATGAGCGGACCCAGTAGGAAATTAACCAATCCTTTCTTTAATAGTTAGTCATATTTTAAATTATAGAAGATTAATCTGTATACGTAGTTTTTCGTAATAAGTTGTAGCTTTTATATTAAATTATTATTACCTGATGTATTTTACCGTGTTTAAATAAAGATGATGGTGATGATACATATGCCTGTCGGATCTCATGTAAAAATGCCAGATTTTGGCTTTCCATATGATTGGTCGTAAAACAATGCTTATGAAATGGACATGTTCTCATTGGCTGTCTTGTATAAATAACGCTTCCGGTCGACAGGAAGAAATGTTTACAGGGAGCACAAGTTCGAAATGAAAGCGACGATGGCTAAGGGACGGACCATTTTATTTGTGAGGGGAATAAAAAGCGGCCAAAAAATATCCTGCAGAGGGAGCCATGCGAAAAAAAAATTCTAGCAAACACTTTCAGCATCAGTGCTCGCCTTGACAAAGAAAAGATGAAAATTAACAGTGAATTGACAGAAAAATTGACAACATTAACAGTGGCGGATCCAGAAAATTTCCGGCCCTTCGGGACTTAAATTAAGGTAGGGGCCCGAACCAATAAGGGTGGGAGGGCCTGGGCCACCCGAGATCCTCCCCTAGATCTACCACTGATTAATATACGACTTTGTGCCAGAATTTAGTATTCAGTTTCACCTTCCAAAACTCTTAATACCTTTCGAAGAAAGAACAGGCTTTACTGCGTTTAGCACTGCTGACTGGCTGGGCTTTCTCTACAAGTGCACATCAGTTTGTTGTCAAGTTTCTGAAATGAAGCGGCAACAATCGCTGCTGTCCTTTCATACTACCACGTCTGTCCATTGAAAATGAAAAATGTCACAAAAGAAAAAAAGGTAAAAATAATTTTAGAAGCGAGAAATATAAGTAGTTTCATGTGTTGTGTGAAAGAAAATTTGGCAGTTTTCGTTCCATTGTGAAATTCTTCTCATTATGTTTTCAAAAATCAAGACGACATATTAAACGAGTTTTTAGCCCTTCAGCCACACAAACACGAGAGACAGTGTTTCATCACATTTCCACCGAGAAGAGAGTTGAAAATACGACGCGCAACGGAGTATTTTTGACGAACTTCGAGGTGTTAGGAAATGTGATGAAACACTGTCTCGAGTGTTTGATATATCTTCTCAATCAAAACTAAAACTACGGAGAAAACGAAGAAATCGTAAAAATCTATGCTAATTAAGATCACATTTCCAAACCACGGTTAAAGTTCTGATTTCCTTTGTTTTTACGTGATGAATTACTAATGAGTTTGAGTAGTCAGGAGGAAATTGTGGCAAGGCGCCGATTTTTTTTTTTTTTTTTTTCAAATAGTACTTCATGTAAGCGACAGGAAATATATCTCTTTCAACAGCAGCCTTGGTTCACTGTGATTCCCTAAAATTTCTTTACCGGTTTGAAAGGTTCTTTCACCTGTTGTGATGTAAACTAGCTAGGGAGTGCACAGCTTTCTACTGTCGGGCTTCATGCTCTTGCCA
Organism: Blastomussa wellsi; assembly: GCA_947652115.1. Taxonomy (NCBI): domain Eukaryota; kingdom Metazoa; phylum Cnidaria; class Anthozoa; order Scleractinia; family Plerogyridae; genus Blastomussa; species Blastomussa wellsi. The sequence goes on from OX393562.1 coordinate 35,377,853, forward strand.
GGCAAAAATTGCCCAACCCCCCCCCCCCAAAAAAAAAATATAAATAAATAACATGGTCCGTCCCTAACAATACATTAATCGTCCGCATTGTAAGCCCACTCGAATGTTGTTATAGAAATAACTTGCGAACACCAGTTCAACCTTCTTCCAAACAAAATTTTCATTTTAACGCGGTGAAGTTTTGATGAAGTCCTTGCGTGTCCAACGAATTATTCTGCAGACATTTTTAATTTCGCGCCTGGTGGAAATCCGAGTCACGAAATTAATACCAACTACAAACAGTGGTTTGACAGCTGACTTAGTGGGCGGAAATCCGTCTTTGTTCGCAGGCTAGTGGGCGGATGGCGACCGGTTCAATAAATATATCAGGCGTAACTTTTTGATCGCAGGTTATGGAATACCAAGTATTATTGTTCTTCGAGTTTCCTATTTTAGTATTTCGTGTGACTAACTTGTGTGACTGCCTCTTCCGCCATGCAAATATAAAACAACAGAGGACTGTACACTTGATGGGTTTTCCGCACGTACCGTAATCAATGTAAAGTCGATATACTCAAATAAAAGAGATTTACATGTAGATACCTATCCGTACGTGTTATCTGCGCCCCGGGGGGGTACTCCTCGGAATTCTTGGTGGGGGTGTGCCGCCCGGGTCTTCAAATCCCGACCCTATTTCAGACCTAAACATGCCATTTTCCACACCCGTTTTCAGACCGGACCTCAAAAATTCATACCCGTTTTCAGACCTGAACTTGAAAATATACACCCGTTTTCAGACATGGCTTTATAAAATCGTTACATTATTATAGCATCCAAGTGAAATCACAACAAAGTATATTACGTTAAAGCATAATATTTTTTATTAGGAAGTATAAAGCACTGAGAATTGCATCAGGCACAAAATTCTAGAATAATTCAAGCTTTAAATTGTGCCGTCATGAAAACAGTTTGCACATATACTAATCAATCTAACGGGAACAGAATAACAGAACAGAACAATAATATAAAAAAACGTACTCGAAAGGAATGAAAATACATTGACTCGTTATAATTATGCATCAGTGCCGAACGGAAGTTGACGCAAGGAGTAAAATTAAGCTGGGATGATATAGTTTATCTATTTCTTTTTGTCGCTATCAGTTAGTCGTTCCAGTTACGTACTGAGAAGAAAAATATGTTTGTAAGCTTTCGTAAATGTTCCCGGCCCCCAAAACCCGACCCGATTTCAGACCATAATTGTCAAAATCTATACCCGTTTTCAGACCAAAACGGCTCAAAAACCATACCCTTTGGGGCGGCACATACCTATATACCTTATATAGGGGAGTACCCCCCCCCCCCCCCGGGATCTGCGCGTGAAGAAAAACTACGAACTACGATTTTTTCATCACGGAAGCAATTCCGGTGCATAACAACCGGAGAAAAACGTTCCTGAGCATCAACCCAGCATTGTTCGTAACGTCCTTGTTGGTGGCGAATAAAAAGTTCATCTGTCAAAAAAAGTAAATAGCATTGAATGTTGTTGCATGACCATTGTCTCGTGAGTTCCGAGAAAACGATCGCTTCTTCCAGGAATTGACTCTAATTCCTCTGAGTCTGCGCACTATCGTGGAAATTATTTTGGTGTCCTTTAAATGTGCTTAATTTGCAAATTTGAAGTCTCTGCATTTACATCCAAGTATATAGTATGGCGATACTAGATGAACTTGAATTGAAACATTGCGAACTCCAACAAGTTTCAATTAATTTACAATAGCATTGCTCTGCTAAACTGGGTACCTGTATTAGCATGGCGAATCGGCGAACTCAAGGCCTGAAACAGAAATTTCCATCAAAACCGAAAGAGATCGCGCTGAACATAAACATTTTGGAAGATCGCTTGCCACCAAGCAACGTTCAGGGAAATCGCAGTCGTCTTGGAGATTTCGAAAATCATTTCCGAGCTCACAATTTCCAAGTTGAGAAAGCGCACGATCCGTCTACAGTTTCTGGAAATGCTAGAAACATAAACATTAAGTTGAAGACAACAGAATACGGAAGCTCAGCAAGATTCTTCGAGCGAATTCGACGACAGTGGTGTTCGTCTATTTGTCGGCGTGGTGATTCATTCTGGTTGGAATCTGCTGAAATTTCCAAAGATACCTTCAAGTACAAATCGGACGGGACAAGGCAAATGCTGAAAGTCTCTTCCTTTAGCTTCGGATGTTTCTTTGACCGCGGCACCTATATAAATCATTGGTCCAGTGATCAAGATGCATCCTCCCTTGAAGATATTCAAAGTGAGTTCGAGCACGATACGAAAAGTCTGGCGATCACCTATTTCAAGGCTGGTGCTCCAACGGGATTTAGAGAAGTTCGCATTGAAATGGAATACAGACAGTTTGAGAATTATGTGGTCGTAGATGAAAACATTTCTCAAGGAACAATCCACTTTTATTTTCCACTTCAATGGCCTCCAAAAGTATCTGAAGGTAGCCAAATAACTTAACATATTACTAAATAATATAGCGGTTTAATGGAAAGAAAAAATGTATAAAGTTGAGCTTGAAATTTTTCAGTTGATAGTTTTGCGAGCTACCATGGGTTAAAAAAGTGTTCTTATTAGGAGGCACCCCCCCCCCCCCCCCCTCGATTTAGGTATAATTTTTTAAAATACTGTTACGAACATTTATCTCGCGTTCTATCACCTTGACTCGATAAAGGCCGCCTTGTTTTCCGTAATTTTTTTATTTTTACATGATATAACGTCCTCCTTTGAGCAAAATTACTTTGCGTGTGCAAAAAACATGACTACCGAGTGCGTACAAGGGTCTACTAAACGAATAAAAGCTTAGCTTTTGTCAGTAATATCGAGTCGCTTCGCGTTCATAACGCGGCGTAGAGCCGCATGTCCTCCTTAATGTTGCTTGTCTGGCAAGGTTGAAGCTCTGGTCACCCTTGTCGCTCTTAGCACTAATCCAGAATGCAGGTAACAGGCTTCCCTCAGTTGCCTTGGTAAACTTTTATATTTTAGCGCTTAGAAAGAAGTTATTAAAAACATTAAAACCGACAGAAAACGTACAGCTACACGTATCAATAGCGAAGATCGATTCTGGTCCGAAAAGAATTATCTGTTGTGGTGAGTTTTGTTTGTCAAAGAGCGAGAAAACTACTGGTTTTAGTCCAAGAGAAGTTCAACCAAAGTCGTGCTTTTTGTGCCATTTGCCTTACAAAGAATCGTCTCAAAGTTTGTTCTGTTTTCCCCAGAGGTGACCACCAACGACTACACCAACTATGACCGCCTGACCCACTTTTCAGGATGCAGTCGAGAAAACCTGGGATCCAGCTCAGTTTTGTGTTTGAGCTTTCCATTAGAGCAGTCATCGGTACAAGACGAGGTAGAATCGCCGCTGGGATTAATGACCGATCTGTCTCGAAAAGGTAGTCCTTCGTTAGGTGCATTCATGTTTGTTATCTGGGCTTACCTCCATCGACTTTAATTTCACATATTCGAGTCATTAGATATCCAAGTGATAAACATGTTATCAAAATTCTTTAAGCTTTGGTGTCAGGACTTCAGGGCAGCCAAAATGAATTTGCTTTTCCTATTTTTTCTGGGTAAGAGTGGGAGAGTGCAAGGCTATTTGCACATACCTTTCTGTATGTTTTGCCTCTCCGTATCATCTTCCCGTATAGAAACATTTTCGTAAAGGGTTTGGATCTGATTGTCATCGATTTTAATTGCTTTTTATATTTTCTAGGTTTTAATATCTTCTTCGCGGCAATAAGGACGAAGCTTCCCCGAGGGCTTACAGAAGCTCCAAAGAAACCAGTGCTATCTGACTACAGGATCACGTATGCCTTGGAATGCCTGCTGTCCAGAGGATACAAAATACGTGATCGCATTTCTCGAAAGTTTTACGATCTATTACGAAAGGCCACGGACAGGTATGAGTCACTCAGGGAGAATAAACTGGTGCCCGCGGAAAGGGTTAGTAGAGCTTTGTACAGACTGGTGAGTATAGTGGAGTCTGATCGCTTCTGCCCACTCGAGCACTATCTTGAACGCCTGCTGTATGGAAATATGAAGCATTTCACACAATTTGAGTTCGAACTGCCAAAGCACTATGTATACATACCTCGCCTCATTGTAACCCCAACACAGGATTACCTTCTTCCCGCGGAATTAGTTGCAGAGAATCGTGTAATCAGAGAGTATGACCACAAGCAAGCCATGCGGATTGCATTCAGGGACGAAGACTTCTCCAAGCTCGCCTCCACGTACCCAGAAGGCCTTAAACACGTATTGAGTGAACGTGTGATTAACAAGCTTTCAAACAACATAGAGATCGCTGGTCGAAGCTTTGAGTTCCTGGCGTGCTCCAATAGCCAGCTACGTGATCATGGTGCATGGCTGTACGCGACAGACGGCGAGCACCGAGCCGCTGACATAAGAGGATCGCTGGGACAGTTAAATGAGATCAGATGCGTAGCAACTTATGTTTCACGCATGGGGCAGTGCTTCTCATCAACAAAGGAAGCGGTCACAGTCAGCATTGAAGTAGGATGTAAAGTGAATGAAATCCCTGATGTGCAAGTACAATACAGGGATGTATATTTCAAGTGTTGCAAAAACGTTAGATCTGGGACATACACCTTCAGTGATGGAGTTGGAAAAATCAGCTGGGCATTGGCCAAGAAAGTATGTAACCAGGGCTATCTTAGAATCGAGGAAATATGCAAATTAAAGATCTTGGAACTTCGTGGCCACGGTTGGGGGTTGGGGGCGGGGGTTGTTGTTGCCGTCGGAGACATAAGCCTGGTACTAGAAGTAACATGTTGCACGTAAATACCACTAGACGTTTGTAGCGTGCATGGCGTGAACAACCGTCAAAAACGCTTATTCTTGGATCTTTGTCCCCCATTAGCCCATATATTGTAATGCGCTTTTGAATATTTTTTTTAGAAAAAGCGCAATAAAACTTTTAAATATTATTATTATTATTATTATTATTATTATTATTATTATTATTATTATTATTATTATTATTATTATTATTATTATTATTATTATTATTATTATTATTATTATTATTATTATTATACTTAAATAAAGTTTTCATTCATTCATTCATTCATTCTGTAAATGAACGTCAGTCTTTCCTTAATGCATACTTACTTTTGTTGCCGTTATCTTTTCTTAATCTTATCTACCAGCAATGTTGTTTATATTTTTCAGGTCGCAGACAGCCTCGACCTTGATCCTACTCCCTCGGCCTATCAAATTCGCTTCGGTGGCTGCAAAGGGATGTTAGCGATTGATCCCAGACTTCCACAAGGACAGGACCAAGAGATTCTGCTATATCGCAAGAGTATGAACAAATTCAACTCATTGCATTCTGCTCTAGAGATCTGCGAGGCAACGAAGCCAAGTTAGTATCGACTATAAGTTTAATTTTAATTTTTCAGACTGACTTTAAACTCGTCCAAATTTAACCTTTCTTTGTCTTGCAATTAATAAACGTTTGACTGTACAATGCGTTTTGTTGTGCATCTCAGTCTTTTCGAATCAAGCTGTGCAAACACGGTTGCATTTTGCTGCTTATTTAATACTTTTTGTGTTCTGTGTTCACAGCAAAGTATATAAGGAAAATGTAATTTCTGTTGATCAGAATAAACATAAATTCATATTTTGCCGACACGGAGCAGAGGAATGAGTGCCAGTGAGGTACGCAAAGGCTCTTGGCTAGGGTGCTTAAAAACAGAGTTTGTTGCGAAGTTTTATTTTTTTTTTTTTCATTCTTAAGGTCAGTCTCCATAGGCTTCACTAAGTTTTGTTTAGTTTCATTTTCATCTTTTGAATCATAGGTAACCTTAAAACCCCAACGGTCGCGACATAGCATTGGTCGGGGATCCACCGTCCCTTCTTTTTTCCGAAGATTTTTAGGGTTTACGTATTATAAGTGTATCTTGTTTTTAAGGCGGCACCAGAAAAAAATTACGATATATGGATCACATTTGGATATGATCCCGGGGGGTGGGGTATTCCCATGCATGGGCTATACAGGCATGTGCCGCGGGATAGGGAATGTTTTGTTGAGGTTCTCGATCCTTAATTAGGGTATCATTTTTGCCCCTTTTGGTATTGTCCCTGGCGTGATCCTTTGATAGGGTATCGAAATCGTTTCGTCTAAAATTGCAGTACGTAATTGTAAACGGCAAGTGAAACGAAAAAGAAACTGTCTATTAAATCTGAACAAATGAAACAAGCTTCACCTGTTTCTACCTTTCTTTGTTTTAGTTTTTTTTAATTTCAGATCGTCTGTATCTCAATCGTCAGTGCATCATTCTCTTGAACGGGCTTGGAGTTGCTGATGAATCATTTATCAGTCTGCAAGACAACATGCTTCGTAGCCTCGCCTTGATGCTGCTTTTTGAAACGGTGGCACTGGATACTCTTCGTCTCGCAAATATTCCCGGTGGCTTGAAAATCACACCCTTGTCACGCAGTGGTGTAAACTTCACTCGAGAGCCTTTCTTTCGTTCTCTGCTACTGGCAATTTATAAGAGTCGATTGGGTGACTTATTACGGAGAGCCCGAATTGCTATCCCAGAAGCCCATGGTCGCCTTTTGATGGGCGTCATGGACGAAACTGGTTCTTTAGAGTATGGCCAAGTCTTTGTTCGTTACTCCAAGTCGGTCAGTGAACCAGGCAAAGAGCTAATAACGCTTAAAGGAAAAGTGGTAATCAGCAAAAACCCTTGTTTTCACCCAGGTTAGTTTTACGGGCGGACAGCACAAAAGTCTATTGTAATAACCATGTTAAAAGGAAAAAGTAAAGCAGTGATGACGGCTACCGGTGGCAAAAGTGAGGTTTTCTGAATTACTTTATTAAAAAAGCCAACGATTCTCGATTGCGGTCTTCGGAAGAAAACTCTGACTGATATGACGTAGATATATAAAATAATTTATATATTAACTGCGGATGTAGATGAATGTGAGACAAGATCGTCGCAGTGAATTTCCAATTTAAGCAATTGGAATAAAGAAGCCTAAAAAAATTCAGGGCTTCAACGGGATTCAAACCCGTGACATACCGGTGAAATGCGTTTTCGAGGACAACAGAGGGATGTCTTTCTTAACAACGACTTGGTTTACACTAAATTTTTCCCTTTGCTAGGCACTATGCGCTCAAAGAAACGTGTCTATTTCCCCACCCCCATTCTTCAAATGGAATTGGGACAATAGTAACAATAGTGCCTAAAACGGATTTTTGTGCAAGTTCCAGGTGTGCAGAACATCTGCAGAGGTACAACGAAACATATCATTCATCGGGCTTAAACAGAGTTTCGTGCGTAGTTCGTTTTGCCTCAAGCTAAAACTTCCAAAAAGTAAATTGCCTGTGACATGAACATAGGCAAAATTGAAAATGATCAAGATAAACATGAACGTCTCTTTCTCAGAGCCATGTCCGGAATGCATGAAATAGGCCCGTTGTTAGGCGTAATGAGGTTAATCAGTAGACTGATCAGCTAGCATTTTCTTTTCTTGTTTCTACTAGGTGACATGCGCACATTTGAAGCCGTTGATGTTTCAGTTCTGCACCACTTGGTTGACTGCGTTGTGTTTCCCGCCAAAGGTCCCCGACCTCACCCTGATGAAATGTCTGGCTCAGACCTTGATGGAGACAAATATTTTGTCACGTGGTATGACAAACTGCTCCCGCCAAAAGATGGAAATGAAGACCCGATGGATTTTACGTCCCCAGAAAAAATAGTTTTGTCTAGACCTGTAGAAGTCTCTGACATGATTCAGTTTGTGTCGGATTACATCAAAAATGATCAGCTTGGGATCATTGCAAATGCTCATCTTGTGCATGCTGACAGCGACGAAGAAGGTGCGTTGACGAAATAACAATTTCTGTAACTAGAACTACTTAGTATTTTAAACATTCTCTTAACAAATATGTTTGAGTCTAGAATATATCCTTCATCTTCGACTGAAGTTTAGTATATGATGTCAAATTAAAACGGCATACGTCTATAAAATATTTCAAAACTTACAATAACTGTCCTTGATGCTAATATATGAATAAAAATTGCTAAAATACTAAAGAAAACCTGAAATATAAATAGAACATAGATTGTGTTTATTTAAACTTAAGGAAAATGCTTCAACGTTCCCGAGACAAATGAAATCGCGGTATTGGCATTTACCTTTCACCCTCCCCTCCCCTTCAAGCGCATCCTAAGTACATCAGGGATAAATACGATCTCTCTATTACATCCAAGGCATATTTTCAAGTGCGTGCATCCAATTAGCCCACATGCACTCGGACGCTGTAGATTTCCCAAAGACAGGAAAGTGTCCGTCCCTTCCTAAGGAGCTGAGGCCTGACCAGTACCCAGACTTTATGATGAAACCCGGAAAACCTCGATACAAGTAAGCTTACGATCACTGGTAGCGATGTTAGTTTAGATTGTAGGCTCGTTTACGTTTTTCTGCTAGTTACATAACTGACATATATTTCATATAGCAGACTATAGCAGCTCCAAATGGTCTTACGTGATCGGATCTATTGTGTGATTTTTACGGGACACCTCCCACCCATATTTCGTCTTCACGTCAAAAATAGACGGCCTAAATTGGGGGTTTCTCAGTTTGCCACTTTTTTTCAACTTAGGAAACATCCTTTTATCTATTTTTCAGTTCCCAAAGGATCCTGGGAAAACTTTTCCGTAAGTGCAAATCGCTTGATCGTGCCCAGCAGTTCTCGGTTGATGCTTCTCAGACCCAGATCATCCTTGATGACGACATGATCGTACCAGGCTATGAGCAGTATCTTGACGAAGCTAAAGCCGTACGAACTCTCTACAACACCAAACTGGAGGGTCTCATGTCCTTATATGGCTTGAGGAACGAGGGTGAAGTGATCACTGGTTGCCTTGTGAGGGTGAACACTCGTCTTTCTGGCAAAACTGATGAGAAATTTGAAGTGGCGCAAATGATACAAGCAAGTCTTTCTACTCTGCGCGCAAATACACGACGCGACTTTTATGAAGAATTCGGTGGCGAAGACCAGGTGATGGAAGAATTTGATGAAAACGGCGCTTTCAGCGATGAAGTCCTGAAGAAGGCTTCTGCCTGGTACCTGGCAACATACGGAGAAAGCGACGAAGAGGAGAAGGCGACGGAGATCCAGGCAAGAGCATCCTCGAGTGACTTGCAAGGAGATCAGGCCACAGGTGAAGCAGGTGGTCAGGCTAGGCTACTCAGCTTTCCTTGGGTTGTTGATCGAATCCTTGCAAACATTAAAGACGCAAAGCAAAAAGAAAGGAAAGGGAAAGGAATTCAGAGGAGTCATGCTCTAAATGCAGTCGGTGACCTTATTACAGTCCAAGCTGCGTACTTTTTTGAAAAGTTTCAATCAGACCTAATTGAGGATCGCGAGATGCGGATTCAAGAACGTGAAAAGTTGAAGAGTATTCTGCAGCGCTCCCTTGATGCAGACCATGTTCCACGCCTGTCTTTATGTGATGCGTCGCTTTCCGGCATCTCCGTGGGTGATAAACAACGGAGTGATATCGAGATTGAGATGTATGCTCATTATAAGTGGAATGCTTCTGATCAAGAGCAGTATGAGTACCTTGGTTGGCTTCGAACAACACTGACTCATGCCGGCGACGTTGAAATTAAAAGGCATCCCGTTGCCTTACATTTCCGACGTTTTCAAGGTAAACTAAATAACTAATTGCTGAAAACTATCGGGCTAGCGTATTTTAAATGCCACTTTACAATGACATTTCATCATTCGTTTCTCCAGCTGTGGATTTATAGATCACGCCAAAATAAACTAACTCAAGCTAACGCACGTTTCCGGTCGATGCCATTTTAGCGACACTTCGGAATTTTTTGGCTATCATCGAACCTTTTTTCCACAAAACAGAAAGAAAAATTTTACGTCAATGACCAGAATCGAACCCGGAACCTATGACATGCCAACGTCCCTGTTTCACCACTACGATACCACTACACTAACAGGCTGATCTGGCAAGTCCCCGCAAAATTTAAGATAACTTTCTTGCATGTTTGTGTTACTTTCTAAATCTGTTTTACTTAAGTATTGCCCAAGCCAACAAATAAAAGCTAACCGCAAGCAAACCAGTGTGAAAGTGAGCAATTAAGCAATTGGAGAGTATTTATTAGTCCATCACCAAATTATAACCAGTTTCGACCTAGTCCAGGCTTAATGTAGAGCAGGTATAACATCTTTCATACCGAAAAGCTTGGTTACTGATTATGGCATCGATCGTTAAAAATGGCTTCGCTTGTTTACGAAAGGGAAATCAGCGGCGTGAACCATCGTCAAGCCATTTGCGTTCTGTGTATCTTTCTGAACTGAAGGTGTGATAAATAAAACTTTTAAAATCACAATTTCCTATCTTTGATTATCGATTCTATACACAATTTAAATACTCGACTGAATGATGCAGAGTCCAACTGAAAACATACTGTATGAAAGTCAATCGCAAGTTTTTTTCCGTTATTTTTAGTTTAATAATTAAAGGAAAAACGCACACTGATTGTAACTTTTGCATTGAATGGTGTATGAGCACAGAAATGGCAAGGAAATGGCAACATTTTTCTTAAGATTTATTTAAGAACACAGGACTGAAGAACACCGATATGTTGAACGATGGAAATATACTGACACTCCCTCACTTACTCACTCATCCCCACAGCGCCCACTCACGCAAAGGGTGGCAGATATACTGACATTATATTTTCCCTGAATTATCAAGGGTTACTGAGACAGAAGTACTACATCACAGCAGATTCCAACAGACTGCTAAAGAGTGCGTATGTCGGTGTTCATGTTCAGCGGTGTCCTCGCCTCCTCCACCTCCTACTGATTGTGATGCACTGGGGCCGGCGCCGGCATCTTAATGGAAGCTCAAAACATAGCTTCATCTCAGACGAAAATTTGGCTACTTTGTTTGTAGTCTTCTGTGAGAAATCTGGATTTATTCATGAGGTGAGCTGTCATTAGTCTTCATTTTTGTTGGTGTGAAATATCGATCAAGTCTCAAGCGCAACAGAAATAAAAACACCCCTCTGTAACTGACCCACTGAAACCCTACCCAGTGGATTATTTTCCCCTTCCCAGCAGAAATTTAGTCTCCCCAGTACCCAGTGACCCATGTGTGACCCAGGTGTGACTCAGCGTATTTTATTTGCAAAAAATAATAATAAATAAGCAAAATAACACAGAAAACGAGCGGACCCAGTGGGACATTAGCCAACCCGGTGACTTTTTCTCGAAATCCCAGTGGGGATAAAGATTCCACTGGGTCTGTTACAGAGGGGTGTATAAAAATATATCGTCTATTTTTTTGGACGAGAAAGAACGTACGAAATGACCAGCTTGACTAGGTAAAAGTCCCTTCGTGCTCCATCCACATACTATAACTCTCGGTAAATAACTCCTGAATTTGACCAGAAAATAAGAAATATTGTAGCCCTATTTTAATAAAAAGCTACACAACAAAATAAGGTCATTACATGAACAAAGATATTTTTATGGCAATCTTTACATCAGGTTTTTGGATTTGTATTTTCGCACTCGCTTTTCTACATTCAGATGTTTTCAAATGGTCTGATGTGTTTGATCTGAAATGTTACTTGCTTGACTTTGTTTTTTTACGTGTTCCAAATTAAACACAGGCGCGGGAATCTCTTTGTTTGTGCATATGAGATCTGGGGATCTGATGATCTCGGCTAATGGTTTTTCGCGGTCGAATGTACGGGACTGGTTTATCGCCGAAACCTAAAAATGCAATAATTTTAAAATGCAATTTACGTATAATCATGTTGAGGAGGTAGCAACGTCCCCAGCTGCTTCATGCAAAAAACGGCTTAATCACCATTGCGTTGTGCCACAAGGCTCGTGAAAACTTTACAATGCTGCTCTGATGCAATGCTATTTTTCAGCTCGACCGCTATGAGATGCCGAACTTCAGCTCCAGTGTCCTCGGACTACCATCCAGTGCTGCGCAGTCTGTGGCCGAGGAGTTGTGGAACCGAGAAGTCCTGGGCGAAGTTTCTCAAGGAAGACTGAAAGGATTTAAAGACGAAATCACTCCTGGTCACGTGCTGATCAAGTTTTTTGAGCATTATAGCACATCGGCCGACGATGATCCCCTTCATATACGAGTCATGAAGAATCCAGTGAAAAGCAGCGAGACGCTTTGTCCAAACGTCAATCCAGAAGAAAGTGGTCGCTTCTCTGACGCGGCGCTTCACGCATTTCACGAGCTTGCTCAGTGCTGCGGCATGGATAGTCTCACTGCATCACTTAACACAGAGAACACGCGTGAGCTACAAGAAACGCTGAATATGCCAAACACGACTTGGGGTGCACTTCGGTTTGCAGAGGAGTTTGTTCGAGTGAAGTTATCAACACAGACATCAGCGCAGATCACTATACGACCTGGTAAGTATGAGTCTTCATACGACCTTTACCAATGTCAAGAATCGTTGGCATTATCGCTGTTTCTGTATTATCTTATGTTCTCTAAACTTGAAACAATCGCTATTTAAAATCGTTTTAGTAAAATATACACAATAGCCTCCATTTGGCTTTAAAATATGCACTGATATTTTTTTATTGGACATAAGTTGTTTGTCGAAGGTCACGGCTTTTTGTCGGACTTCGCTTCTGTTCGCTTGAGGGAACAGATGGTGTCAGCTGACAAATAAATGAAGGCTATTGTTGATATACAATAATTAAACACAGAGCTATGTGATTGTCCTTTTTTTTTCGATATCTTTAGATCAGAAGTACAATGGCTATATTCTAGAGGCAACTGGGAATTACCTTACCCTACACAGTGTTCAGAACGAACTGGAGAAGGTGGAAACAACCTGTACTTCGTTCATCTATGATCACACTGTTAGTGGTGCTACTCGGTTCCTGTTTTTAGATCAAAACGGACCAGAAGACGCTGTTACTTTCAAGAGGCTTCAAAGAGACTTCGCTGTCAACCTTAACCCAATCAATTCACTTCTGTTAAGTCTTAATCTTAACGATGCGCCCAGTCACGGAGATTTCACAGAGAAAAAGTTCCGCAGCATACTTTCATCCCAGCTGGAAGTTTTCAAACGGGAACATCTTCCCTACATACATGGTACAGACAGACTCAAAATGAAGGCTGAATTTGGAAGCATTTACGTTGAAAACGTACAAAACCTGACGTCACATGTTGAAATTGTCGAGAGCACCTTGAGTGTGAACGCAGATCCTAAAAGCCAACCAGGTCAGAGGAGAAACCCGAATTTCATGAGACACAAGTTCATACCAATTTCACGCGGAGCTGATGGTTGGACAGCAGCGTTTGGACCAAGTTCCTTGGAATCTACCGAAGAAACGTATACTTTGGTAATGAAAGAAGGCCGAAATCACACTCTAACCGTTATTTACGACAGGGATTTGCAGTTCTGTGATGTAGAAATTCCACCCATAAACTGGGTTGTTGTCGATGTCAAAGCTCCTCGCCCTGCCAGGATGAAGTCACGTGACATTGATTTCCGCGTTACCGTGTGTTCTGAGCGGACATTGGAAGGGGAAGAGAAAGATGGAGTTATGAAGTCGGCAAATTATGAAATATTTAAGACGAAGTCTATTGTCAGCAAATCACCAAATGGAGGTGCTGGATTGGTTCTGGCAAATGAGTTCGTAAAGAAAGTGGCTTTCGTCCGCCATGATAAAACGTCAATGTATCGCATTGGCAATCTGTCACTCCAAGTAAAAGAGGTCCAGAAGTACGAAGTAAAAGGTACAAGATTCCTTAACTCTCCCAACAAGAGCTTTACCGAATTGCAGATATGCGGTTGGTTCAACGGCAAAGATGACGAAGAAGTGGCAATGAACGTTGCCAGAGATGTGTGGGCAGCGACTAAAAGGCTGCGACCACACATTAATGGCTAAGTGTTAGGCTAAACTTTTTGGATAGAACTTTAAACCTTTAGAATAGGCCATTTCCGAGTTCCCTTTTCCCTCTGTTTCAAAACGAGTCGAAGTGCGAAGCTATTCATGTACAAATGAAATTGTTTTGCATAATAAAGATGCAGGTAAAACACATTTTCATATGAATGGTTTCGCACTTAGACTCGCTTTGACACTGAGGCAAAAGCAGGGCCGTACAAAGCAGGGGGAAGGGAGGGAGTGTAGGAAGTGACTCGTGGAAGCAGGTGCAAGTTATGAATCTCGGCGGCCATGTTGGTGGACTAGAACAATAGACTTTCTCTCCTTTGAGAACTAAACTCTATATTTAGGCAAATATTATGCAACAATTTTGTATTGTTTAGTCCACCAATATGGCCGCCTTACCACGTGAGATATGGCGTTAAATGCAGGAATGAGTAGCGCTTAATTACAGGAATGGCTCCGTCCATGGGAACGAGTTTGGTTAGCTAAATTAGACTACAAATCACCCTGGTTAGCCTGTTATAATACTGCGGTTAGCCTATTAAGCAATCCGGTTAGCCTAATATAGTACTCCGGTTAGCCTACTAAGCACTGCGGTTATGCGGTTGGCTCTCAAGAATGGTAAGGGTAACACGATAAATTCTTAAGTTGGAATAGCTCGTGATCTGAGTGACCCGGGATCGATTCCACCTCTGTGCTTTTATAATTGACTTTGTTTTTTCTCTTTATTAGACGAAAAAATCTAAGTGTCCCGGAGCCGTTCCTGCATTTAACGCCATGTCCCACAAAAATTTTCTCTAAGTTAGCGACTGTGCTTAACTTGGCTTGGCTTGTTTGGAGGTGGGCCTTAAGCCCCCAGCCCCTCCCCCTCTGCCGCCTATGTTGGGACACTTAGATCGATATGAGGGATAAAAGAATGACTATTCCTGATTTTTCTACTTTTTTAATGATTAATTTGCTTATGAACACATGTCATGTAGCTCATGGACCTCACACGCATGTTCAAGATGTGCGTGAGGCTTGCGAGAAAATAACTTATTAATTATTTAAGGTCGAAAAGCTGGTATATCACCAAAAAAGCAGTGACGAAGTGTCAGATTAGTGGAGTTTGAGATTCTGCGTATTTCTGTGGGTATAAAATGGATTAGTGATCTTTTGTTGTCGTTTTTGCTCTGTGGCGTTCTTTTATTTTTGAGAAATTGAGGTTCAAAATTGGACTCCACTCTAAAATTTGAATTAGAAAAAAAGATAAACTATTTGCAGAAATATATATTCCTTTTTAGTAATTCTTATTAAACGTAGTACAGTTCTGTAACATCGCCCTTTAGCGAGGGACGTTTAATTCGATAAAACGACGTATCCTGGAACCTGGAAAGTCATGGAATTTAATAATTCATTTCCCAGGCCTGGAAAGTCATGGAATTTAAGTGTGGGTCATGGAAAGTCATGGAAAATTATGTTTATTAAAAAAGTACACAATCAATTAGGTTTTTTGTGAAGAAAATCGTAAAAATGTGCCCAAAATGAAAGATGATCTCCTAGAAAATGCTCAAATTTAGGTCATGGAAAACTTGGACAAGTCATGGAAAAGGTCATGGAAAGTCATGGAATTTCAAAAGCTCAAAAGAGTACGAACCCAAATATATATACTGTCAGAGAAAAGGTCGAGCATTAACATGCATAATAAATATTATGGAATGCCACGCAAATAGTTTGTAGTAGTTTCATGTACTAAGCAATCGAAATTATCATAAGTAAGGACGAAACGAATTTCAAAGTGACTTGTGCGATGCAAATAATGTCGGGGATGCACTGAGGCATTTACACTCGCGCGTGGATAAACATACAAACCCGCCGATCATCCATCGGCAAGCACTACACAGATAAACAATACATTGTCTCGAAAAACATTTTTTTTTGTCGTTGTACATGTAGACTACGAGCAGTCCCTTTTTACTTAGTGTCAATTTTTGCTTCGCGCTCGACGGACTAAGAAAAAAGGACTGCTCGTAGTCTATGGGCCTTATTCGCGTGGCGGCCATATTGGCCATAGGCAATACATTTCGTACCCCGAGCCTCGAGTTGAAATGTTTGGGAGCGACATGGCCGCCACGTGATTAAGGCCCATTGTTAATTCGAACCAACATTATTTGTATCAATCAGCTGTGTCAAATTTGTGCGTGATGTTGTAGCCATTCAGTGACTTCTTTCTCGTGTCGACTGAGCCAGTGAATGTTAGCGTGAATTTGTTCTATTCCCATTTGAACCTGTCGATACGCAGCCTCAGTTGGCGAATAGTTCTTGAAAAATTCCATTACCTATAACAAACAAATACAAAGTGACGTCACAAGACATGCACGATTTGTAATAATTATGTGTTAAGTGGAGACTGTTTAGTAAAAGGTTTTACAATGGCCGCCTGTCTAAAGCTATAATGCCTGTATTAAGTCCATTGTTGCAGCTTCTACAGCGGCAATTTCTGTTTTCCAGCCTCGTCCCACATTATCCAATTTGAACGTGAGCTATATTTGGCTGTGCAGACGTTACGGGTCGCGCGCCATGCCAAGTCAATAGCAACTGTCGACAGGTCTTATACCCGTATGACTACCCGGGCACGAGACGAGACTGCTGCAGCCCATGACTCTCGCTATTCTTTCTGATTACCTCGTCTAGTTGTACTTGAGTGTTACATTTGAACACCAAGGATGTTATTAGTCTTGGCCATTCATCGGAACCGCGACTGTACCTAGAACAATAACACGAAAGATTGGAAATTTTTTATCTGCATATAGAACTGCAATGATCATTTCTAGTCTTCGAATTCGATCATTCATTCCTATCTTACGGGCTAAAACAGAATTGCAGATGTCTTTAAAGCCTTACACAATCCTATAGGTAGCTAGAACGCTTCCCCGTAGCGTAATGAATCATATCCAAATTTGTATTACCTTTCGTTGAGGATTTTCCAGTTTTGACGAACAAAGGCCCAGGCCATTCGCCAGGACTCAGGATTGGACGCGATGCCAGATATAACAGAAAGTGTGTCTTGGGAAGGGATTTTCGTCTTATCAAGTGAATAGTTCAAACACCTGTGCAAGTTGATATGAAAATGATGCTTTAATACAAGGATGAAGATTTCCTTCGATTGAGGCTTCAATTCTAGTCTCAAATTCTAACGACAAAATTTTTGCTCTTTGTAATCATAAATCGAATGAATTCCTCTGATCGTTTTAATCGCTGAATAAATTCTAGTCAGGCTAATGATCAGAAGAGGAATAAAAATGCAGAAAGTACTTGAATCAGTATTGCGATCGGCGGTAGATATTTACTCAACAGGTTTTTCCGAATGTGAACAGAAGCTACAGAAAATTTGGTAAAACACAAACAGCCAGATCGGTGAAAGACTTTCCTTTCAAAAATTAAAAACAAAATAACAGTAAATGTTTGGTTGAAATAACAGTATTGGTGTGCATCAACATCTAACACTAACTTTCTTAAGAGCTAACATTCATAAATGGCTTCCAATTTTAAAATATTTGATATTCATTTACATTAGCCTTTCTAATCTCGATTTTGAGTTGGTAAATCCAAAGAATTTTTACTTTCAAACGAGGTTAGAAAGGCTAATATGTACACAAAGTAAAATTGGTGGTTAGTTTTTGAGCGGTGGTGTTGAAAAAATAAATTTGGGAAGATGTTGTGAGCGTTTGTTATTTGTTGCAGTACTTATGGTTCTTCGAAGATTAAACTATGTAACACATGTATATTTTGCGAAAAAGAAACATTGCGGCACTTAAGATGTTGAACGAAATTAATGGAAATCTCAGTTTCCTGACCTCTGTATCATTTCTTTATTTCTGGTGTACGTGAGTGATTCCAAAAGAATGCTTTTCTCTGAAGCGATGTGAGTTGTCGAATACTTGTTGAAGACTTGATTCCACTCTTCTACTCCTCCCTCTTTGACGCCAACAGAATATACTAGAAACCGAAGATTTGATGGAACTCTATGGAAATTGATAACACAGCCATAAATAAAAATTAATGAGCATGTAAATTTTAGCTAGAAGCTTACTTAGTCGTCCCTTGACTCACTTGACCCTCACAGCCGACTGGGCCTGTACACAAGTAACAATCGTGTCACGTGGCTCTGGGACACATGATTTGAAAGGCTGGATCCTACCAAACGGTCTTTTAAAAGGCTGATACGACTGGAATCCTTTTGTTCGATTTTAGTCAATCAAATCATGTGTCCCCAGTGCCACCTTCACCTCGTGCATAGGACTGTACTGGACTTGTGGAGTACGATTGTCAAATAGCTTGAATCATATTCCATTGAGCTTTCACTAGCAGTGGCTAGAACCTTGTAAGCATACTTTCTCGCTTTAATGACTTGCCCAGCCTGCTAAGAGGGACAAGCGGTCCTTGGAACGAGAATGATGAGCTTACATTAATCAAGCTCCATTTGCTGAAAGCCAGGGAACATAAGGTACTGCCTACAAGGGGGGAGGGTGCCAGGTGGCCCCGGCCCGTGTGCTTCCTTACCCTTTTACCCCTCCTCCCGATTCTTTATTTTATTCACATTGAAAAATATTATTCAATGCTGGGGATTTTTTTCGGTGTTTCCCAGATTCAGCCATGTCAGCCACCTTGGGAATCAATTATGCTTCCGGCCACCTTCCCCTCTATCGCTTCCCGTACCCCTCCCCACCCCGGGAAAACCTCCGCATTACTCACGTCTCTTGTCCTTTCATGGCGAGTTTAAACACATTCTTTATTTTTGAGATAATGGTTTGGTCAGAGTAATCACATGCTGCAGATAGGATCGCTGGCCTCAGAATTCTGCAAAATAAAAACATAATTATGATCAGCTTTAGAAATGACACTCAGTAAGGCAAACAGTGTACAATTTAAGGATAGGAGTTTGTTATTAATGCCCTTTAGAGTAGATGCTGCTCTAATTTCTCATGGGGCGTTCTCATTTCAGAGTTAACTGTGTGGGTAATTAAAAATCACAAAAAAGAGTTTTACTTATCCAAATGCGTTCCTTTGTCATGCCACCCCAAACGCTCAATTGATGGCTGAAGTTGCTGTAGCATGTATCTCTGCGGTAAAAAACGTCATAAACGCCTAGTTGCTTTGTGATCGTCAGAGGATTGGACCCGAGCTTAAGGACTCAGATTATTATGGGTTAAAGAGATGAGACATGTGGAGTAAATGGTCAGTGTGTTCTGATCTTCTGTCGTTTTGTCATGCGTTCATCATGTAACAGTGATTTTGTTTAATAATTGTAATAATTCACGTTCTTTGAAAGAAATAGAAACCCCTGGGCCAATAAGATTTTTCGTCAACTCTCATCGGCTATCACCAATTGGGCTCAACGAGAGAAAGTTCTCATCGCTTCTTAAGGAAACATTTGAGCACTTTCAAAGTAAATGAGAGCGCATGAGAGTCGCTGACAGCGGTACAGGAGAGTTTGAGAGTTTTTAGGCTAAGTGAGAGCGAGTCTCAGTCATCAACTCTCATTCTCGTTTGGTGAAAAATGCTCACAAACTAACTTCTCTACTTAAAGGAAAATTTCAGTTTTAAATTACAATTTTATATGCTGTCTATTGTAAAAACGCAAAAAAAATCAAATTTGACAAACCAAGCTATGGATGAAATCAAATGACATTACCTTCAAGACATCAAAAGACTTTCGAAGTATAAACTGGCCCCCAATGTACCCCATGTTCCTAATGAATGTTATAAGAGGAGTGTATTCGGTCTCGTACTGTATGTATAGTGTCATTTCCAATGCTACATTATGCTCTAGCTCGTCACTCCTAAGGAATAAAGATTTCAAGACTTTTAAATTAAAAAACAGAATTGAGGAAGGGAATAAATAAGAGAAAAAAAAGACGCTGAGAATAGATAAGGAAACACCAAAACTGAAACTGAATGATACAGATAAGAGGAAATGGTCACAAAAATTAAGTACCTTGCTAAATGAAACGCGTCATCAATCAATCCAGACCGGTCAGCGGCGCTCAGTGCCTGTAACATAATGCAAATTAGCGCCTGCGGCTTAACAATGGTTGAATGAGTATGAAATTTGCTAGTACAGAGAGTGCGTGGTTTGAAGGGCTAATGAAATACCTCGCCATTTTTCTTCATTTCAAATTTTATCTATTCTTGGTGAAAGTGACCCAGGATTTGCAGCAATGAGGGCGAGACAAAGGATGGCCATTATTATATTTACCCATAACATCTTGGCTGGTGCAAATAAAAGCTCTTAAAGCGTCAAACCTGTATGCGCAATATTGTTAGGCAAATTTCGCAAAAAAGATGGCTTTCTTAGAAGCATAGCTGTGTTAGGTTCGCAAAGTATTGTGGTAAATGTACAGCCGCCATCTTTTTCCATTCCTTTCGGTGGATTGAGATTACCTCATGGTCTGAGTTCAGTTGATCGTAGAGAGCTATCCAGTTCTCTTTTCCATAATTAACTCTGTAGTACCCAATCTGATCAACATTAGCTTTTATCCAACCAGACGTCCTAGACCACTGAAGTGAGGCTGAAAAAAAGTTGCAAAGTTGCATCATTTAGCTGGATGTTGCTTAAACTAACACCAAGCGGTCAACATAACTGACAAAAATGTCTGATGCCAAAATAATATGATTTGTTTCACCGTGTGGTTCCTATTAACATAGAACAATGTTTATAATGCATTTCTTCTTCATTTTCGAATTTTGAAGTACCGGTGCGCGCTTATATAATTACTAGCGTTATTACGTCTTTTGTCTTTTTTATTGACCGAATTGTAGTGTGTAACCGCAATATAGCTAGCTTGCTAGCAGACTCGCGTTTGGGTCAAAAACGAGAGCAACACATCATCACTATTTATTCGCCTTTTCTTAATACATGTGTACTGCATAGGGTTTATTAGTAAAATGCAACTAGTGGTCTATTATCAATGCTGCGTTCTGATTGGTTGAGCTACTACCAGGCTATATGTTATAGCCCACTGGTAGCGAAAGCGCCGGCTTTGAAACCAGAACAATGGCGGCTGAATTTCGTTTTGCTGAAGTTTCGGACGAGTATTTGAGCTCATTATTAGATAAATCTTTACTTTCTATGCTTTCTAGTTGGATTTTACTAAAACAATTATTCCTCTCGCCCTCGTGGCCTCTGAGTCAATAGCCCATTCGGCCTTCGGCCTCATGGGCTATTGACTCAGAGCCCAATCAGGCTCGAGGAATAATTGTTAAATATACGGCGAGGTGACCTCTGGAAACCACCAGGCTTATAGTTGAGGCCACCTCGTACATCACAATATGTCAACAAAAGATAGTGTCACGAGGTGCGGCTTGGACAAATTCATTGATTATTTTACTAAAAATTCAAGCAGTTTATACTTATAATTAGGGAAACTTACCAGAGAAGGTTCAGATTTTTGGACCGTGAAAAGAATTAAGAATTTTTTGAGATTAGTTCGGCAATAATGCACTCGGTAATTATTGGTAATTAATGATGTACTCTATAATTATTGGCTGTTGTAGTGTCATAGCTATGGATTTGACTATTTGTAGGAAACAAGTTGAGAAACACCGGAGGTAACAGATTATTATGATTGTAATAAATAAATTTAGCTATTTGAAACGTATTGATTTGAAAAAATGTCTAAAATTCAGAGTTTGGAAAATAAAGGAGCAGAGTGTGCTCTGTAGTCTGAATTTGTGATAGCTCGCACAGCCCGCTTTTGCAAGTAATAAATCATATTCAAGTTAGTAACATATGTTGACGACCATGTAGAGTTAAAATAAGTGATTTAAGGCCGGATATTAGGGAGTAGTCAAATGTAAGTTTAGTTTTTGAAGATAGATAGAAGCAAGACCTGAATAAGCGGTGGAAGAGTGAAGCGATCCGCTTGTCCCTCTTAGCCTGCTGGGCTAGTGTGCACGAGAAACAAGTAGCTCTGAGGACACATAACACAGAATCTAACAATGGTAATCCAATCATATCAACCGTTCTAAAACCACTTGATTGCAAGGTAATTCAAAACGGTTAAAATTGATTTGATTGGACTCCTTTTGCCAGATTTTAGCCAATCAAATCATTTGCCCCCAGAGGCTCTTGTTTTTCACGCACATGCCCAGCCAGCGAAGAGGGGCAAACGGGTCTGGGGACGAGAATGGCTCCTCGCATTTTCGCCACTCCCACAACAAACGCGAGCCCGCCTGCAAGCTATCACATTACGTGCTTCGGTATGACTGAAATCCAGTTCTAAGGAGGTGATGAACTATATGTTGCAGACATTCGAATAAACAGTGTTTCTGGTTTTGATACAGTCTCTTAGCATTACTTTTTATACTTTACCACTTCCTCGTTTCATCCAAACTTGAACACTTGTATTGTCCTCCTCTGTTATGTACGTCAGAGGTATATTCCAACTATAACTATAAAAAAAGCAAGTCTTTTACTCCCTAGTATACAACAACACACTTTACGCAGTAAGAGATGGCTATTATATCACGTGGTATTTGTACTCCAGAGAACAGGTTAGAAATTCGCCCGCATGGACACAACAATTTGGCGTGTTGAATAATAAATCTCTTATTATATTATACGGCACAACTCGTAAAAATACTCAGTGATAGGGGGTGTAAAATTTAAATTTGGGCTCACTTAGAGTGTTTGGGACAAAATGCTAATGTTTTAGCCGTCAAAGGTCTCACTTATAGTTGCACTCGAAGAAATATAGAAATGCAAAGTTGCTGTTTGGTGTCGCTTGAGCCACGCCCAGATTGGTGTCCTCTGGAGGTTTAATTCAAAATTTCCGCCGAGCTTCCCGACCGTCTGTTTGATACGGGAGCACTTTTGCAATACTCACTTGAATGGAGAACTCTGGTTACGTTTGCCTGCGGGGTAGATAAGGAAACGTTTCTGATCAGCGGTCGCTGTCTCTTGATCCAGGCGCGTGATAGTGACGAGTGGTAAACCCATCTGCAGCGTCCAGGTCTCCATAGCCTCTTTGACATTTACCCCACTTATCTGACATAAAGCAACGGTTACCATTAGAATCTCGTTCTATAGAGTTCGATGATAGACTTAAAGTGCCTATGAAATGAATTTGTTTTGTGTTTTGTTTTAAAATTTACTTTGTGAAATACGCGATTCCAGAGTTTGAGACCTCCGGGATTAGATATAACGATTTTACAAGCCTTCAAAGTTGAGCATTTTGACCTCCGAAAATGGTCAGGGGAATGGGTCCGAAAATACCACGCCGTGACATCACTTTGGTGCCAAACTTTTGTTTGATGGATCAAAGTTTCTTGTCAGCGAGGAGTGATTACGTGAGAAACATGTCGAGCGATTCAGAAATGGGCGATTTGCCTGAAACATCTAGCAACCCTAAGGAAATAGAAACTGAGAACGATTTCGAGAACGCTTTTTGGCACCCAAATGACGTCAGAGGTAGTTGTCACGTGGTATTTTGACCGCGCGATTCAAATACCATTTTTAAGAGCAAAATGGCTCAACTTTGAAGGCTTGTAAAATCGTTACTTTTAACGCCAGACGTCTCAAACTTTGGAATCGCGTATTTCACAAGGTAACTTTTCAAACTAAATACAAAACCAATTCACTTCATTGACACTTGAAGAAGTGCTCTCAATTCAGACACTCATCATTATGCCTGGTTCAATTCTACCTGCAACCATATCCCCGGGCAACCCCCGGGACGAGTCCAGCCCTTTCGGCCTTCTCAATGACGGATGTTCTTCCTAGTTCGCTTATCGGAAGACACGATTGTGCCGTACCGCGCTCTAGGAGACTGCCTATTTAAAAATTGTTGCCGACTGGTTAGAGAAGAATAATCTTTTAAAACTTAAAATATGCTTTTGAAGGTTTTTTGCTTTCCTTTATTGTTCTGTTCGCTGGCTGCAATTGCAAAGCTCCTTTCTTTTCTTTTCTTTCGAGGAAGTGGCGGACGTGCGGGTTAGATTTTTTCCTTCAGTTGTCTTTATAAAATGTAGTCTTCAGAATTTCTTATATTATAATGTGGTCTCTGTTATTGATGATATATATAGTCTAGAAAATGTTCAAATTCGTGAATAGACGTGTAACAAGTCGGTCCTTATAATGATGACGTCACGATAACAAGTGGCTAAGTCGCCAGAGGCAAGGGTCTTCGCGGTCTCTTTCAGAAACGTGTAGGTCTTGAAAAAACGTATTATTTTGCTATTTTTACAGAAATAAGTATTTTTATCTCGATTTTGTACACAAAAATTACCTACTTGTGGTCGAGGAGGAGAGCGGGGGGTGGGGAATTGTCTTTTTCTGTGTGCCCGGGGGTGGGGAATAGACCGCAAAATAAGAAAAAATATTGCAAATGCCCGGGAATGTACCCGGAGGGGTAGGTAGAATTGAACCACGCATGATAAAATGAATCGCGGAAAGGCAGTAACGATGACATCATGACTTACCTCAGAAAGCGATTCCCATAATTCATCAGTTTGGGCGTTTGCGTAAGCATATTTTTCGAGGTATGACCGCAGACCGGCAGTAAAGCGATCAGTGCCAATGAATTCTTTTAACATGCGAATCACAGAGGCTGCCTAGAGGAAACAACATCAGCTGAAAGCTGTTAGCGCTATTTAACAATTAGACTACGAGCCCGAGTTTTCTATGAGCGAATAGTCTACGAAGCGCAGCCGAGTTGACTATCGCTCATAGAAAACGAGGGTGAGTAGTATAATTGTTTTAGTAGAAACTCCAAAGGTTTACATTCCAAAAGCTACAATTTTAAGTATTATTTTTGAGCCAAAAATCAAGAAAATTCTTGCAACGCGCGCGCGATCGTTTTTTTTTTTTTATCGGCGAATAGAAAACAGTGGGAGAACCAATCAGATTCACGCATTTCCAATAGAACACAGCTGAGTTTCTACTAATTCGTAATAGCCTCAGACATGTTAGAAGTCAAGAATAGAGCACAACGTAATATATTCACGACAAGGCAAGATGCGGGGATGGGGAGGGGGGAGGGGTGGGGAGCTGGAAAGAGTAGGTTAGATATTTCCTCGTCCTTTTCTTGTTTTGTAACTTTGAAAAGAATGGGGTTCAAAATAATCACCAAGATCTTCTTTTTTTTCTAAACATTTTAACGTAGTCGGACTAGCATCTGTAAGCGAGACAAAAATATGCATATATTCAAACCTTTTCGTATGATATGGCATCAAATATGTTGTCGATATCCTTCGGATCTTTTACTTCAACTGAGATGGGATGAGAATAGCTTGACTGATCTTCACTGAGAGCCACCTGAAGCTTATCAACAATGAACTGGTCCGTCATGTTCCAGTCTGGCTCAACATAGCTTGCTCCTATGTTCTCCATGTACGTGGCAAAGCCCTCATTTAGCCAGAGATCATTCCACCATTTCATTGTAACGAGATTTCCAAACCACTGAAAATAAAACGAAAATGACCTGGATGGAGTGTGATTTTTCTTGTTCTTTATACAGCATACTAATACTAGCATTAATTATACATTTAACATACCTAGTACAGCTGAGGAATCAAATTTAGTATGCACAAAATCCACGCTCCAACCTTTGGCGTGGGTTACATTGTACATTTTTACTCTATTTACCGAGTTATCTTGCACGTAGGACGTTTGTAGAGCACTCAAAAGGCTCACATTCCTCTCTGCTATCGCCTCTAGTAACCCTTAAGCTTCTTCTTACTAACCTGGTGGGCTAACTCATGAGTCACAGTTTCACAAACGCCTTGTTTAAGGTTGTCTGATGTCTTTTCAGGATCAAAAAGGACCATTGAACTGGTAAAGCCAATTAGTCCCCAGTTCTCTTCGGCACCCGTCATAAAATCAGGAATAGCAACGAGATCTGCAAGTCAAGAAGGTGAAATAAAGAAGTCGCTCATCAAGCAGCAAGCAGTTAAAGAAACGTAATTAGGAAATTATATTAGCTGTGTTAGCTTTGTTTCAATCGACAAACTTGCTTTTCGTGGAGAAATTGTAGCTCTGGCAATACAAAATTTATGCTTCGTTTCTCAAGCCTCTGGTATGGAGTTACAACTACAGGTTTTGTATGCTTTAATACTCAATTCAATTTGAGCCACGAAGTAGCGAAAATTGACCACCAAGCTGCGAAAACCTTTCCTTTGTACCACTATGTTCTGCTGTCTATCAGGCTGTTATTGTTACCAAAAGGCCTTTGGATCTTACTTAGCTTTGCCTAATTAGGCGAGTGTCCTCTTTATAACATTACACACAAAGTCAGTAGGCTATCAGCCCATTTATTAGCCTACTTGAACCCTCCCAGACCATGGTGAGTGTTGATGTAAGGCCGGCATGAAGAAAGGCACAGCACAGGGGCTACGTCCCCTAACAAAAGCGCTTTCTTAGTTTTGAGACCTTTTTCGTTGAAAAGCGGCGTACATTTCTTAGCAGAAATTCAGAACCGGCCGCTGACAGTTAACCAGCCTAAATGACTGTACCATACTTAGTTATATTTAAGAGAAGTGTTTAAGAATACAAAGAAAAACGTTCAATGTACCAACGGCTCCTTTCGCAAAAATACAGATTTTTGAATTTAGAAACTCTGCATTTCCGGTGTTTTATTCATCTTTTCTGTTTTGACACAGAGAAATCAAATTGATATGGTAATTGATATGTTCAATCGTCATTTCGTTTCGTTTCGCAAATTACAGTAAGCCGCCATATTGAGGTTTGTAATTCTCCCGTGAAAAAAATATTTTCTACTTTTTTTGTTATTATTTGTTATTTCTTTTCTAAACATCATGCCCAAACAGCCCAGTTACTTGCCTTGCTTAGGAAGGGGGAACTTTATCTTGAAAAATTGCTCATAATTTGAAAGCGTCTTGGTTGCGATGTCCAGTGCATACGATGCCTGTTCGATCTGTAGCGGTGGAGTCCAAATACGAACCTGTTGCCATTGAATAATGAAAAAAAGTAAAATAGTTCAAGATAACGAGCGTGCAAAAAATATAAAACTAGCACAAAATGCAGGCGAAGAGAAGAGTAGAGTTGAGAGACATGAGATCATGGAACGATTACAAAATTTCAGTCCAAACATCTATCTATTACCTTTATGCCACTTGTAGTAACGCTTTCTTTGGAATCGAAGTCGCTCACTAAAAATGCTACTAAGTAAGTACTCATTCTCACTGATTCCTGGAAATGGTCCGCATAGAAATCATCTCCAACCTTAATCTAGTACCAAGAACATATGCTAGTTATGTATATATAATTGCCTAGCCCAGGTTGCGCAAAGGCTGAATAACGCTATCTGCTGGATATCTATATTGGTAAACCAAACTGCGCTATGCAGTCCACTGGGGAGTGGTTTATCCGGTTTATAGTGTTATCCACCCTTTGAGCAATCGGGGCCTTGTTTCATTTTTTTTTTTCAGGACAGAAGGATGGGGGGATGGTTGTGTGTGAGGGGCCGGGGTGAGAGGATTATAGCAAATCAGCAATTCTCTTTCAAGACATAGCAGTGCCGAACAACAGGGAGAATCAAGGGTCAATCAAGCCGCTGCTAAGAAGGACGTCACACTGCACGCACGTGTGTAGAATGCAAACATATACGGATTTTTGCGTCTGATGTTTCACACGGACGACATATTTCTGTTGATATGCCTCGGCTGCGGTGTGGAAATAGCTATGCAAGGAACTTTGTCGAGCTTTTTCAGGCTTCATAACCACAAGACCTTAGCAACCATTCGATTGCTACTGCGCACACTTGGTTGCCCGGTACCGCTTTGTCCCACTTTCTGAATCTTTCACAAAAGTACCCCCGCCCCCTCCCCTCTTCTAGAATTTTATTGAGATTTTATATTAACCATTCACTTCCATGGCTAATGTCGCTGCGTTAACGTTGTTATTTTCTAAAGAACTGTTCTAACGTCGGCGTTGAAGTGAAACACACAGTTGATTTTCAGTTAGAAATTGATATAGATTAACGACCATAGCGAATTTTGAAACGCTTAGCTCTTTGTTTTTTTTGTTTTTCTTACCGTTTTCATGATCGGCATATTGGATAGCGCCGTATAATTTCCTTGTCTGATAATGGTGACAGAGAACTTTGCTTTCATGGCGGGCTCGTCAAAACATGGAAAAGCAGCTCGAGCAAACGTTGGCTCGAATAATGTAGCGGCTAAATACCTGGGGAAGGCACAAGAAGGAAATCAGTAGAATGTGTATGTAGGAATAATTGATGGCACACATGGGGCGTCTATCACGACCCTTAACTTGATATTTTTGTGTGTGTATCCTCGTGAACACACAGGCCGCCCATACGTTGTATGTGATTTATGTGACATTATGTAAGAGAATATATGAGAAAAGTTCGAAAATTGCCCTAAATTCTACATGTGGAAAAGAATGCAAATAAAAATGACTTATCTTGTGTTTTCCTTGCGTTATTTTTGTGTCTCTGTGGTCCTTAGCCTCCTACGCAGGCGTTATTAGGGGATTGCGTTACCACGGCTTGGGATCGATTTAAAGACATTCAGACGAGGAGACCCCAGGACCACAGAGACGTCAAAATAACGCAAGGAAAACACAAGATAAGTCATTTACATTTTCATTTTTTTCCACACGTAGAATTTAGGGCAATTTTTGAACTTTTCATATATATTCTCTTACATAATGTCACGTAAATCACATACAACGTATGGGCGGCCTGTGGTGTACAGCTTCTGAAAAACAAAAACAAAGCAAAAAACAGTTACTGCTCACCGAAGACTTGCGTTTCAGTGAGCGAGTCTACTCGTACACAGTCAGACTTCAGTGTACGTGTTTTTCTTAATTAAGAAGAGAATTGCTTTGATATTTTTCTGTATAATTGGAGCTCTTAGTTTAAAAAGACGAAGGGAACTTGCAATAAGAATGATGACATCATAGCTACGCAGCAATTAATTTGGGCAATGCAAATTATCTGTTCAACAACCACTCCATTCTGATTATATTTAAAAAAGATATCTGAAAATTAAATTAAAGAGACTATTAAAAATTGAGCAATTGAATTTTTGGAAGTATATTTTCCAGTTGCAGTTAAAAGACACTCAAATGAAGCGCGGCAGTGAACAATGATATGAATGTTCTTGGTTAAAGTGGTACTGCGATGAAAAAATGTTCTTGTTCTCTTTCGATTCCGATTTTTTGTTTGGCAAGAATGCACCATGGCGTTATCTACTCACAACTTTATTTATGCAATGTGTGAACCCAGCTAATTAGTATGCAGAACGAGCTCTTAGAAGCAAGTTGCTGTTCTACATACCAAATTAGCTGGGTTCACACAGTAAAAAATTAAACTAGTGAGTATATGACGTCATTTTCTCTCTCGATCCAGCTCTCTTAATGCAACTCGACTGAAGTCGTCGAATCTGGTAATGGCGGACAGTTTAATTTGTCTAATTCGTTTAATTCAATTCGTCGTTCAAATTGAGGCGCAATAATTGGCATGGTGCATTCTTGCCAAATATAAAATCGGAATCAAAAGAGAACAAGAACATTTTTTTTTTTTCATCGTAGTACCACTTAAGTGGCTGTGATTGATGCAGCAATATCACGTTAAAAAATTAACAGTAATAATTAGGCGGAAAGCCAAACAATGAAATGAGACCAGATTATCAACCAGCTGATCACTACAGAAAATGAGAGCAGTTCTCCGGGTAACGGTTGGCCGACAAAACTATTTGCTGGAACGTTATTAAAATGTTTACATATAATTAAAGGCATAATTATGCGCCTTATGCAACTTAAAACTTTAGGCCAAATCGCTATGAATAATTTCCACCCTCACACATTTTAGCCAAACAATAACCATCTTGGCAAAGTGTATCAAAGTCTCCGCGTTTGTAAAAGTTATACTCTAACTGATTAATATGAAATATTTTGGAAGATCATCAAATGGTCGCTCACGGAGTTTGAGTATGCGATGTGTCTGGATCACACAGTAAAATAATATAAATCTGGCACCTGGCTCACTAACCTTTTCTCGCCTGTTTTTGTTGTATAAGAACTTCTGTAGAACCCGATAAGTTTATCTGATAATGGATATTCAAATGCAATGTAAATCTCGTAGATTTGCCCCGGGAATAAGATTTTACTAACTTTAATTAGGAACATTTCAAGGGTCTTGTTCTTCATCGTTCCTATAACTCGTAATTCTCGACGTGTGTTTCTTTCTTCGCCTCTTTCGATCCATTTCTGTTCTTCTTCAACAAAATCCACTGTATCTACTGGAACATCTTTTACAGCTTGCTTCTTTTCATACACTGCAGCCCTAGATACATTCATCTCTTTTAAATGTAGAATAATATTTGATGTGGCCTTGGCACAATCGACTCGTATTGTTACATTTCCTCTGACCTGAAATAACTCCAAATCAGTTTCCAATGCTATTTTGTAGCTAATAGGGAAAAGAGTCTGCGGAAGTCGTATTTTGTGCCATGGAAATGACTGCGCCTTTGAATAACTAACATCGGTAAGGGAATTGTGCCCTCGGTGCTCCAAACTCACGGCTTTCACACTGACTGAAGTCGCCAAAAGCAAGCAGGATAGAAGGGCGCAAATTATTCCCCTTGTCCTGCAACAACTTGGGTACATATCGGGGCGAGCTTGAACAGCTAGAAGCTACTAAGTTGCTATCATAATGCCACAATTTGTTCGCAATTTATGACAGCTTCATTCGAGATTTGCATTTTGTTGCTTATTATAATTCAAAATACAATACAGGGTGCATTCGATTAATAGTAATAATAATAATAATAATAATAATAATAATAATAATAATAATAATAAAATATTTATATAGCGCTCATATCCACTAATTGCCCATGGTGCTTTACATTAAAAAAGTTATTATTAAAAAGCTAAAACGGGGAAGGGGAGAGACAAAAATAGTTAACAGTTCAACAATATTACAAAAAGAATCATATATGTTACATCAATAAGTTGGGAAAAATTGGAAAATCTGGATTTAGATTTTGTAATCCGGATTTCGGATCTCTCAATAAAACACAAAATGCAACAACGAATTTTGCCGGATTTTAAAATCCATTTTTTAGATTTTGTGTTTTAATGGGAAATCCGAAATCCGGATTCAAAATCCAAATCCATATTTCCGAATCGAACGCACCCACATAGTCACTTTTAAATAGCCCGACGACGACAATTCTTTTTTTCCCAGCTGTTTGTTCAGGACGATAGGAGCATTACCTATTTTCTTCGCAGTGCAAGTGCGAAGTGAGAGCTCTTATGCTCTATCTAGGGCAAGGTACCAGGAAGCCCTTTGGACCTATATCTGCACATTTGATGATCTGCATCACTTTGAAAAGCAGATCGTTTGTGGGGATTGTAGCGTGGGGCCTGAGCCAAAGTTAGGTCGGACATGCGCAGTTAGGGGTCTCGCGAAGGCGTGCTTGTGGACGTACTTGTAAGTTGTGTTCATGAAGAATTATAAACCGTTTTGGAGTCTAGTTGTGTCGTTAGTAGTGTTACATTTGGTGGCAGCGGTGGGATTTTAATCATGGAAGAAACTGTGAAAGCTTTGGAAACAAAAGTGGCCCAGTTGGAAGCCAGTCTTGCGAAGAAAGATGAAACAGCGTCCGGATCCAGTTCGCACAGCCCCGCGAGTTTATCGAGTGCTTTGGCGCCAGATCATCCTCTTCGCATTAAACCCGAAACCTTCTCGGCGGCTTCGGGAGAAAACTGGCTGGTGTGGTTACGGAAATTTAAAAACATCGCT
The DNA here is from genome assembly GCA_947652115.1 of Blastomussa wellsi. Classification (NCBI taxonomy): domain Eukaryota; kingdom Metazoa; phylum Cnidaria; class Anthozoa; order Scleractinia; family Plerogyridae; genus Blastomussa; species Blastomussa wellsi. The sequence goes on from OX393562.1 coordinate 35,409,591, forward strand.
TCGCTGAATAAGTGGAATGCCGAGCTTCAAAATCAAATATTGCCAGCGTACCTGAAAGGCCTCGCCGAGCAAACATACTACAGCCTCACTACCGAGCAAACATCCACATGGGAGGTTCTAGAACGCGCTCTGACAGATCGTTTTCATCCCAAAGAATCCCGGCAAGTGCACATTTCTACGCTTCGAGCCAAGTTACGTCGACCCGACGAAGATTTACATCAACTGAGATGCGAAATATCTCGCCTTGTCGAGCTGGCCTATCCTGACGACCCGCCCGTTATACTTGATCGTACTTCGAGAGATTTCTTCATTGGCTCCTTAACTCCCCTTACATTACGAGAGAAGGTGTTGGATTTGGGCCCGAATACCTTGGATGAAGCGCTTGCAGCTGCTCAGCGATATGAATCAAATCAAAAAGTGTTAAACAAGGGGAGTACTCACGTCCTTACTTCAACGGCCGAAGAGAAGGATGGCGGGAATGCTACTTCACTTCGGGGGACCCCAGAACCCCCCGTATGGGCTCAGCAGCTCTTTCAACAACAAGCAGAAATTTTAGAGAAGCTGAAGGGCATTCCTCAAGGAAGGCCAGGTAGGAATGAAAGTATTGAGTTTCCTCAGGGCCCCAGAGCTTGCTTTAAGTGTGGAAGCCTGAACCATTTCATTCGTAATTGTCCCCATCAAGTTCGTACCGACCAGGGAAACTGGAGACGGGCGGGGCGCAGCCAGAAGTGACCCCGCCCGGTAAATCTAAGGGTGCATTTATGCCATGCCGTGTCAATGGTGTTCTGTCCTATGCTTTGCTGGACACTGGTGCTGAAGCAACAATTATTAGTGATGACATTTACCATTGTATTAACGCTAATACGAGCAAGCTTGAACCACCACGGAAAACTGTTCTTGGGGCCAATAACATGCCGCTTGATGTTGTTGGTGAAACGGAGTTGACACTTGAACTTGGTGGTGTCAAAGCTCAGCATAACGTGTTGGTATGTCGCGGGTTACCTCAACAAGTGTTGATTGGCATAGATTTTTTGATGGCTCACAAGTGTATTATTAACTTTGACAATAACACTGTATACAGTAAAGGGGGACCCAGCAAGTTGGTGTTTGGCCCGCTCGATAAAGTCTACAGGATCACTGTTGCCGAAACTGTAACCTTATCACCAAGTATGGTTGCTGATATACCTTGTTTGATTGAGGGGGTGAGTGGCCAGGAGGAATTTGTGGGTGTGGTTGAGCCAAGAACCAAATTTTCAGAAAGGTATTCCGCGGGGGCCTTGCGGACTGCAGTAACTGTAAAAGATGGTCGAATACCAGTTCGTGTGTTTAATAGCCTTGACAAGCCTCTCAAAGTTTACCGCTGCAGCAGCATTGGGGACCTACATCCACTAGTGGATGAAGTAGATGGACTGTCTGACGAGGGTGGAATGAGTGAGATTTACAAAGTTGTAAGGGCTGCTAAGGAACATGCTGAGGGGGAGTTAGGGGCTAGGCAGTGTAGTGCAGTTTTTGTGAAAGACTCTGATGGTGGTAGTGCTCCTTTGGAAGAGATGTTTCCCATAAGTAGTGATTTGGTTCCGGAAGAGGAAAAACGTAAGCACTACGAGGTTCTGTCCACTTACGCTGACTGCATTTCAAGGGGGCCATGGGACTTAGGTTCAGCCAAAGGTGTCAAACATACCATTGACACTGGATCAGCACAGCCAATACAAGTACCACCTAGAAGAGTCCCTTTCCATAAAAGAGAAGAAATGCGTCATCAAGTGGATGAAATGCTTGAAGCACAGATCATAGAGCCATCTGAATCCCCATGGTCCTCTCCAGTAGTTTTGGTTGCCAAGGCTGATGGAACGCAGCGTTTCTGTGTGGATTATCGGGCTCTGAACAAGGTAACCAAGCGAGACTTGTACCCGCTTCCAAGATGTGGTGACATATTAGAGAGTTTAGCTGGTGCGCAGTGGTTTTCTCATCTTGACCTGCTCCGCGGTTACTGGACAGTCGCATGGAAATGCAGATGGACTCTCCCGCCTGGCATGGGAAAGTACCACCTTAGCCGAACAGGATGAGGATGCCGTGTTGATCCAGTCCATCAATATAGAGCCGCTGTCAAGAGAAAGTATGAAGACAACCCTGAAACAAGATCCTGTTCTGTCGCAGGTTGCGAATTGGCTTAAGGTTGGTGCGAGACCCGCGAGGCGTGATGTGGAAGGAGGTGGGCGCAAACTTCTGTCGTACTGGGCTCAGTGGGGAAGGCTGTTTCTAAAGGATGGTCTGGTTTTCAGACGCTGGGAAAATGAAACGACAGGTGAAGAGATCTTCCAGCAAGTTTGTCTGCCAGAAAGCCTTGTGCCTAAAGTGTTGCATGCCCTTCATGATAGTCCTTCAGCTGGTCACCTTGGTGTGTCAAAAACTTTGGAGAAGGTACGAAGGAGATTTTACTGGCATGGCATGCGTGAGGATGTTGAAAGTCACATTAGAAGGTGCGGTCCATGTGCTGAAGTTAATGACCCCAACAGGTTACCTAAAGCACCGCTTATCAACATCAAGTCGGGTCACCCCTTGCAAAGAGTTGCCATAGACATTGTTGGACCTACGCCAAGGTCAAGCTCGGGTCATGAGTGGCTGCTGGTGGTTTCTGATCACTTCACTAAATTTGCCCAAGCCTTCCCAGTAAGAAACACTTCAGCGGTAACGCTTGCAAAGAAAGTGATGGACGAGTACATATGCCGGTTCGGCTGCTTTGAGGGTTTACATTCGGACCAGGGAGCCAATGTGGACGGAGCTGTCTTCAAGGGACTGTGTGATTTAGTTGATGCAGCGAAAACTCGAACAACTCCATATCATCCCCAAGGGGATGGTCAAGTGGAGCGACTAAACAAATCACTGGTGAAGATTTTGTGCAAATTGATTTCCGATCATCGCCGGGACTGGGCAGACTTTGTACCAAAAGCAGTCCTTGCGTACAATACCAGTGTTCATGAGTCGACTGGATTTACCCCTTACCGTCTAATGTTTGGCAGGGAAGCTATTTTGCCTCTTGACGCAGTCCTGAAGCTTGAGACGTCACCACCCCAGGGAAGGGGACAGTCTTATCCTGATTATGTTGTTCAACAGAAGAAACAACTGGAGGAGACAGAACGCTTAGCGAGAGAGAACCTCAAGCGGGCACAGAAAACTCAGAAAGCTTATTACGACACCAAATGCCACGGTCAGCGGTTTCATGTAGGAGACCGAGTCTGGTATCGAAACCGAACCAGGTCAAGGAGGAAGAAATTCCTGAAACCTTGGTGTGGTCCTTGGAAGGTTGTGACAGCCCTGTCTGATGTTACCTATCGCATCGAGGAGGAGAAGAGGAAAGCCGGCGAGCGACGCAGGAGGAAAGTGGTCCATTTCAATTACCTGAAACCGTGTCTTACACCACCAGAGGCCCCCACTTCTAGAGAAGCGGCTCGATCAGAGAGATTGAGAGAGGTGCCGCAGCCAAATCAGGCCCAGGGAGGGGCTGATGATACTGGTGGGGTCGAGTTGGAATGGCTGGAAAATCCTGTGGTTCGGGCTACAGTCGGTCATGAAACGCCTCAGGTTCAGGACGCGAGTGGTACTCTTGGCCCAGTTGCACAGCCTGCTGATGTACCTGACCAGCTGGACGTCTCTTCGGTGAATGATGAGATGAGTCAAGTTCCAGTTAGACCGAGACGTGAACGAAGGGAACCATCGTGGCTCCAGAACTATGTTAGAACAGTTGTTGTTTACCCGTCGTGGCCGTTTACTCTTGTTGGAACAGTTGCTTATTAACTCTTGATAACACAGTTACTTTTTAACATTTGAAAACTCATTCTCTATCCTCTGTCCTTATACGGGAGGGGGTAGTGTAGCGTGGGGCCTGAGCCCAAGTTAGGTCGGACATGCGCAGTTAGGGGTCTCGCGAAGGCGTGCTTGTGGACGTACTTGTAAGTTGTGTTCATGAAGAATTATAAACCGTTTTGGAGTCTAGTTGTGTCGTTAGTAGTGTTACAGGATCATGTTAATTATTTCACTGCAGCACTATCTGTTTTCCATGGTAATTCTGAAGGGCATATCGATTCATAAATGGCAGTAGGGCCGTTCGAACCAAGCTAACCAGTATGTTGTACCTCTATTGTTTTACGGGCTAAAAACTAGTTTAAGTGCGAAACCACTCGAATGAAAATGCGTTTTACACGTAACCGCATGGTCATTTTCATGCATGCAAAACACTCTCAGTCAGACTCGTTTTAAGGTTGCGGTTGACAGACTACTCATCAGTATGCAATATATCTAACGAGAAAACCTTCATATCTTTGTTTCGGATGACCTTCTGAATTAACGTACCTGATGATAAAGTTTTATAGTTATGCAAACCATAATATTTCACAAGGAAGTGCAAACCCATAAAGAAAAAGAACAGACGTGTGTTTTTTTTCGCGAACCAAAGAAATGAAGAATGTAGCAGGTGAAAACAATTCCGCTCAAAGAGCTACGGTGAGGCGAGGAACATGTATTGCTCCTCAGTTTGTGCAATATACAGACCCAAAGTGGTACAAAGCGTTGTCTTATTGGTGTTTTCAGGGGGAGAGAATTTCATGACTGAAACGGTATAGATTGTCATATCTGACGCCAAATTTTTAAATTTGCTTTAGAAAGAAAGATTGAAGACTTTCAATTCTGGCATGACAAATTTTATGCCTTTCAACGCAAATAACTTTCAATGAAAGCTGAAAATAGAAAATCGAAGTCAGATATGACAAACAAGAGGCTATGCACAAGTTTCTTGTTTTAGACAAAGTAAGCATGGCCTCAAAACGCGATCCATAGAAAGCCTGAATCCTTATGCACTTCCATTATTCTCCAATATCTCAGTTAAATTTCTCTCTATCTTTTTGCAGACAAGTTTTGGCCGCCATATTGATTTTACAAAGATGTACACCAACATGGCGGACCCATACAAAGCTCTGTAATTTTCTGGTCATTAAATTATTCTGACCAGATCGGAGGTGAACATTATCAGTAGTAATAGCAAGGAACAGACTATCCAGCAAGGAATCGAGGGACAAAACTTAAAATGAATTCAAGCGTCTAGTAGCCATTTCTTTATACTCATCATGCACAAAACTACTTACAATTGAATAATGATTTTAGCAAATATATTTTGATCCTGCTGTCACAATAATATAAGGCGTCCTAGAATACCAGGGACGGTGGAGCCGGGAGGCTCGGGTGGCTGAAGCCCTCTCACTTTTTACGACAATGACAATTTTTTGTACAAGGTTCGTATTTACAAAACTTCCAAAATATTGCTGTAGCACAAAAAGTACCTGTCATTTTACAGTTATCCAGGTTGTCTTTTTTTAAGAAATATCTCATGAAGGACGTTGAAAATACCATTTCCGAACCTCTAGATTTCAAAATTTTATGGGGGAGGATGCCCGGCCCCCGACCCCCCTAGAAACTCGCGCCCACCGGCGCTCATTTTCAAGCCCCCCCCCCCCCCCCCCCTACGCCCCGCCGTCCCTGAATACTGGTAAAACCATACCCAGCACCATGGGTAGCGCAATACACGAAGCCTCCATGCCTAGCACTCCATCCGCTTCCCTCATGTTGAAGGCCGCCTAGCGTCTCTACGTTGCGCTAGCATGCCTAAACTTTGACGGAGCTATTGGAGCCAGCCACGAAAACAGAAACATCACACATCATGATGAAATTGTCTACAAACAGAAACAAACAAACCGATAACGAGGTGAATGACGCTGGTCATGTTGGACCCAGGCCTTGGCGTTACAGACTCTCGTCCGGCAATGCAGGTACATGTGGAAGGGCAGCTACTGCTCGCAAGAAGTGGAATCAAACTTTTTAACAAGATAGTGGTGGAATGTTATTACAAGAGCAAGACAGGCTCAAGCGGATATAGAAGAGTGGGGAACAGATTTCCGAAAAGAGTCTGACAGACCGGGCAAGAGGCATTGAGACTAACAGTTGGCTTTCAAATGTAGAATTGGAAGAGATTATCGGAAGGTTTATTCTCAAGAAGCCGAGAGACTTGACGAAGGAGGAGGAGGAGGTTGTGAGCAGGGTGATGTGCAGTCGCACAAGCTGATGGTCGTAATGATGATACGAGTGACCGAAAGGCATGAAGAAGACCTAGCACGAACTGTAGAAGGCAAATATCAACAAGAAAACCATTCATACCCAATGACGGAGGTAGAAGAGCTCACAGAGAACCAAACCGAGCTGCTAGAACACATTAAGAAGGCTGCGGAAGAGAGTGAACAGCCGAGATCGTTGAAGTACGTTGATTGGAAGAAGCTGCGTGAATTCGTATACGCGTAAAGGAAGTAAAATTAATGTCACTCCACCTGCCTTCAAATGACTGGCTAGATTTAACTGTTCATCTTCCTTCTAAACTGTTCGCGTTATTGCTGTATATCTAAAGAACTGCCTTGCATAACAAAATTCATTTGACCAGCATTTCCAATGAACACCTAAACTGCGATCATGCAACCCTCCCCCACCCCTGCCTCCCTCCCTCGCTACTTTTCATACCTTTCGAGCAGGTTAATGAAACCTTCCAGAATAAATAAAGCGCTCTGCGTGCTTAGTCGGGATATCCCGTAGTGTTTTGTTTCTCTTTCAGCCAAAATAAATAAACAACAAAAATATTCTAGGGTGGTATGGAACGATACGAAATGCACACTCAGAAACAAAAACAACAACAACAACGACAAATCAAGAGAACACTTCAGGACCGAGAAAGCCATTTATTTCCGATGTGGTCAACTACTAAGTAAGTGTTGCTAAAATGTCTCTGCGGAATCACTGCTTTGAAAAATAATAGAGCTGACAGACACTAAATACTGTGGCTAGACCACAGGAAGCCCAGTTATATTGGGAATAATAACGCTTGTGATTTAGTTAGAAGCTCCAATCAAAATGCTTTAAAACATGTCAATAAAATACCGTACCCGTAACCAAAGTTGTATTACTCTGAAAGAAAACAGTACAACCTTAAGACGTACCACAAAACATTAGAATGAATGTACTTAATAGAGGACATCACTTCAGAGTTTTGGGCAACAATAAAACGATCTAACTTAAAGTTTGCTTTTATCTTTGAATTTCGTGACCACACAACCCCTTTTACGGACGTTTTTATAACTAAAACCACCCCACTCTGTTGAAATGCTGGTGAGTGCACATGAACTCAATTCCTCCTTTCCCCTTCTACTTCAAAAGAAAAATAAATAATATAAATAATGGAAAGAAAACCAAAAGCATTCTAGAATTCTACTGTTGAACAAGTTATAGGTGAGTTAAGAAAATTCAGTTTTTAATTATATTTGTTTACAATATCGAGACACTTGCGTGTCCTTGTTTGTTATCCTCACCAAAGCATGATAGCAATATTTAAATTAAGCAACATAACCATTTTAACTCGCTCCCGAGCTCTTCATAAAGCGAAGGACGAATCCTAGACCTGATTTGCAACTCGGTCTAAATACAGCCGAATAGAACCAGACTGAAAGAGAATCTGATCACGGCGTCAATGACTAGCAGTCTCATCCACCTGTAGTGGTCCAACTTACTTTGCAAAGAAAGACAACTGTAGTTATTGCGAATTTGTGGAAGAGATCAATTGCCTCTAGAGCGAGTAGTGTCGATGACATTCCAATAAACCATGTTACATTTTGGTAACACTTAATTAAGTCAAGGGAACTAACAAACGAGCAGTGATTGAGTTAATGATCAATCCTGTGGCTTTCTTGGTTTGCTGGCTTGTTTGTTTGTTTGTTTGCTTCTCGTTGTTCTTTGGTTTTCTTTAGCCCGTGTGATCAGTCAATCACCAGAAATGATTGTATATGTTTGTACCTAACATGTGGCTTAGGAAAGTCACTCGACCACCGCTCTAGCTATAACCGTGTGTTTTTGTAAATGGTAACTAATTAATATGCACGATAACCCCTACTACCCAAGCACACAATATTTAAAATAATAAAATTAAGAAAAATACATTTTTGAATCCACTCCCGTAAACAACAAAATATCGTTATTTGTCACTCAGCGATTTAAATTTTATCGCACCGTCTAAAACAATGGTTTGAACTTTCACGTCAAAAATAATAACAGTGCCTAAATAACCCAACAATGGTGTGGAGAGTAAACCAATTTTGTTCTGAAAATTTCTTCATTTAACGAATGTGACATTACTGATTTGAATTTTAAGTATTTTAATTCCATTTTAACACGTTGCCGTGTTGGCTATATCTGTTTACAGGGCGAGAAATATTTATTGCCTTATTAAAAGAATAAAATGCAATAATAACTGAATATATTAATTTCAACCCTTCAACAATAATACGTATAATATAAACGTGTTATCATGGGGGCACATGATTAAAATTCTCTGCAGTGAAACACGAGAAGCTATTACCATTGAAGCATTGTCTTGTATTTGATTCGGTCAATTTGAACGTTTCTTAACTATTAAGCCAATCGAGTATTACAGATTTTTAACGTCAGACAATCATTTCATATTGACTTAAGCGTAAAGTAAAGCTAGATTAAGAGCTGTCCCTTTTTTTTTCTTAGTCCGTCGAGCAAGAAGCGAAATAATAATAATAATAATAATAATAATAATAATAATAATAATAATAATAATAATAATAATAATAATAAGAATAATAAACCTTTATTAACAATTCAAAGAAACTATTTAGTAACAATCAATTAAAAATTTAAAAAGCCTACAGTACTAAAAGAATAATAATAATGAATAAGAATAATAATAATAATGAATAATAATAATAATAATAATAATAATAATAATAATCTTTATACAGGGAGCTCACTTCACAAGGAGTGATATTCAATGAGGCCCTGTAACAAAATGGCCGCGCGAAAAGAAAAAAAAAGGGACTGCTCGCCGTCAAAGTATAGCTGACTATTGTTGCAGGTGCAGTAGCAGTCGAGTGGCTCAAGTAAATCGTGTTTCACTGCTGCCCAGAGTGGTATGAAATTAAACTACGTAGACCAAAGAATGCGAATACACCATGGAATTACGGACGGCCATATTTTTCCATCTCGTCATATAACGCTGCCTGTGCATGATGCACTGCTGGTACATTGTCGAGGAACTTTTTAAGCCAAGCAACGACTTTAGGAGCATGATCTCTTATCCACTTGATATTGGCCTTTATACTCTCCAGACTCTGACGAACAGCCAACTCGCCGGATCCTTTCTCTGTACGGTTAAAAAATTCACTCACCTAAACAACAAAATATATCAAGGTAAATCATTCGATTGATGAACCTAACAATGTAAGGTGGAGTCAAGGAAGCAGTAAAGAGTTAGTTAGGAGTGCCATCTCGTTCCCATCCCTTTAAGGTCCGAACCAAGAATCTAAATACTGACAGCCCCGTCCACCAAAAAGACGGCCAATACCGATGGGCGGGTGAAAACAGTTTCCAACACACGCACACAATCAAACCGCAACCAGGAATGCATGGTTTTGAATTTTGATCTGCCCAGAACCGTAGCGTCACACGTTACGCTGGAAAAGGTAAACGAGGGCTCGGAAAACGAGATTGTTAGGAGTGGGGAGGTGGAGGGAGTGGGGAGGTGGAGGGAGCGGGGGAGAACACCAAGCAGTAAATAGTCTGCCTCAGTTTTTTGCTAAAAGTAGCGTCTACTGTTATCATAGTCGAATACATCGCCATTGTTTGTTTGTTGTTGTTGTTGTGTGGTGGTTGTTGCTGTAACAAACAGAAGTACTTTGTGCGCGTTTATCAGTAAGGGAAAATCAACTTTGTCGTGTTTGTTGTCGTATTTAAACTCGCTAGTAGTACTGCTATCAAATATCCTTGAATTTTATAAAATTAACATGAGGTGTGTAACCGAATAACGATGTTCTCACAATTTGCAAAGCGAAACAGCCGTTCTTCGACCACGCGGCTGCAGCTTTGTATTATTCAATTTATATTTCAGTTTTCTATTTATATTTCAGTTTTTCTTCAGTGGTCAGAACTTTATTTGCTGAAAACGTAAACAAATGATTCAAATCCGCAAAATTTACCGTCGTAAATCACGTTTTATAGAAGCAAAGAATTTAATGTACCATTTTCATCGCAAATAAAATTTCACCAAATGCTAATGAATGTGAAAGCACACAAAAACACATGCGCCTTTGAGGTATCCACTGACTACCGCCCAAATGATTGCTCTGCAAGTTGTGAGAACATCGGTCCGATTTCATTTAAGAGAATTTATGGGAAGCTGCTCCCATCCCACCCCACCCCCCCCCCCCCCCCGCAACTCCCCCACCAAGTTATCATTTACTTACTTGGGTTTTCATGGCCTCTGTGTTGAAGTGAGCAGTGTTGGCTTTGATCAAACGACTGAAGTCAAAAGAACCCTTGCCATATCTATATGAAAAAAAGACACCTTGTTGAAAATACGCGTCTTGTCCAGCGCGTATTCTAAAGCCAATTTATTTCAAATTTTATTGTATATGTAATGCTGTTCATTTGTGATGTCCTAATGTGTAGCAAGCAACATTCCACATAGGCTCGATTAGCAGCCGCTGTTCGGGAACACGCGGACTCGAGAGAGTGGTGGGAGAGTGGTTTGCAAAGCTTTGCCTACCTTCAGTATGTGGTCAGTAAACAATCGTAGCCATAACTCCACCGATTCGTCCAATCTAAGTAACACGCTAACCTTTTATACAGCTCATCGTAGTTGTCCTGAACAAACTTCCAGGCTATCAGGCGTCCCGCGGGATTGTGCGCTATGGAATCAATAACAGCTACGGAGTCCTGGGAACGGATCTTGGAATCATCTAATGAGTATCTCAGCAGCCTGACAGAAGCCAACAAGAACAAATAAATTAATTGCGTTCCAAGAACGCCTACGTGAGATGTCTCGCGGGTGTATCGTGATGCCAGGCGATTTCAGGGTTTGGACGCCATCTTGGACTGGCTGGCTGGCACAAATAGCTTCAGTCTTCTGTCCACATCCGCGAACAGAGTTGTCACGCTCTACTGATCAAAGCAGCCTTATTGTTATCCAAGAAGAACCTTGTGTTGTACAATTTTCGCTACCAGGTTCGTCTTGGATAACAATAAGGCTGCTTTGAACAGTAGAGCGTCGCAACTCCCTGCAACTATGTACGCGGACAGAAGTTGAATCTCCAATGAAAAGCAGCTCAGCTTGGGCGAATTGCAGCACCTGTCCCTAGAAAACACACCAGCAGTAGGCAGGCTTCTGATGTTCTGCTAAGTAGCTTCAATCATCTTTGCCAGTGATAGCCCAAATAAATCAATACAACTGCGAAAAAAGGTCGACAAAATCTAAACATCGAAACCTGGAAGCACACACATGAGATCGAGGCTATTTGTGCCAGCCAACCAGCCCAAGATGGCGTCCAAACCCTGAAATCGCCTGGCATCGTGATTTCACCCACGAGACATCCCGCGGGACTGACATGATTAGTAGGCGTTCTTCGAACGCAATTAATATATAACTTACCCACGCAGCTACAATTATACAAGATGTCCAAAAGATATCAAATACATGTATTAATAAAAAAAACTTTGTCCAGTGGCAAAGGTAGAGTAGCATGCGTGCAGCCGTCTCCTATTTACGCTTTAGGAAACAGGAGACGGCACCATCAGACTCCTTGTCACGCACCTTACCTCGTCACGCGCTCCCTGATCCGGGCCAAGATGAATGGCGTTTGTTTGTATTAATATAGAATTGTCTATTGCATTCAGCGGTAACCTTACCTCTGTAAAATCTTTTCGTCTCGGCTGCTTCCAAGTGCGTACATTAACTTTCTTTTTTCCGATGGAACTGTCTCGGATTGGAATCGCTCAAGAACTTTGTTCCAAGTATGTTCATCTGCATCCTTAACTCCCATCGAGTAAACTATACTACGCAAGTTGGGTGTGATCCTGCAATTCAAGCAAGGTTCCTGCATGTTTACAACTTGGGAACTTTTATTCACAATGAATTAATGATTATTTGACTTGGAACAAAAGACCTCACAGTTACAGCAGTAAAGTTGGCGATGTAGCAGCTCTCATAAGGTCTCACATGAATGGCACGAAACCCCGCGTAGTAAAGTACTAACACTACAGTAGGATCAGGGATTTTCTCAAACGCTCTTAACGGAAGTTTACAAAAAGTGGCTTCAAAATAATATTATGATACAAAGCTACTCACGGCGTTCCATAATTAAGCCAACTATCAAACAATTCAAGAGACTCTTGTGTTTGATATCGGTGTACTTTCTCTGGAAGGACATCTTCATATTCGGCGACCAAATGCAACACTGAGGCGCGAAGATATCTGCAACACACACAGGGGTTTTAATGAAATTTGCAGCTTTGAATACAGTAACTGACTGCTTGGAATAATCTGCCATTTAAAAAGTAACCAACTTTTCTAAGCGAAGTAGACGAAGTAGCTGACGCACTTTGTCGGCCATTGGTACTTATTGAAAGTACCGCGCACATCGCTTTTGTGAGAGAGCCATAGCTAAGAGAAGACTCGTTTGATTTGCATTATCTCATCGTCATCGGAACTAGCAAATTATTCGTCGCAACTGACGAACTAGCATAAATAAGCAGGCAGCGTGGCCGAGCGGTTTAGAGCGTTGGACTTGAAATCCGCAAGTCGCGGGTTCAAGTCCCGTTCTGACCACTAGCTGGTGTTCTCGGTAGCCCCGAGTTCAGCTCCTCGGCTGCGCTTGTAAATAGCCAACTGGTTTGCCTCCTGCCAGTTGGGATTCTTACCGTGTTATGTTTATTTACAATGTTTGTTTACATTGTCCCTAAAAAGCCCCAATGGGGAGTGGTCAATTAAATAATCATTTATATATTTTATTTAAGATAAATTAGCAAAAGAGACATTGGGAAAGAAAAGAAAAATTAAGAAAAGAGAACTTAGACCTTGGGGGCTCACAGTCTAATGAAGTTGGCTCAATCGGTTGAATTAATGTTCCCCATGTTTGTAATAGGCCCTTGAAGGATCTTCGACCCAAATCGCTTCACTTGTGTTACAGATAAGTAGAATCTAAGCAATTGCCCTGCCTAAAAGAACCTACACTTACACAAAATGATAGATAAAGTCCGCGTAACAGGCGAGGGACACACCTGCCTGGTGCATAAACTGGATTTCTTCTCATGCAGCAACTAGGAGTATTTCTATCACCATCTCCTCTCCTCGAATGGGATGCTAGCCTACTACAGGGTTAACCCCGAAAATTAAATTTGCTGGTACCCCTTTATACACCTGGGTGAAGAGAGGTACTGTGAGAGTAAAGTGTGCTGCCCAAGAACACAACGCAGTGCCCCGGCAGAGGCTCGAAGTGACCGCTCAGAACAACTCCTTCACCGTGATTCAAACTACGCGTTCACAACAAGTCACCTTTTCAAATGTGGATCTTCAGGGGCTTCTACCCAGCCTAGCCAGTTAGCCGTGTCTTTGAGAAGGTGCAAGATGTATCTCTGAAGAGAAAAAGACAAATAACAACTGCTTGAGGTAAAGCACGCGGAAAGCGGTCACTGGAATAACAATATAACTGCTGGATGGGCGCGACTGAAGTTTGGGCCGGCATTATTTTGTTTAGTAGAGAACTCAGTCGGAAAGCCACCAGTGTGATTGATTCGTTCCGGGATTGCTTTCCATTCAGGGCCAGTATACGATCGCACACGCGTTGTGCATAATAGGGTAAATTATAATTGATTTTCAAAAGTACATTGAAAACAAGGTTTTGGAATGTATTCAATTTGCACCTCCTTAACAACTCGCTAATGGAACACTTGGGCTCGTAGTAATTGTTAAACAGAAAATCGAAAACCATCTTGTTGGTAAATAGAGTTAGGGGAGCTAATAAGATTTCACCTGTGTAGGGTGATACTCACAGTTCTCGGTTCACTTGTAGAAGCTGTACGTATGTGTATGAATTTACTCCAAACACAGTATTTTCTTACATTGTATCAATGTCACTAAAAGACAGAAGTTATGCGTCACAGAAAAAGTATATCACCTTGTACATAAAATAGTAGTTCGTTGTTCCGTTTACAGAGTCGTAAGTGGAAAACTGAGTGGCAAAATACGCCATGTTGTTAAGGGCCGACATCAATGGAACATATTCTCTTTCTCCTTTAAGATATGGAGTGAGATTCAGTGCTACTTCATCAGCCAGCATTCCAGCCCTAAGTAAATCGAACAGCACACAGTTAGGTAAGCAGCTTGTGAATGACCAATGCCATTAGTTTGGTAATCTCTGACAAACAAGACCTTTGCTAATTAAAAGTCACTCACCGAGCAAGATTGAGACCATCATCAAGCAAGCCTGCACGGTCAGCTGCAGTAAGTGCCTAAATACAATAATCAGCCTATATTTATACATGCATGTCTGTCTTTATTTATCCAAAATATTCGAAAAAGATAAAAATACTAATTATCTTAAGTTACTTCAAATAATAAAACTAATAACAACTACATGGCTAAGTCTTATTTAAAAATAAGTCTATTGATAATTTTGTCTTAGGGAGTAAATCAGTGTGGTCTTCTATTTCGGTATCAGATTAACAATCGATGTTCCCCCGTGAGAAATTGCGCTTGGATCCTGCCCTGTTTTTTCTAACAGTGCCTGTATGTTCACTTTCTTTAGTGAGCTTTTTGCCCTTCTAAGAACTGCAGCAAACATTACTACTGCAAGAGGACACTTCAACACTATGAAAAAACAATACATTACGGCCAATTACTAGTCATACCAGCCTGGGTTGGCTAACATGTAAAACACGTACATGTAACTTAATTCCAGTTTATCTCATCACCTGAGGATTTGTGTTTAGTTGATTTATAATTTCGTTCAAGTTGTCATCATCATATTTCACTCGATAGAATCCACTTTGCCCAGCATTGAACTTGACCCACAAATTTCGATCAATTCCATGACGTACATGAACTGCAATAAAGAATTGAATTTAGTACAAAGAATAAGCACAAACTCGGTACTGATATCAGCACAACAACATTCTACCGACCAGAGGACTTGGTATGAATGCCTAAACTAAATTGGGTCTGATTGGGTGGAAAGGTGAATCCTACAGCACGAAAGAGCATCCAAGCCTTATTTGGATCTACACTGTATTGTGAAATTTGACAGTGATTGGTGATTTCTATTCTGATAAAGAAAGAGTAATGTTTGGTCTTACCACGTTCAGCTTTGTGTTTCATAAGCACCACATGTCTCTGGTTAGATGCTTCTGTCACGTATGTTAAGGGAACTACCCACAGAAATCTGAGTGTACAAATAACTAGACGTTAGAAAGATAGTCAACCATTGCCATTTAGTAAAATTCTACAAGAAGTATAATTAAGGTTACTGTCAACAAAATCTGGCCAAAATTTTCCAAATTTCGTTTTTTTGATAAACAGTTAGAAGAAGCCTTCAAGTTTAATTTGTCGAAACAAAAATTGCAAATTATTAAAAGGAAGACAAGTTACAACAGAAAGAGCTTTTGCCGCTCAACAAGAAGTCTCCTTTGATAAAATCGAAGAAAAAGCCCGGACCAAAGAAAGCGAAGCTGGAAGAATTTGACGAAGTAAAAACATCTGACCTTGCCGCCAGCGACAAAGGTTGTTGGTTCTTGACTCTACGCGAGGTTTCTCACAAGGAAATCACCGTCAAAAAGGGATTTCTGTTGGACTGCGATGCTAGTCCAACACAGGGTTACCCCCAGCATTATTTCGCCGGTTGCCACTGGAGAGGCACGTTGAGAGTAAAGTGTCTTACCCAAGAACACAACGCAGAGCCCCGGTCAGGGCTAAACCCAGGTGGTATATGATCTGGTGTCCAACACACTAACCATCAGGCCTCCAATTATATTTAAGTGGAATGACCGTATTTTTTCAATGGATCGAAACAATGGAAATCGTTCAATTAATCAAAATTTTCTGATAATACGATCACATTATTCGCTCTCAATTTGCATGAGGTGATAGCAAGCTGAGTTCACCTGTGGCCTCATCAATTATTTTATATATATTTTTTTTATTTTCCAGCACATTTGACTACATAGCTTTACATAAATTTTACAAAAAGTTGTAGAAGTATATAATAAGCAAAAGTGTTTACGATCACGTATAAAAAAGAACTAAACTAAAGGACCAACCGATAGAGGAGACATCTTATTATATCTCGTATTATTTATTCTTCGAAGTGTTCAAATCTGTATTTAAGTGAGAATTTGTTGACAAAATCTGCAAGCAAGATTGAACTAGCGTGTAGTTTGTTAGTGGTCTGTTTTGGTCTTCGTTTGAATTATACAGTTTTTAATTCTCTAAAGTATTTTAGAATATTTGCATAGAACAGCGGCAGTGAGGTCAGGTATTTCTCGTCATAATTGCATCTTAATAAAAAGTTGAGACCCCCTACTCTTTTTAGATGGTGATCTGGGATTGTTTTCCAATTTGGATTGCCTGGCGTCGAAAGTCTAGGAATCCAGGCCAGTTTTAGGGCCTTGAACGTTACTTCTGAATCCACCATACACAATCCAACTTTGTGAATGTCTTGGTAAAGCCCCTCTCTTTTAATTTTATCTTTTTTGTTGTTCCACAGATAGCTTAAACGTTTTGCTCTGAAAATTGATGAGATTTTACTGGGGATATTTAACGTCAAAGCTGAATCAATCAATCAATCCTTTATTCACACTATCCTAGGTATTTATGCACTATCTATATCATAAACAAAGAGACAAAAGAAGAATGAAATTAGGCCTTAATGTAGAAGTAAATAAAAGTGCGCAGGCCAAAGTAGCAGAGCTTTCTAGTTGGACGCCGCCATTGCTAAGTAAATAAATAATGGCAGCATTAACATACACAAAAATTAAGTTAGTTGGACAATTAATGCAAATTATGTAGGGTAAGCAAAGTTAGGTGAGATTTGTTATTTCCTAAAGTTTAAAAGCAAGAGGGGCCAGATTATTTTTCTCAGCATCAAGCCAGTAGTGAATTCAACTTTGATTAACCAAAAGATGACACTTCCATTCTTTTTTAAAGGAAGTAAATGAAAGACGCTTAATTTCAGGGGGCACAGATTCCCATATCTTGGGCCCTGCAAACTTGAAAGACGCTTTACCAAAATTAGTTGATATTTGCACTCTCAAAAAATTGAATTCACTTGTAAATCTTTTATTATATCTATGTACGTTAGATGCTGGGGTAAGGACATCGGAAATGATATCTGGAATGCTATCAGCTCTATTCACAATTTTATGTATAAGGCAGCATATTTTGAATTTATATATATTTTCTAGTTTAAGAATTTCTAAGAGTTTATAATATGGATTTGCAGTCTCCCTAGTATGTGCAAAGATAATTTTTCGGAGGCATTTTTTCTGCTAAATTTGAAGGCAGTTCAATTTAGTTTTAAAGGCACAGCCCCATACAATTATACCATAACTTAAATATGGATAGATTAAAGCATAGCATATTTGTTTGAGTATGCTAAAATTCAAGTGATATCTTAATTTTGTAAGGATTCCAATATTTTTTATTATCTTATTGTTTACATGTTGTATTTGAGGCTGCCAATTAAGATGTTTGTCAATGTAGACCCCCAGGTATTTAATATAATCTTTTTGCTCTATATTGTCAATAGTTATTAGTTGGCATCTAGAAGACGAAATTAACATATAGTTTGTCTTATTTAGGGCACAATATTTATAAATTTGTTTCATTTCATTGTTCATAACAGATTCAAGATGTTGTAAACAATTACCAGTAAAAAATAAATTCGTATCATCCACGAAGCTCCGCACTGAGAGTGCGTTAGAACAGTTTGGTAAGTCATTTACATAAAGTAGAAACAGCAGTGGGCCCAGAGTTGAACCCTGGGGTATGCCACATGTAATATTTTCGTATCCAGATTTAACATATATTGTGTACGGTGTTCCACATAACTTTTAAACCATCTACCTGGAAGTCCACGAATGCCATATAAGAAGAGCTTAGATAGAAGGATGTCATGATTTACTGTGTCGAAAGCCTTTGATAAGTCAAGAAACAGTCCACAAGTTATCTGTTTTCTATCTATAGCTAGCTTCAAGTTATCTGTTATTTCAAGAAGAGCCTGTTTAGTGGAATATCCTTTTCTAAATCCAAATTGATATTTATATAAGATTTGGTGCTTTTCTATGAAGGAGTATAGTTGGTTGTAGACTAGGCGTTCAAGTACTTTACTGAATGGGGAGAGAGTTGCTATAGGGCGATAATTACCCGGGCGTGTGAAATCTCCACATTTATAAACAGGAGTAACTTGTGAAACTTTCAATATATCGGGCACAATTCCAGTTTCAATAGATAGATTATAGATATATGTTAAGGGTACTGACAGTGGCTCAGCAGCAATTTTAATCATCTTATTGGATGATTTACGGTCATTTAAGCATTTAAATAAACTAGCTGATTTGAATAGTATGTAAATATAAATAATATGTAAACATTCAGTAATCGCTAGCTGTGACAGCCCAAGAGACTTGATTATCAGAACTTTTGCAAACAGTGTGAGTTTTCCTCCATATACAAATTTGTTTGCAACTTGCGTATTTTGAGATGAAAGTTTAATTCATCATTTTCTTTTAAATTATACGAAAAATGAACCCCCCATAATTTATACGTACCGGACTACATAAAGCTTCTGTTTTTTTTTTTTTTCATTTTCCCAGCCACATCGCTTTAGATTTCTTGACGTTTAAAGTTAGCCTTGACAACTTTCCAAATTAATTGAGTGCTTTAAAGGTTTCTTCAAATGATTCCAGTTCTGCACCGACCAAATTTGTATCATCTGCAAACTGACTTAATTTCCTTTTCCAGAATTTTAATTCCTTTTATCTTTGGATCTTGTCTTATTTTGTTTGACAGCAATTCAGCTGATAAGATAAATAGGAAGGAAGAGAGAGGACACCCCTACCTTACTCTCCTGGATGGCCTAAACCAGTTTGTTAAAAAACCTTTGTTTAGAACAGCGCTTTCATCAAGTATCATCTTTTAAAGTTCACAGATAAATTTTCTAATTTTCTCCTATTCTGATTGTTTTATATTAATCACATGATGCAACAGTGTTCGTACATAGAGAGATGCTATCAGCCACGCATAATGATATATATACTAACAGGCTGGATAGTACTTGTCCATGATGTCTATACACATGTATAAAATATTATAATTTTGATTGATCTCCATTTTGTTGATTTCTTGCCTGTTTTGTTGCATCTATTACATTTTCAGCTTTCAAACCTTTCATCAACATCAAATTTCCACAAGCAACTATCAGCTGACAGAACCAATGCAGCTTCTAATACAACACTGTGTTGTTTAAACAGAAATCCTGCACTCATAATCTAATAGTTCAATACTAACAAAATGAAATCGACCATTTCAGGGTTCGAGTCCAGTCTTTTAAGCCATGCTTTACACCACATTAATCAACTAAACTGTACAGTATGCAACAAACTTACTCATCATCTTCAGGGGTTCGAGTGTCCGGATGAACAAGAAAGCGTTGCTGCGATATATGAAATAGTGAAGGATTGTATTTATCTCTTCTAACTGTAATGACAGGGAAGCCCATTTGACTTGTCCAAGTTGTCATCATTTCAGTGACATCTAGGGTATTTCCACTACCCTGTTGAAACCAAACAAACACTTTGTTTATCAAAAATATCATATGCAAGTAAAAACGCATTAAACTAACTATGTAATGGATTATTCACTAACCTGTTGTGCTGGTATTGCCTGTGTTAGGCATTCCCACAGATCATTTGTCTGTGCATTGCTAAAGCTGTACTTCTGGAGATATCCTTGCAATCCCTGGAAAAAAAATTTTCTTCCGAGAACATCCTCCAACATCCTGATTATAGATGCACCCTGAAAATAGAAAGTCAACAGTACAATACAGTTCAGATCTGATTTCAAAATACTGTGAACTCTGTCAAAAATTCCCTGCTACACTACAAAATTTTCAATTTTTATCTTGGTATAATTTGGAAATGTTATGAAACACTGCTTCTAGTGCTTGATAATTTAATTTAATTTAATTGAATTATAATCATAAGAAACAACATACAATTGTATAATATATATTAATAATTATTATTATTTTATTTCTGGCCGGATTTGCAAGGATGTGGTCGCAGGGAATTTCGCTTTATTGGAACAACCCAGCTATCTCTCCTTTTTATTTAATATTTAATTTTTTTTTCAATTTCCAAGGTCTAGAACTTGCTTTTTACCCTTGAACGTATGATAAAGAACTTATTTACTTATGTTTCCATTTTTTCTCAGTCTCCCACCCCCGCCCCCCCCCCCACCTCCCTACCCTGGAATCTTTAGTTAAGCCCCAGTCCAAAAGTGCGTAGCATGGAATATCTAACGTTCAGATTTGAATTTTAGAGGCGGGCGCAATAGGAGAATTGAGCTGATCGGTTTAGCTTTCTCTAATTGCTGTCTAAAGTAGGTCTGCCTGAAGACAACATGAAGTCTGATGAGGGTAAAAGTCTCACGATTTGCACAATTGCGCCATCTATTATCCCACATCTAACTTAGGCGGGCTTGGAAAGAGGCTCGCAACGGTTGGATGTAACGATAATGCTGTGCTTACCTTAGACAGCAAAATCTTTAGCCACATGAATTAGGGCACGGAACTAGATGTTTAGGGACATTTCTACTCAGCGGTATTCTACTCAGCGGGATTTAGCCACATCCGGGACATTTTCATTTGCAAGAGAAGTGATGTTGGTCAAAGCAGAGAGGTGAGAAAACACTTCATTCGCTGATGTGAGTAGACAGTTTTCTTTTTCTCTCGATTTAAGGTGTTCTCCGCTTAGCTAACAGTCAGAGTTTTCATGCTTTTGCGTGGTTTCCGGTGGACAATTGAGTTGATAATTGATGTAAACAACATGTACCAGCATTTCGCTTACTCAGATTCATTGCCTGGATTGTGGGAAAATGAATCAATCTAGAACGAGTTAGGTCAGATTATTTGAGACGTACTTGATTTAAGAAAAGCTACAGATCAGCTCACAACCGGGTGTTTTCATTTGTTTACCTTGGTGTTGATTACAATCGTATCTCATGTTGTAAACACTCTGAGTTGAATTATGTCATTTGTGAGTCCATGAAAATATCCTGAATTTAGTCTCTCTGACGTCAAGTCATAAAAAAAGTTATTTCCTTTCATTTGCACTAGTATTGAGCCTTGTCGGCCCTATATTTTGAAAGAGAGTTTCAAAACTACCAGTGACAGGTGAAATTTCTGTAGCCACATTTTTGAAAATCCAGACAGATTTCTTAATTCACTTTTTATGATATACATAGTATTTTTGTCCACTGATAACCAGTTTATGTCAGCACTATCTTGTTAATTTCACTGATCGTTTTCTCAGGGTAAAGATTTCATCATCATCATTAATAAGTACATAATACCAATCAATGAACAGCCATGTAATTGAAGTTTACAAAATCACAACAATCTATGGTTTTCTCTGTCCAAAAAAATACAGTAGAATCAAACCTCTTAAAAATGTGGGCAC
This sequence comes from Blastomussa wellsi, assembly GCA_947652115.1. Lineage (NCBI taxonomy): Eukaryota > Metazoa > Cnidaria > Anthozoa > Scleractinia > Plerogyridae > Blastomussa > Blastomussa wellsi. Next base: position 35,431,206 of record OX393562.1, read on the forward strand.
CAAAGAGACAGGGAAGTGTGTCCATAGGTCAGTGTGCAAAGTAGAGGCTATGATATGGAGCCTCTGGACACTCAAAGAGGTAGAGATGGAGGTATAATCTGTGATCAGACATCATTTTAGGAAGGGAATGATTGCAGGCTGGAGTTTGTATGAATTAAACGAAGTGAACTGTCATTAACAAACAGGTGTCTGTATTTTGAAGCAAACAACTTACAACAAATTGCAATAATTGTATGGTAATGAAAATTATGGCTTAATAAAAGAAGTGGAAATCCAAAGAAAAAGATGTTTTTTGGATGTGATAGTCTTTAAAGCTACAGTACCGCTCGGAGATAAGCGAACCACCTAACGCGTTCTCAACGCGAAGGAAACGCGTTCACATGCAAACGCAAACGCATTGGTGTAGCTCATTTGTAGATCACACTTTGGAAGCATTTTGCATAACAAGAGGTCCAAACAAAGCCGACTTCTTGCTAACAATTACCTTTGCACTTTCGTGGCTTCTTCGTAAGCAAGCGTTATCCCAGGGTCTATTCTTTATCAAAAATAGAATGCACACTAAAAAGTCGAGCGAACTTTTTTAGGCTGAACAATTTGGCCGGCGCAATTTGCGAACAACTTCGAAGATAGAATTTTCTTATCGATTGATCTTGTGTTTTACTGTTTACATGCCGCGCCATGTCAAACATCGCGGTGCTTGTCGCTATGTTGGCAGTAAAATTCTAGCCGTAATTTGACTGGCGAAGTTTTGCGAACAACTTCGAAATACCTCAGAGCCATTCTTCTGTTCATTCATAATTCAGTCCGAGAAGTTAAACTGAAAACAGCGAGCGTGATAGTTCACGGTTAAACTCATCAACAATAGATGAGCGTGGGCGCTGGTGTCTCAAGGTTGGTGGAGCCGGGCCAAGCTAGCGAGGAAGGAGGTAACCATGGCAACCCGGAAGCGGCCACCACCCACCAAGAGGCACCGTCACACTGAAGGACTCAGTGGAATACTTACCGACCACACAAGGCTGGAACCAACCCACGGGCGGGTGGGAAGGGCGAAAATAGCAAACTGGCGAGCGTGAAGGCTAGCTAAACTGACACGTGCAAGCACCAGACTGCGTGTAAGGGACACCAAGTGCCCCTGCTAGAGCTTGGGCCACCCCAAGCTTTGGGCGCCCGCGAATCAGCTGCGAATGTAACTCGTGTGAGCACGAGGCTGCGTGTAGGGGTCACAAGGTGTCCCTGCGAAGAGCTTGGGCGTCCCCGAAGCTTGGGCGCCCGCGTACAGCAACGACTGCGTGTAGGCGTCACGTATTATCCTGAATGTCGCTGGAACTGCAGGACAAGCTTTCTGCATCCACTAGGAGAGCATTGCTTTGAGGTTAACTTTGCCTAAATTACATTTAGCCACATCAAAACAAGGTCACGCGCCAAAGAATTCACTCAACTCTTATTTCGTTTGAGCACATGCTCGGCAACGTATTGATGATGAAACCGGTGACTCGAATTTCATTTGAAAGCCGTGAATATAAATAAAATCTTTTGCATTGCTTTTGGTTACCGGTGATTGTTTAACGGGACTCTTGCAACGGGTAATCGAATAATTGCAAAACAGTAGACTGCTATTTCGCTTGAAAACTGGCTGCAAATATTTTTGTTCGAAAGATGCTGCTTATTGCCTAGACATCATTAATAAATATCGTGCGTGTTTTCGTGTGCGAATGTCAAAGCGAATGAAATACGTTCTTGGTCTTATTTGTTTTCTAGCTTGCTGTCATTTTTTCGAACATCTGCTTTGGGATACTTTTGTCGTTAAGATAACTTCTCAATAAATTCTCAATTTTTCGCGAATGAATTTGACTGGGTTCTTCGCTCCGACGAAGGGCTAACACACGAAACATCAGCAATTGAATCTCTTTACGGTGGCCAATTCACATTATCAACCCAGTTGATAAAACCAAATTATATTGTTATGCTTCCCACCGACGCAGCACCACAGTTTCTTTAGAAACTTGCCCCCTCTATTCTTTTGTTAAAAGTTGTTTAGTAGCCTGGTTTTATGTGTTACGGTTATCTTCCTCAGAATAATTTACATGTATATGTTTGATTCTCACTCACAACAGTAGACAGAACGCGGCGAAGAAAACTTGGTTGCAAATTTTGTTGCAGAAAGAAGCGCTCCGCGGCCCAAACATTCCGGCGATAAGTGTTATTTGATTCTCAATTCAACAAACAGCGAGCGAATGAATTCGACTGGGTTTTTTTGTTAAAAATTGTTTAGTTGCCTGGTTTTATTTTTTCCAGATACCTATCTCAGAACATATTGTTTGATTCTCTATCAGTCACAACAGTAAGCAGACACCGGCGAAAAGCAAGGGGGCGTAAACAGAAGCGTGACCTTGCTATAACTTACAATTATGTAAAATCGTATGGTTTTCAATTTAGGATCAAAGACGTCCTTTCATTCGCTTAACAAAGCACACAAAACAACGCAAGTTAGAGGTGACAAAATGACGTGTTGATAAAAAACGCACTGGCAAACGCGTTGGCAAAAATTCCCTAATGCGTTGAGAACAAGAAGCCAACGCGTTGAGAACGCGTTGAGTGGTTCGCTTATCTTTGAGCGGTACTGTATAAGCTTGTGGGGCTTATGATGCCGTTTCTGGGAGTCAAACCCAGGACACATTAGTGGGAGTGAAGCACTCTCGCCACTGCATTGGATCCCAGCTCCTTACGGATGAATAACAGCTGAGCTGCACATACATGTACAGTGTCATGGAGCACCCACCTTGTCATAAGAAATCGAGTCAAACAATGAATTAATCTGTGCAGGGTCCTTTACTTCAGCCATGATAGGATGAGAGTTGCTCAATTGGTCCAATGATGTTGACACTTGGAATTTGTCTAGGAAAAACTGGTCCATCATTTTCCACTCAGGGTGGATGTGATTTACTCCAACATTTTCCATGAAGCTGGCAAATCCTTCATTTAGCCAAAGATCATTCCACCACTCCATTGTAACTAAGTTACCAAACCACTGCAAAAAAGGACATTACGACATTACTAAACAGCAATAAGTGGCTGAACTTTACATACTTGTACATGTTATAAACAAAAGCATAAAATGATACAGTATTTACTAATAAAAACTATCAACAGTCTAATACACATTTTGCAAAAACAAATTATTCCACCACACAGTACCATCAACAGTCGATGTACATACATTGTAATAGTACAGTGTAATAGACATTTTACTCAAAAACAAATTATTCCACCACACATACACTGTATTTAACTAAGTTAATGCTTTTTTCAAATTTTAATTGAAAGTATTAATTTTTCAAATATTAAAGTGCACCACCTTTCAATGTTGCTTAGTCAGAGAAAAAGCAGATTGTTCATTTTGATGTATACATCATTTGACAAGTGAATACAAAATTGATAGCCTCCATGCACTAATTATTAATGACAGTAATTATCATAATAATAACAACAATATTAATAATAATAATAACAACAACAATAATAATAATTCAATGCAAAATTACTATATACAGTGCATTTTGAATTTTGTGTAGTATTTCAACATGTAAATCCGGGCATTTATTTCATATTAAGTATTTCTAAAAATAAAAATCAACCTGATGTGCCAACTCATGGGCAACAACCACTGCGACCCATTGTTTGTTGCTGTTTGATGACTTGCTATGGTCATACAGGATTGAGGTCAAGCGAAATGTTATTAAACCCCAGTTTTCCATTGCTCCAGTTGGAAAGTCAGGGATGGCAATGAAGTCTGCATACAATAATTATCATCACAGTAAAATCATTTAGACTCAATTTATCATTTTACCATCACTTAATATTTTATAACATATATACTACATGTACAATTAGTTTGATTTGTACAATATAAAATATTAAATTTTATTGTTTTAGTGCTACATAAATTTATATTTTATTATTATCATCAAGGTTCAAGATACTGTAAGTTTTTAAGGCAAGGTGAAACAAGAAACTCCAACAAATCAAATTGCACAGCTCTTGGTAAATCATTATTAATTTTGTTTCTATTAATTTGTCAAGTCACGCATTAAACTGACCTTTGGGGGGTTTCATCCAAGACCCTTCTCTAATCTGGAACACTTTAATGCAATTCCATCATATGGTGTAAGTTTGTGTTCATGATATAAACACAATCTTGGGACCAATGAATCAATGGTTGCAAGTTTCCTAAAACCTAACCCTAACCCTAACCCTAATGTCTACACCTTGGCAAATTTTCTGATACAGAGGAAATATCCGAAGTATAATATTTATACAAAAACAATTATCAAACTTTCAATTTGGCAAACCATATTATTTTTATATCACTGATTAATTTGCTGTTTACCATGGTTACAATGTACATAAGATTACTTTAAACCACATTTTATTCATATTAACAAATTTTTGGAAACGGATTTTACAATAAAAAATTAACGTTAAAAAACGATGTTTCGACCGCTCGACGGTCATTTTCAAGTTAAAAGGTAAAATTTAGCTTGCGCTTAAATACATACAATCAATTATGATAATGCTAATGAGATACTGGCTAAAAGTTAAAATATTTACATTGAAACAATAGGTACAAGAAAACGCTAAGGCGATAAAAACTATATTAAAAATTGAAAGAACTAAATAAATACCTTCGCGCGAATTGAGTCACTCTGTTTGTTAAGTTTTGGTTTCAGTTTGCGAATAAAAAGCATTTCAAAAATCAAACAATCGACTTTACTCTTACACTTCTTAAAAATCTTAAAATTGTTTAAAATAATTTTGGGATCCTTTCCATGCTCATCTTTTACATGGTTGCTGATTGTTGATCGCCTATGTTCCTCCACACGTTGATGTAGGTGTCGACTCGTGAAGCCGACATAATCTGCATCGCACAGATCACACTTGAATACACAACATTTTGTTGATTTACAATTGGAGGTTTATGTTCCTTTGGTTTGAATTGTGCTTTGATCTTTTGACTCGTGTAAATAGGCTGGACATCAGCATCATCTTTCAACTGAGTGACTGAGTGACTCAATTCACGCGAAGGTATTTATTTAGTTCTTTCACTTTTTAATATAGTTTTTATCGCCTTAGCGTTTTCTTTTATTATTCATGCCGCAATTTTCTTGTACCTATTGTTTCAATGTAAATATTTTAACTTTTATCCAGTATCTCATTAGCATTATCATAATTGATTGTATGTATTTAAGCGCAAGCTAAATTTTACCTTTTAACTTGAAAATGACCGTCGAGCGGTTGAAACGTCGTTTTTTAACGTTAATTTTTATTGTAAAACCACATTTTATGTTGTGTATTTTTAGGGATGAGCCTGACAAGGATGTTTACTTATTTTCTAGGGCTTGATCACCATTATTTTATTAGATTTCTGAATGCAAATGTCATTCAAGTTTATTTATTTTTCAGATTTTATAAACGTTTGCTATTTTTCAAGTTATACAGTTAAACTTTCTTGTAACTCAGTGCTTGCTTTCTAAAAATCAAAGGTTAGCTGCTTAGCTGTTAGGGGGGTAAGTTTCTAAAGAAACTGTGGTGCTGCGTTGGTGGGAAGTATAACAATATAATTTGGTTTTATCAACTGGGTTGATAATGTGAATTGGCCACCGAAAAGAGATTCAAGAGCTGACGTTTCGAGCGTTTGCCCTTCGTTGGAGCGAATCAAGGAATTGTGGGTCGTGTGTTTTTTATATACAGAAAGATGGACCTTTGCAATTGGCTGGTGCTGGTAACGTGAAAACAACGGAATAAATTAGTTGAATGAAAAGCGTTCGTTGATACCGTGAGGATTAAGAGTGCCGATTTGAAAAATAAATTTTTGTTCTAGAGTTTTACGGCTTTCCGTGTTTCCTTGGTGAAGGGAAAGGCTGCAGACTGCCATATGTTTCTTAGAATGATTTGGGAGATTGAAGTGTCTCGCGACCGGTTTCGATGCATTTTTGTCGTCTTTCTATACGTCACGAAGGTGTTCTCAGAGTCATCTCCCTGTTTCACCGATGTATAACTTTTTGCAAAGAGTGCACGTTATGCAGTAGATGGCATTCGCTCCGACGAAGGGCTAACGCTCGAAACGTCAGCTCTTGAATCTCTTTACAGTGGCCAATTGACATTATCAACCCAGTTGATAAAACCAAATTATATTGTTTAGCTGTTAGTTTTACAGGGCTTAAAAAATGTCAGATTAAGGACAGTAAAGCAAAACAAAATAATACTACAGCACAGCAAAATATGTGTGGCCAAAAGCATGTACTATGTCTTCCCATGCATATGTGATCATATAGCTCTAATGCTATATAGCTTTAATGTGACTGCGCGATGCGCTATATGGCTATGTGTGCCTTTCATCATTTGACTCAGTAACCGTGCTATGCAGTTCCAGTCAAGACCCACATTTGACACTTGCTCACCACAGTCTCCAGTAGCTCAGTGGTTAGAGCATCCGACTAGATCACGGGGGGTTATGGGTTCAAATCCCATCTGGGATCTTACATGTAAGGTATAGAAAAAAACTGATATTGATATGAAATTTTTCAGGCCCTCTTCATTCTCGCCGTCAACATGGCATTAACTGATTAAAACAACAATGGCATGTTCCCTTGCACACACGGGTGTAACATTAGAGTTAATCAAAATGGTTAAACAATTACAATTGTTACAAATAAGTTGAAAAATATTACATGTAATACTGCTGTGAACGTTTACAATTATTTAACATAAAATTATTATAATTATTTATTAGTATTCAATACTAGAGAAGATAAAATAACTTAGAGTAAATTAAATTTAAATCAGATTATCAGCTCTGCTCACAGTTTAACAAAGCAATGATCAATTAATTGAATTTATTTATTTATAGTACTTAGTTTTAAACATTTACAGTGCATTTAAATTTTATGAAAGAAATTTTATTTTGTGCAGCTGTGGTTAACACTACTGTATGTACAGCACTCAAACAAAAAACTGATAATTATACAATTCAGTTGCCATCTTGTGACCAGTTAGGAAAAGTACTCTATCTCAGACCATGTCAAGGATTGGGCAGGATTATATCCACAAATTTATTTCGAAACGCGCAAACGAAAGAAGTTTTTGTCAGAAAGGAACTTTTGGTCACAATTACACCCATATCAGTTGCAATTTCGAGCCCAGATGTGGCAGGGAATAAACAATAATGTAATATTAATAATTAAAATTTATTCATAGCTTGAGCAACAAACAAACAGTCAACAGTGGTCATTAGCTTTATGTAGTTGGACTGTTGCTGCAGCATTAAAATTTGAGAACACTGATGTACATACATGTACAGAACATGTTATATGACAGACTTAGAAGACAAACACTTACTGACAGCGACACAAACTAAGGCTACGTCCACGTTAAACTGGATAAATTTGAAAACACTAACACACCTAGCCAGCGTTTTCAAATTTATCCGGAGAGCGTTTCCAGAAAATTCTGTTTTTTGTGACCTACCGTAAAACGCGCTTTTAGTGTGGACGGAAGGCCAATCCGGAGAAAAAAAGTTGCGTTTTCAAATTTATCCGGATTAGTGTGGACGTAGCCTAAGCCCACAAACAATTATATACATGTAAGACACCATTCTGTATTGATCAACAGCAGCCAGACTCTCACACACACTGTACTGTTGTGAACACACGACAGGTTAGAGAAAAGTGAAAGCCAGCACCAGAAGTAAGAAAGTACATAACAGTCAGTCAGTGAGAGTTCTTTCCCAAACAACAGTTTGATTATTTTCTTCTTTTTGAATCATGGAACACAAACCTGATGAGCGAGCTCATGGGCAACAACCACAGCAACCCACTGCTTGTTAGAATCTGAGGATTCTTTCTCATCATATAACAAAGAGGTCAAGCGATAGGTGATCAAACCCCAGTTCTCCATAGCTCCAGCAGCAAAGTCAGGAATGGCTATAAGATCTATTATTCACGAAGCCATTAATACAACATTATACCGTCACAATAATCCCTAATGAAATTAAATTAATTATCATGCAGGCGTGCAGCAGTAGAACTCAATGACATGTACATAGCTGTTCTGTTACTGGTCATTGGGCATTTTAGACAGATGTTAACAACTTTGGTTTGTATGCAATAATTTTCACCTAGATTGTAAGAAAGATTGCTGTTGTGGAAGAGTAAAATAGACTGATGTACATGTATAATATGTAGATATACATGCTATAACAATATTGTGTAAAATATAAACATACATGTAAATATTTATTGTGTAAAATATTACACATGTACATGTACACGTACACGTAGCTTGCACAAGGTTTATTATTATTATATAAGTTTATTTTGCACAGCACACAGATTACAGTACATACCTTGCTTTGGAAGTGGATAGTCCACCTTGAAGATCTTTTCATAGTATTCCAGAACTTTAACACCAACATCAAGAGCAAATTTTCCTTGTTCAATTTGTTCTGGGGGTGCCCAAACACTGACCTACAAGCAATAAAGTGAACACATGAACCACAAGATACAGGATCAATGTAATGACTGTTATAAGATTGGTACAGGATTTCTTCAGTTCAGAGGGGACAGACCAAAATTATAATGTTGTACATGTATCTATTAACTGGCACAGACAAAGTAATAAGAAAAGTAGTGTAAAAAAGGAACAGTTTTATCACTGTCCCGAAATAACAAACTACTATACTTGAGCTCAACCAAATTAAACAGACATTACAGTACATGGTTATTGAAACAAAACCCCAGCATATCACTGGTCAACGGTCTACATCCTGGGCTCACAGGCTCACATGGTTCATTCAGTCACATAGCAGCATTCATAATGCAGCTTCGTCAGCCATCTTGTGCTGGGCATTTCAGCTGTCTTCTTACCTCCCTCCCTTCCCTATTTCCACTGCTTGGCAGTGTGACAGCTGGGAGGCTCATAGCTGGGTTGCAGGAATTTGCGAGCCATGGGAGCGGTACTCGGTCTGGGGGCTGGCTGCAAACAGTTGAAGCCCCTGGATACACCAGGCACACAACCTCCACTTAGCGATGCAGTTGTTAATATTTATAATAAATATTATGCATGTACATTAACTTACTGTTGAGCAGTTCTGTACATGTACATTATACAGTGCTAGTGCATATAGACTACAGATGAACATGTACATACAGTGCATTAATGTCACGCACAATAAAATACACCTTTCTTGTGGGAGAAAAGTAGGGGGCCAAGTGTCGTCCAGGACCCGAGAGCTGCCTGCCACAGGCGAGGCCAGTACTCGGAGCTAGTGTCAGCGAGTGGCATGTAAGACCGTGAGATGGGTGTCACAGGGCACAGAGGTGTGTACCTATGCCAAGCTCCCGGAGGGATGATAGCGAGAGGAGGTGGATGTGACCACCGTTTCTCACCCAAGCTAAGGCAACCAAGGGGCAGTATTTAAAGTTACAAGAGGTTTGGTTTTGTTCAACTTAATCTATAGAGTATTAACAATAAAAGTAGCAGCGGATACACAATAAAGACCTTTACAGTGATGTGAGACCCTGAGAATAGCGACCTTAAAATAGATGTAGGTGTATATGAACTGATTGGAGAGGGAGGGGGGGAGGGAAAAAGCTGCTTGACTCGAGAGGGGAAAACATCACAAGTAGAGCAGAGATCGACTGCGGTATAAGTACTCGTGCGTTGACGAGATAAGACAGCAAGGAGCTGATTGGCTGACGCAGTATGTGAACACTTGCATACTAGTCCTTGATTGGTTGTTGGGAAACAGAGGAAATCATGCCATGTTTAAGTACAAAGTGCAGTATCAGCTTGGCGGGAAGAAACACTATCAAAGCAGCGGGTGTGTTCCTATTGTGCTACACATTAACTCCAGTTTATGGTCAGGCAGAAACAGCCATATAGCATGACTGGCTTAAATCATGTTCAATGAAACATCCGTTAAACAATGTTCTCACTTTTTAAATTTGTATGGATCAAAACCACAAAAGGGTTTTATTTAAAAAGTTGAAGGTGAGAAATGGAAATGATTAAAATACATACTCGAAGGCTTATTGAATATTATAGTATTACACTGTATAATGACTTAAGGCAGCAGCTTATCACCTAGAAGCAGGTAACTCTGGTTCAATGCTCCCGAATATTCCCAACCAATCAAAACTAACTTCCTTTTATGGTTTGTTTCTTCACGTGGGCTTGAGATACACTCGAGCATTACACGAGAATTCACTTTCTTTTGGGTCAAATTTGATGGTGGTCTGAGGAAATGCGGTATCATGAGAAGACTGAAACAGGAATCCCGTGTTACAGATTTGTAAAATTGTGCCTGCGGCCTTGCAAAACTCTGCTCTAAAAGCTAATTCGTTGCTTTTTACGACTGAGTAAATGCACATGCAAAATGGCGTACAAGATTGTAAGAATGACGAGTGTTAACTACGAGAGTCAGTTTTCAATTTTTTGTGCTGCGCTTAGCTACTACCCCAGCAAATAAAACTTACTACAAGCAAACTGGACTGGAACTTACCGCAAGCAAACTGAGGTGGAGCTAACCACAAGCAAACTGGACTGGAACTTACCGCAAGCAAACTGGACTGGAACTTACCGCAAGCAAACTGGACTGTAACTTACCGCAAGCAAACTGGACTGGAACTTACCGCAAGCAAACTGGACTGGAACTTACTACAAGCAAACTGGACTGGAACTTACCGCAAGCAAACTGGACTGGAACTTACTACAAGCAAACTGGACTGGAACTTACCGCAAGCAAACTGGACTGGAACTTACTACAAGCAAACTGGACTGGAACTTACCGCAAGCAAACTGGACTGGAACTTACTACAAGCAAACTGGACTGGAACTTACCGCAAGCAAACTGGACTGGAACTTACTACAAGCAAACTGGACTGGAACTTACCGCAAGCAAACTGGACTGGAACTTACCGCAAGCAAACTGGACTGGAACTTACTACAAGCAAACTGGACTGGAACTTACCGCAAGCAAACTGAGGTGGAGCTAACCACAAGCAAACTGGACTGGAACTTACCGCAAGCAAACTGGACTGGAACTTACTACAAGCAAACTGGACTGGAACTTACCGCAAGCAAACTGGACTGGAACTTACTACAAGCAAACTGGACTGGAACTTACCGCAAGCAAACTGGACTGGAACTTACTACAAGCAAACTGGACTGGAACTTACCGCAAGCAAACTGGACTGGAACTTACTGCAAGCAAACTGGACTGGAACTTACCGCAAGCAAACTGAGGTGGAACTAACCACAAGCAAGCCAGAGTGGAGCTAGCCGCAGCCAAACTGTGATTCGTTTCTAACAAAATATCGCCATTTGCGCGAGCAATGCTTTTTTGTTTACACCACTTTGCATGTGCATTTTGACACTTTCAAAGTAACGATATTCGAGCATTATCTTTGGACACAGTTGACACCAATCCCTCCTAAACCTTTTCCTGAGACTCTTCTTTGTAAAAAAATCTGCTGAAAAACCTGTAAATGACCTTACAAACAGACAGAAATAGAAATATCGGCAATGTCTCTCTTTGAAATCACCAAAACACTGCAACAAGCAGACGCCATTCTGTAAGCATCACATACATAGAGCGTCAAAATCTAAATTCCTTAAAAGGGCAAAACTGCTTCAGCGATTCTGATTGGGCGGGAATAATCGGCAGCATAGTTTCAAACGCAAATCAGGAGTTGCACGCTTCTAGGTCATAAGCTTCTGCTTAAGGTAATATTAATATGGATCAATGACACCAAAAATGAAACAATTAAACATGTATCTATCCATATGCACTGTATAATGTACATGTACAGAACAGCTCAAAAGTAAGTTACCTCCCTCTAACAAGATTCTCGCATAGAGAGATAAATAGTGAGAGATGAGACAATAAGACACGATTTTGTCTTGCAAGCTGAAGCTCAAAAGCTGTAAGCACGGGTTACACTGCAATTACCCCAACTGATTTCTTGAGAGCATATAAATTGCCTTTACGCTTTTGTAGGAAAAAACGAGCGAGCGGGCCCAGCCAAAGATTACATGCAGTTGACGAGTTAAGCTAGCTTCATTCTTAATAAAATATTACTTGAAGTTTTAAGCAGCAGTTTTATCCATAAAAATATTATGTGTTATATTTATGCACCAGAAGACATTTTCATTCCTAATTTCCTTTTTGAAAATTGAGAAAGAAATTACATTTTTATCATCCTTTGACAAACTAAACAGATCAAGAGTCTAGAGTAAACATTCCCTAAAAGCCAGTACTCAGTTATCAAACTCTGAGTCAAGAATAGTTTGTGTCAGTATATGCACAGTATAGTGAACACTGTACCTTAACACCCCTTGCAGTTTCCTTTGATATGCTTTTAAAGTCAGAGATAACAAATGCCACAAGATAAGTGCTCATGTTAACACTCTTTTTAAAATGATCTGTGCAAAGCTCAGAAGAATCACCGCACTGAAATAAAAGAAATTATCATAAATTATTAGCAACTACATTTTAACACTCCCGTTAAGACTTCATAATTAAACAATGGTGATGAAAGAACTGATTAAGATAAATGATGATGGTGGTGGTGGTAGTGGCAGCTGTGGCAGTGGTGATGATGATGGTGATAATTATCTGAATCCAACTTAAATTCTCTCAAAATGAAGTTAAAGACTTTCTATTTTGTGAGATTACAAATAGTGTTTGACCCACATGACACTCAAACAATTGAAAGACTTCACGCCCGTTCTAACCCTAAGCCCAACAATGAGCCAAATTATTACCCTCTATTATGGCTTAGACATTTTAATGATAATGATAATGGTAACGATAATAAGATACAAAATAATAAAATAAAGATAAAAAATTTACTTGTTGTACAGTGCATGCATGCACAAAAACAAACTTTAGACCAAATTTACAAACTCTTACTCCATCAGTTCGTTCCAGAGGCATGTTTGCTAATGCTACATGGCGTTTCTCTCGTTTTATGACAATTGTAAACTTTGCTTTCATGTTAGGTTCATCCCAACAAGGAAAGGCATTTCTGGCATCTGTTGGTTCAAAATGAGTTGTAGCAAGATGTCTAAGGAAACAAACCATAGAACAAAGAATTACACAATGTACTGTCCTCTATACATGTACTGGTAGCTAGCAGTGTACACTCTACAACCTTGATCCTGCAAAGCCCGGTCAGTAGAGAAGGGGAGGGGAGGGGACACAGGAAGATTTCTACACCCTTTATGCAGTGTTCCTGTCCCTTCTTTACTTGTACAGATGACTGTATGATTCCACTTCACAGCAGTCAAATGGAAAAATCAAATGCCACTTCTGGTTTTCATCACCTCAAACGTTATTGGAATGATTAAAAAATGTGCAGGACTTTTTCAGGAAACATTATAAAAATACATGTACATGTGGTACCAGTAACTGTGAAGTAAAATTTTAAGCCGGGAAAATTGAGCAAGTAAAAACCTTAAGTACAAACAAGGTGGACCATAATTATTATATTTCCATAATTTATTATATTTACTGTGTAGGCCTGCCATGTTTGACCGCTGGGAAGTACTCTATGGCACCATTTTTCTATTTCAAAATATTAGCTAATGTCCATTTCTCCTGGTGACCATCAATGCCTGACATTGAGTTCCCACATACTGCCCCCCCCCCCTACACCCTACCTGACAGCTGCCCCAATTAGCTCCCCAACCAATCTGCCACCAACATACATTTTGTATAGTCAGTCACTTAGCAAGACATCAACCAGAGATGTCTCTGTGATCAAAACATGACTTCAGAAACTTCTTCTTTTTGTCATTAAATGAAATACCAGTTGAGTGTGTTTTAGAACCCATAAGCTCATAATGGATTTTTAAATAGTGTTTGTACAACTGTACTATAAAATAAATAACATAAAAGCAGTCCTAATTTAGACACTAGGAATGTGATATACAAATGCAAGTTCACAAATTATGCGTTAACTATGTGTCAAGAAAAATTGGTCGAGATATATATTTTCTCCTTTTTATTTCAATTTGGCCATGAAGTGATCTTTAAAGAAAACAAGCTTTTCTACAAATGATCATTTACATGAATGTCCTCATTAATTCACTTTCTAATCATATCTAATATTGTTTTTTTTTTATTTTTCTGAAAGTAATCTTTAATGCAACATTCCAATCTCATTTTAATTTCTTGCTTTGTGAATTAGTTTAGTCTTACTATTATTTGTTTCCTTCGTTCCTTTCTTTATTTGTAAATAAGCAGCAGCCAACTTGAAAGCTTTGCTACTTTGGCTGTTGCGTATTGATTCTAATTAGTTACATAATTTTCAACATTTTGTTTTCTATAGAGCTCTTCTTTTTCTTGTCCTATTTTTCTTTTGTACTGAATAGTGTAAATAAAGATTTGTTGTTGTTGTTGTTACTTGGGATATACAGGGTACCCCTACCACCCTCCAAAACAAATTGTATATCTTTCAGAGCTACATCCAGCATAATAATATTTTGCTGTTGTAAATCACCAGCTTTTATTATTCTCAGACAGGTGTTGCACAAGGTGAGCCACCCACATCATAGTCTGTTCCAGGCTCTTGAATAGTCGAGGGCGAAACAAAGAAAGCGGGTGGGCGAGGAAATACAGAAGTGATACATCTATATGTTTTGCCCGTGTGACTTATCATTTTTATTTGCACGGAAAATCAGTTACCAGCAATCTATCGCCGCTCATAAGGTCTCTCACCACCGTCTTTAGGACGGCCAGCGTGCTGGAAATTGCATTTCTAAGCTCCTATACTGTATTTCAAAATTATCTGGGGGCAATACCCCAGACCCCTAGGGGAAAGGGGGCTTACGCCCCCTTTTGTTGTCACAACCAAGGCCCTGTTAGGGTAAATTCCGACAGGCGACACAGCTCTGAAACGGCGACATGAATGAGCTGAAATGACAATGAACGACAAGTGAACCTTCCGAAATTGCGATGTGGAAAGGTTTGAAATTCAGACGGGTGACATAAAGACCCCCCCTAACAGGGCCTCACAATGGTCTATTCTGAAAAATGATTGAAACCCTGTGTTAACACAACTAATCCGTTTAGAATGGACTGTGAGGCAACTTTCAATCCATTCCAAGTTTTTGGCAAAAAAATGACCTATTATCATTCAAGTCCAATCAATACATTTATGGGATGAAAATCACACAAAATACATCTAAGACAATACAACAGTAGTTTCTCAAAATTTCTTGGGGGTGGCATGCAGATGCCCCCAGGGCCCCCTAGCAGAATGAGGCCTTCAGCTCTATATCTGGACGGCCACTAACATAATAATTATATTTGGAATCTTTTGCCTAAAAGCTTGGTCTCAATGGTCTCAACTTGTATGTAAATAACATTGATGTCTTGCCAAGTAGGGCATGGGACAAATTATAAGAGCAATGGTGTGTTGACAGTGTGGCATATTTGGAAATTCTTTAAGGCTGGCAGAAGGAATTTTAGCCAAAAGCCGTGGCATAAAACTTAGGAGTATGAAATACCAACTTTCCAGTTTGGCCTATAAGGGGCAGGAGAAGTTAAAATAGTTTGTATTAAATGAGAAACATGGCCTGATTTTTGTCAATAATACTTAAACTAAAGCTTTAAATTATATAAATATATATTTTCAATAGCAAGAAACAGACCGGATCTCTCCTGTCTTGTAAAACACGTTGAAGAGTCCGGAATGTTAATTTGTCAATTTTCGATGTGATCTCTTGACATTTGTGAGTTAGAATCCGATGCTTGTAGACGTAAAGTTCCTTGTTTATATACAAACTTGAATACGAGCTTTATAAATTGTGATCTGTTCAATAAAGAGGCAAATAAAGGTCATGTTGTAAGCGAAAAACCCATAAAAATAGACGCCAAAAACACCAGATTTTGTAATGGCGAGCTTTATCACCGAGAGAAGACAAATTAAAATTAATAAATCAAACAGGCAGAAACAAGAAAACATACATCCCTGTCTCTGTGCAAACATCAATCACAAAGGCTTTACTTTCGTTATACCAAGCGCACTTACTAGATAAAAATTCTTATCAATCAAGCCTAAAGAAATTTCCACCGCACAAAGAAAGAGTCCGCAATAAAAATCATTCAGTAAAAGAGGTACATGTAGCGAACAGAAAGGTACATATTCTACAAATAACCTTACCTTGTTTCACCTGATGGTGATTTATATGTGCTCAAGTAAAATCCAGAAAGTCCCCTGCTTAGCACGGAGTTGAACTCAATGACAAGAAAGTAGAATTTCCCACGTTGAAGTTCACTGCCGAGGGTGATGGAGATCATTTCACCGGAAAGCCGAGAAATACTCTTCACTAACAGAGGAGCAATATTGTTTATGTCGTTTAAACCTTGAATTTCTCCAACCACTACGTTGAAGTAATTGATTTTCTTTCCAACATGGAGTGTAATATTATTCGCGGCTTCATTGCAATAGAGAAGAGCGTCGACCTTCCCCGAGAAATTAAACGTTGTCAGATTAGGATGTAAATACACAAGATATTCGATCGGTGATATATGTCTCGGTAGCCTTAATGAGTGAGATTCTTCATGATTTGCTTCTTTCTTGAATACAGAAGCGTCTCTTGCCTGTTGAAAATCATAACGCGAATTCTTTTTGTTGTTCTTGTTTATAGTTTCATAAGAAGTAGATGGCCGAGCGAAGACGGTGAGGAGCAAAACAGAAAGCAACAGCAAAGCCGTAACGACTCCATAAATGGCCGTCTTCCCGCCAAACATTTCCCTCAGTCTTAGCACAAAGTGTGGGTCTCGGAATCTTTTCTTTCTGTGGTGTTTCTTGTCGGGAAGAAGGGAAATATTGATGTGGTCTTCAAATTCCACGCTTGAGGAGTCAGATTCTTCCCGATGACCTGATTCCATATTCCGGAATGGATATTTGCATATTGAACACGGCGCACGCACGCAGCTGCATCCTGATCTTGTTAGCGCGTGACGTGATCGGTGATCCCGCGTCAAAACACAGCAGTCAAAAACCGCATAAATGAAAGTTATCAGTAGAAAAATGGTATTTTAAAGACAATTTTTTTTAAAAAGGATAATTTACAAAAAAATTATCAGCTATAGAATAGCAAAACTTATGATTTATATTTTCGTTGATCGATCCAGTCGGCATTCGCCCACGCAAATTTGCGTAGATGACGGCATTATTTTTACTGTACTGAAAAGGAACAGAAAGATATCACATTTCCTTTGAGGAAGTTGTACGTTATTAAGTCAAAAATGATGTTTTGCCAGCTTGGCGACCACAGTGTCCAAGGCGAATTCGTGGTTATTTTCTAAAAAATAAACATGCCAGTAAAGGTTTACCGTAACCTTCAAACAGCTAACTTAACGACAATGAACGATGTGTTCTAAAAAACCTCAAGTCAAGAGTACTTTAAGTTAAATCAATGCCGGCTGTGGCAATTTATACGGATTCAGAAAATCGTATAATTCAACCCGTTGCTCGCGTCATTGATGAAAATAAGTTAAAAAATATTCGCAGTCATAAGAAATTTACAGGACTCTATTCTCTAATTCTCGGTGTTTTTTCTTTCTTCATATAAAAATGCTATAAACTGAAACTGATGGAGACAAGGGTCCTTAGAAATACATGGCAGTCATTTTATTATGGGTAAATGAGAAATGGATCAAAAAGTTTTAAATATGAACCGAGGCAGTCAATTAGACATCTAAAAATATAAATGTTTTTTTGTCAAATTTTCAAGCTACAAATAGCGCTTCAATATTTTAATATTATAATGCGACCCGCACCCGTGATGTATGTATGTTTTTAGTTCATTCAATATCTACAGAGGCTCTTGGTATCCATGGAGCTTAAACTGTTTTTTCGTAGTCATTTCATTTTGGCCACAAAAAGTGTGCTCAAAGACCTGTTCAGTCTGGCTATTTTTATTTGCTATTATTTTACTAAAACAAAAAAGAATTAAAAACACAGCCCTCTTTATATACCAAAGATAATCGGTTTCTAAAGAAACTGAGGAGGCATCTTAAAAGGCGAAGGAATATAAATTTCACACCAACGTACAGTCCAATTACCCAAACCGAAGTTAGTTGCTAACGTATCAGTTGCTCTTATCAACTTATAACATCACTTTTAACAGCTTCCGACGTCAAGGCGGCTTGGTTATATTAAGACCCAATTTAAGTTACAGGGTGTCAATATTTAAATGTGGAAAGCGTGGTAGAGGATAATATTCTCTTGGTCCGACTGAGTAAGTGTTTTATTTCTGGCAATACAGCAGAGCAGTTAACATGTGGGGGGGGACAGGGGGGTCAAAATCTCCCGCCTCCCGTACCCTGCTCTCCCGGTTCCCGTACCTTTATTTCCCACCTCCCGCCCTTTCGTGTGATACAGTACTACAGTGTTAGCGAATGCAAGGAAACAAGGAAAAACTCAAAATACAAGTTAAGCTTAACAGTGATTGTTGTGGTAAGTTATTAAAAAATGGTTAACAAAACAGGAAAGCACACCTACCGTGCAATTCGTAATCTTTTGAAAAAATCTTCTCTTTGTTTTCGATGAAGTCGTTCCTGACTGCTTCCCAAGCTGTTTGTCCGCCTATTCTAATTGGAATCGATTTCGACTTGTCTAAAACAAAAAACTGGGACGTAAAACGAACCACTCCACACTCTCCAGCGCGCGCATTAAAGCAGCATTCAGTTGAGGCATCTCTACACCACGCGGTGAAATCTTTCGTCCGTTCTGATTCACGGTCGTAAGGAGCAAACTCCCAAGAAGGTCTTCCATGCACGGACCTTTCACTGCCGCACCGAAAAATACTGAGACCTAACAAAATTGTCTTGGACGACATTGAATTAAGATCGCCTGCTCGTCTTACTTCTTTTGCACTTTGATAGCTTACGCGACACATGCCGCTTGACATTTCATGACCTATGACGTAACCACTTTAAACGGGTTTACTATTTCACCGGAAGTAAGCCTGTTATTCAGCCCAGGCGCAAATTTCGTTTGCTCAGAAGTCTCAGAAGTGATTGAGAAGAAGTTAAATGCAAGTCAAATATATTTTGGGTTCTTGTTTTTGGAAGTATTCTAACGCACTGTTGAACAAAAAAAATTAGCGTCTCGCGTTTCTCTCCCGCTTCCCGCCCACTTAGAACTCCCGCTTCCCGCCCTTTCCTCTCCCGCCTCCCGTACCCCTCCCGCCCCCTATTCTCCCGGGCTCCCGCCCCCCTGTCCCCCCCCACTAACATATAAAATTGAATATTTGTGGTTGAAACAACAGGGAGCCAAAATATACCTTTAAGATAAACAAAGAAAGGTATGCTTAAATGTCTGACAAAAAACATAATTCGGAGGTACATGCTTAAAATTAACAGTTCGGTTATTAACTGGTGAAATAACGTGATAATGTTCTGAGGATGACCCACAAAAATCGTAAAGAAATAAGTACCCAAAAGGATGTGTTTTTGGTATGCTGTTGTGCCACTATCAGCATAACATTCCCGCTTTCACAGTTTGGACACGACAGTATATTAGCTTCGTTTTAGCTCTTCCCCTTTCTCTTGAAGTATGCACGAAGTGTGATTTTCCTATCATGATGTTTCGACCGATCGTAATCTGTTCAACTTCTCTGTTCAATTTTGTTTTCAATAACGACGGATTACTAAAGCCACAAGACAGTATGTATGAAATTAGTGGCTCTCAGAAACTGTTCACAGCTTCTTTATTCCTCGATCAGCGTAAAAGAAGGCGAGATGATTATTTCTGGTTTTGTACTGGCGTACTATCGCGAATTATTTTCCTATAGCGTGGATCAACGCCCTTTTCAATCTCTTTTGCTGCATGTTATTAAATGGCTATGTGCAGTGGTCCGGCACGAATGATCTGCGTCCACTTTCCTTCTGTACTTTTGAAGTATGAATGAGTATAAAATGCAATCAAGCATTTTAACGCCCCTCCGTTGTTCTTTGACGCCATCGATCTATAGTTCCATTTAAAAAACAATCTTATGAAAAGTACGAATTCCTAATGAAAGTGGTTGGTCTCTCTTTTCAAAATTGTGGACATCCAAGCCACGGATATAACGGTCGCCAGATGAAAGTCAAATTGAAACAACAGATCTAATTATAGCTTTATCGTATCCGGTTGATTTTTTGCCTCTAGCCGGCCATTCCCCTTTCAGTTGTGCACGATGTTATCATTGTTAATTATTATTCAAAATCTTATGATGAATAGACTATAACGACCTCCCACTGCCAAATTTATACGTAATTATGCAGTTCTAAATCAAAACCTAAACCTGTTCAAAAAGTCTTTGGGGATTCGTCAAAGATCAAGTTAGCTCACTAGATATGGGGAATTGACGGTCCCTGGCCTTATAGTGCCGGATTATTCACGTTCGCACGTTCAATCATTTTGAACCCAGTTTCATTATAATTGATGACCGTACCTAGCCTGATTGTTAATCTGATGAAACCAAAAAATGCCAATAAATAAAAAGGGCCGTCCATTGACTCTCAGAATGACCCATGTGATTAGTTCTTAAAGTGTATATGAAATAAAAAATATTCTTGCTTATTTGAAAGGCCTTTCGAAATACAGAACAATGGTGTTTTTCTTTTCGAAATATCTTTTTTTCGTGTTAGAGATATTGGCATTTTTCTATTATGCAAATTAGATCAGTCATGACATAAGGTTTGCAACTAAAAAATGGTAAATACTGAATAAACAATGGTTGTTTACCATTTACACGGGGAAACCAGTTGGTCGACGGTTTGTGCAAATGGTAAGCTGACTTCCCCAATGGAAATTTCCGTTTGGGATTGGCGTGTGCCATTTACCAACATTTACAAAACAAACCCAACTTACCGAGAAAGCCTAGGGCGAGTTTGACATATTGGCGCAGGGCCTGGAACTTGTGCCGAATGGAAAATGGTAAGCACAATTTCCGTTCGGAAATTCCGTTTACCTTACGGGGAGACAAAATTAGTCTTTCCATTTACATTCCATCCGAAATTTCCGGATTTTTTGGGTAAATGGTAAACAGCCAATATCTCTAAAACGCAAATGGCACCACAAATGTGCATAACAAAAGAAACAAAAGGATACCTCAGTGGTGTTGCCATGGCAAATTTTTTGCCGCTGTTACTTTCTAAATATAAACTGAAATTCCCAGTTTTTGTCTACCGCAGCCAATCCAATGATGGGAATTAAGACAATATGTAAACCATGTCTGTTCCAAGTAGGACGCTTTGTTTTACTTTATAGGTTGCAAATGAAGATATTTGTATTTTTTTACAGAGAGAGACTGGAGTGGAAAGAGCCATGTAGCAGTACTAAGGGTGTTATTTGTTTATTTTGTGATGCACGTTTGTGGTGCCAAGTTTCAAGAACACTGCTTAAATTGTTTTATAGATATTGTTTATTCAGTATTTACCATGTTTTAGTTGCAAACCATATGACGTCATCACTGATCTAATTTGCATAATAGAAAAATGTCACTATTTCTAAAACAAAAAAAACGATATTTCAAAAAGGAAAACACCATTCTTCTGTATGTCAAAAGGCCTTTCAAATAAGCAGAAAATGTTTTTCATGTCATATAAATGGGAATTAAAGGAATCTAGTCATCTACGCCTAGGAATCCGTGAAATGCGCCATTTTAATTAATTATGAAATTTTTTTGTGAAGCAAAACCTTTTTGCATTCCCGCAAGTGGATGTTAAGGGTAACGCGGGTGGTGCAGGAGTGAGAGCCAGGCCGCGTCCCACCGTTGTGGCCCGGGTTCGATTCAGCCAGAGGGGCGGTACGCAGCTCTTTAAAAGGTCGAACAGTATTGGCTGAAAAAATGATACACAAACAACAGCAACAATGGACCCTAACCCTAAAACAATAAAGCTGCGTGCTATTAAGATCCAATGAAATTAGAGGGGGTAAGTTTCTAAAGAAACTGTGGTACTGCGTCGGTGGGAAGTATAACAATATAATTTGGTTTTAACAACTGGGTTGATAATGTGAATTGGCCACCGTAAAGAGATTCAAGAGCTGACGTTTCGAGCGTTAGCCCTTCGTCGGAACGAATCGATTCGCTCCGACGAAGGGCTAAAGGTGGATTTCCACTGTCGCGTAATTTTTTACGAGCGTAAATAAAATTAGAGATGATGTATGGAAAACTTGCGTACACGTTTACGCTAGTCGTTCATACATTGTCTCTAAATTTTTTTACGCACGTAAACGCACGTAAAAAATACGCGACAGTGGAAATCCACCTTAACGTTCGAAACGTCAGCTCTTGAATCTCTTTACGGTGGCCAATTCACATTATCAACCCAGTTGATAAAACCAAATTATATTCCAATGAAATTAGACACGCTTACACATTATTGGTCCCATATATCATGAATCGTCTCCGTGCTGTTTTGGATCAAGAGACAGATCATTTTCTTGATGGGATTTAATATAAAAAGAAAACACTATTACTCAGCCGTATGTAATGTTCAGTTTAATCTTAAATTGCGCATACAAAATATTCACTACGAGCTAGAAAATCTAAATTTAAATGTGAAAATGAACATAAGAAGTTTATACCAGTCGCTATCTTTTTCTCCGTACGACAGATTCCAGTCCAATCTAAAAACGACGACTGCGATATTCATGCTGTATTGGTATCTGTATATTTAGCAAAATAAAATGGTTGTTGTTGTTGTCATAGGACAAAGTGAAAGGTCATAAAAACTGTTTAACTAAGACGTCACCGAGCGGATTTTACGAACTTTTGCGAGATGCGGTTGGCTAATGATTTAGTGCGCTAGACTCCAGGTCGGAAGGTCCGGGCTCGAGCGTCGGCCAGGCACCGCGTTGTGTTCTTGGTCAAGGCACTCTTTCCATCCAGGTGTATAGATGTGTACCGGCGAATTTAATGTGGGGGGGGGGGGGGGGGGGAGTTAAACCTGCGATGGACTAGCATCCCATCTCTCAGTCGCTTCATGCAAAGGAAACCGGGATAAGCTCCGGCCTGATGGGCCACTAGGCTCGTATGCAGACTTAACCTACTCTTCCAAATAAAGAAAGCTGAACTGTCGAAATCCAACAATCCAAGATGGCGAACTTTTTAAAATGCATGACGTCTTTTTAGAATATGGTATGACATTTACAACTGGCACGTAATTGCCACTAAAATTATGCTTTTCACAACAGCTAAGGGTCACGAACGAAAAAATAACGGGCTAAAGGAAGCAAGCGTCGACGTCAAAGCTCGATCATTACCATGAAGAGACTAAAGGCCTATATATGCCACTGGCTTCTACCTTACGACGTTCATGCACAATTAACCAATACAAATTCCACCAGTATCCTGTAGACATCCATTATACTACTAGCTTTTTGCGTTGTCCAGGAACTGCTTCAACCAAGTATGCACTGCAAGGCCATGGTTGTTTATCCATTTAATATTGACGTCTATACTCTCCAGGCTTTGTCGTACAGCCCTCTCACCCGATCCCTGATCTACATTGGCAAAAAACTGGCTCACCTAAAAGCAACGAGAAATGAACTTTAAATTGAAACAAATATATTACGGACACTTTCTCTGCGAGCAGTTAACAGTGTCATTAAGGCCAACGGTCCTTCTTCTCTAGTTATAACCTGAGAAATTCGGAGGGAAAATTGGCTTCGCCAAAACCGAGAACTAATTATTTAAAACTAAGCTTCTCCTATAATGGTGCCACATTATGGAATAACGTGGCCTCTAGCGTAAAGGATGTCGAATTTATTGACCAATTTAAGCGCAATCTGAAGAAGGTATCCAGTCTGTCGGATTCCCGCAATCTGAAGAAGGTATTCAGTCTGTCGGATTCCCACACAGCAATCATGTAAAACAGTTGTAAATATTCTAGTTTTTAACTTGTAAGCTTAACATATGATTTTCCGTGGGGTTAAATGAAGGTTTACTGCTACTGCTACTTTACTGCTACTGCTACTAGGTTGAAATAATAATAAAACATACTTGGGTTTTCATGGCCTCTGTGTTGAAGTGAGCAGTGTTGGCCTTAATCAAACGACTGAAGTCAAAAGAACCCTTTCCATATCTACAAGATAAAAGAAAGAAAGAACGACAGTTGAAGAGCCCTGGCTAAATAGAAATGAAAACGGGACTTTGGACTTGCAGGGAAGACAGTGGAGACGCAGGCTATTAACGCCAACCAGAGGCGTTGGATATATGATTCCTATGCAGGATATTTTTTAATTGATGTGATCTTGCCAGAAAGCTCTCCCACGCGCGCACAAATTCGCGATAGGTGAGTTGTGATCGCAGAATTCTATGGGCACCTGACTGGTTAGTTCGCGGCTTTAAATTCCTGGAGAAGTTTCTGTTCTCCAGACAGCTATATTAGGTGGGGTTACACACACCACGGTAAATAGCATTTCCCATAGTATTTTTCCCGCGTTACAGCACACTTAGGTTTCAGTTTACCGGTCACAGTCGTTACCCGCCATTAAGATTGCCCAGGTAAACGAGATGTTGATGTCAACTGCAGCATCGTAACTGGCTCTTTTACCTTGGACATCAAAACAACTTTGCCACTTACCACGTACGCGTTGAATCTCATGGGCGCGTCGTTTGATCTTTTTGGTGTATTCATGAAAATTCATCACAGGACGTTTACCTCAGGAAATGCCACACTTTCTGAATGCAGTGTTCCGTGGAAAACGGCTCATTTATCGCGGTAAATTGTCCCGTGTAATTGCACTGATTGCTTGTATCGAATACTTTTTTGTCAAGTGTCAGGACGAGACACATCTACTATAAAATGGCGATTTGCCTACGAAATATAATACAAATTAATTGCAAAAAGCAATCGATTTTTGGAAAGTAACTTTCACTATTTGGAAATCTAGCAAAGTTAAGAAGAAGTTGTTGTTTGAAAGTCTTGAGATTAAGACATTTATTTTATACTTAAGCATTGCGTTATTTAACATGAATCGCGCACTATAGGGCTTTGGCATGTATGTTACAAAAATGGCTAGAAGCTAAATTAAATATCATAGAGCAATTTCAGTGTCGAAAGTAATTATCGAATTACGCTCAGTGATTGGTTTAATAATCAGATGCCACTTTTTTTCAACCAATCAGAAGTAAAACAAAAACCAATCACGACTCACACGTGCACGTTTTCCCGCGCTTTGTGTCGGCTACGTATAATTAGTTCGAGTTTTGATTAATGCACTAGGTTGTCTTCAAATTGAGTTAAACTGTCAATGCTGACGTCAGGATATTGACGATATCAATTATATTGTTTCTAATGTCAATAGGTGGTCTTTTTTTGTTAGGCAGGGCGTTCCATAACAATTACCCACAAATTAGATATTTACCTGTCAAACAGTTCTTTGTAGTTATCCTGTAAAAACTTCCAAGCTATCAGGCGTCCCGCGGGATTGCGGGCTATGGAATCAATAACAGCTACTGAGTCCTGGGAACGAATCTTAGATTCATCTAATGAGTATCCCAGCAGCCTAAAATAAGCACAAGAAGTCAAATAAATCCATCACATAATAAATAAATAATAAATTATGAATCCATTACATAATTTTGTTATATCAAACGTGGGCTACTAAAACGCAAATAACAGACGCGACTGGGTACGAGCCTTAGCCAAAGCCCTCATCTGCCAACCTTATTCCTGTACTTCAGTAATTTCCAGTGAAAGCCAGAGTCTTACACCTTGTATTTAGTGGTCTTCCAACACTCCTTCTCTTTCCAATATTCTGGTTGTTTTCCACTGAGAAACGCAACCACTTCCACTTCGCTATTCATCGTTAGTGAAGCATAATTTGCTCCAGCACGGCCACCATACTTTACCTTTTTAAAATTCCTTCGTTTCGACTGTCTGTGAGAGCGTACATTAACTTCCTCTGTTCCGATGGAACTGTCTCAGTTTGGAATCTATTGAAAACGTCCATCCACGTTGAATCATTCGCGTCCTTTACCCCGATGGAGTAAACAGTGCTACGCAAGTTGGGTGCAATCCTGAAACAAGATATTTGGTTGTCGCTTTGTGAAAAACTGAATTTCCCTTCAACTTTATCTCGTTATAATTGACGATAAGAAAAGAAGACACAGTGACACTCACGGTTTTCGTTTATAAAGCCAATCATCAAACAGTTCCAAAGCTTTAGTTGAGTGGCGAGATTTTTCACCCTTATGAAGGACATCCTCATAGCTTGCTACAATCTTCAATACAACAGCTCGAAGATATCTATAACAAAAATAATACAAATAAGAGTAAAAGTGAAAAGGCGGAAAACCATGTCGGGCCACAAGATCTTTCGGACTTCTGATATATTTTCAAAAGTAAATTGACAATTAGTAACAATATAAACAATGGCTCTTGCCAGGGAGTGTGTTTACCTCTTCAATTGCGGTTCATCAGTGGCTTCTACCCAATCTAACTCATCCGCTAAGTCGACAAGGAGATACAAAATGTATTTCTGAAGAAAAACAAGAAAACAAGACTAATCAAGCCTGCTTATGCAGGCGTTTATGACTAAGGAGTTTCGACCCAAACCTAAATGTTGTTTTACAGTTCACTGAAACAGTATTGGCAATTCATTACATAACCAAAATGTTTCTTTTCGACTCAAGTTGACAAGACAGTTCTCCTAATTAATGCATGCAAACTGGTTTGCTTAGAGGATTCTTTTATCTGCACTGCTCCTGGTCAACGGCAATTTTACGCGTGAAGTACAATCACTTTATTAGGTGCAGTGTATTACCTTATACGTTGAATAATAGTCTGTTGTAACCGTTACAGAGTCATAAGTGGAAAACTGAGTGGCAAAATAAGCCATGTTGTTAAGGGCCGCCATCCATGGAACATATTCTCTTTCTTGTTTTAGATATGTAGTGAGATTCAGAGCCACTTCATCAGCCAACATGCCACTCCTAAAACAAGTACATCCATCAAACAAGACAAAGTGTTAAAAATATCCAGTGTTAAAGGGAAAGTATCACATAGTTTATCACGATTTTTGGTCAGAATTAGCTAAATTTAAACTTCTAGCGCCTCGTCAATACTCAAATCGTTTCTAAATCACTAATTGTATAACATCAAGTGAATCAGCAGAACAGAAGAACGAGGCAAAATAAGTTAGTACTGAATTCATATGAGATGCAATGGGAAAACTCAAAAACGTTGGCTCGACATTTTCAAGTCGGCATCAATCTCGATCTTGGCCATCCGCCCGCAAACAGTTTCTATACATTACGATAGTCTTTCAAAGGATTTTGTACCATTATTGGTTATTTACCGAGCAAGATTAAGAGCATCATCCAATAAGCCGGCGCGGTCCGCTGCACTCAGTGTCTAGAGGAAATACAACAACGGCAACTTTTTATTCAGGTGTTAGTTTTTATCACAAAAAGTTGTTATCTCAAAAAATGTATAATATTCTCATTGCATACTCATTGCTCCATCGCATATGGTTAAGTATTGCAACTGCTGAGGCAATAGGCATGCTACAACGATAAATCATAAAACACTGTCAATCGGTACCAGGGTAGGAAGGTGGGTCGCGAAAGTTGGCCGTCGTCACGGAGTACCATTAAAATGACCATGTTGCAAGGGTCAAGTAGCACCTCGTTGAAGCGACAATACCATTGGGCGTGGAAAGAATAGGAAACAATCCTAAATAGAGACTCTAGCCCTGATATCAATGAAGTCTATTGTCAAGGAGAGCGAATGAAAAAATAGGTTTATATGAGGTGCTGGACTACCGCGTTTCAAGCGGAGCGACGACATCTATACTCTAGGACCGCAAAGCATCAACAACGCAACAAGCATGCGCGGCAACGGGGGAATTCGGGCACAAAATAAAAAACTTCTGCCATGAGCTAATTAATTATGCAATGAGAATAGCAAAGAAAGTGTACATTTAATATTGCAATACGAAGTATTATTGGGTTATCCTTATTAGCAACCTTTCTGGAGCACAAAATCATTTTGTACTTATCATCATTATTATCAGTCCGAAAGTTCTTCCCCAAATAACAGACGCGGGGAATGATGGGAAGGAGGCAGAAAATCATCCATCGCGTCTTGGTTTTTTTCTCATAGCAGACGCTTGCGGTCGAGTCAGCAGCGATACTATCAATCACTTGTTGTTTACTCTTTGTGGAATGAATAAGAAGTTAAACGCGTTTATATTACCTGGTGCGAGATAAATAACTGATGAACAAGTTTTTTCCAGTTGTCATTCTCATAGTTCACACGATAAAATCCAGTTTGTCCAGCATTCATCTTCATCCAGGAACTGTCTTTGGTGTCAGAAGATAGTTGAACTAAAAACAATTGATGTAATTAGGGTGCATATTTGTATTTTGTATGCTTTCGCTCAGTTGCAAAGATATTTTTCATTTTACCTCGTCCTGTTTTCTTTTTTATCAATGCAAGACTTCTCTTATCTGGAGATTCGTTTGTCACATATGTCAAGGGAACAACCCAGGATGACCTGCAAATTGAGAATGAAAAGGATTATATTAGCTCTGGTTACACTGTAAAGAAGTCAACAACCCGCGGTAATACAATTGAAATTTTACAGGGAGATTTGGATATTTGGATAATCTTTTTCCCTTACGATCTACTAAGAGTTCGGTAAAATCGTCTTTCCATCTTGTTTCAACACCTTCCGGGTTCTTGGGGAGTGAGGGTGGCCACCAATGTGGCCCGGGTTTGATGCCGGTTTAGTGCCATATGCGGGCTAAATTTGTTGTTGGTTCTCTCCTCGCTTGGAGGGGTTTTCTTCGAGTTCTCCGGGTTTTCCTCTCTCCTCAAAAACCAACATTTCTAAATTCCAATTCGACCTGAAAAGAGGACCCGCATGAAAACAAGCTGAGGCTGACGTGGCTTCCTCTCTAAATATCGTGTTACAATCTGCTTGGAGGAAGGACTTACGAGAAGAGGGAATTAAACTGAACATGCTTCACAAGTCAGTTTCAATCAAGGACAATGGAGTTTTTAAAGGTGTGCAATGCAGTTCGTGAATGATTATTTTAAATGTTGAACGTATCGGAAAATTTGAAGATCTGCATCACTTACGTGGCTTTTATTGGGGCATCTTTTAGAGGATGAATGAGAAAGCGGTTCTGTTCTATGTGGATCATCAGTGGGTTGTTTACATCTCTTTTAACTGCAATAACGGGGAATCCCATTTGATTTGTCCATGTAGTCATCATTTCCGTTACGTCGAGTCCATTCTGGTAAAAGACACATTTGAAAAAAATCTTTAATGAAGGTGATTTTTATCTTACACGTCTCCTCTCAAGCGGAAAAACAGCCTGTTTGTGCAGAAAATTGAAAAAAAAAACAAAGGGGTGAACTCTCAGTAATGGCCTTATGGTGAAAATCATTGAGTATTCTTAAGAGCACTCGGAGCATGCATGCGCATCCACTAATCACTTGACATCAGAGTATGAAGTGAAGGGCGCTAGATATCGTCACGTCAGCTCTTTTTCTATGATCGTTAAGCGGATATTTTGTCTTGTCGTTCCTGTAAACTCCATCTAGACCAGGGCCCTCAGCTGGTTGCGTTCTGGGTGGATGTATATGAGAGTACTGAGAAGGCTTCATCCTACTACTAATAGTACTAATAGTACATACTTGTAATACTAATAGTACATAGCCGGCAACAAGCTAATGCAGCTGTGTGTTTTCACAGAATGCATCCACCATGATTTGCAAAGATCGTGACGGAAGACAGTCTTATGGATATCTTTTCAGATGTGTACGAACATTTTTCTATTAGAATAAATTGAAATTAAACAATATCTTCGAGTTAAGGTAAAAATCATTTAAGTGGTGTGCATTAAGTGAAATAAATGCTCATGGTCTGCCAGCAAATGTTCGCTCTTTCAACTGTCCGCCATACAAGCTAAGTGACTCAATAGTTCTCAACTGACGCTACAATCCATTAATTCCCATGCTCTGTGTTTTACCATCACCTACGGTATTTACTGCATATACGGTAAATGGAAAGCCCTAGGTGAAATTGCTACGTATGATCTGTGGAAAAATACTTCAAATGTACCTGTTGTTTTTTTGCTTCCTGTGTAAGGCACTGCCAAAGATCTTCCGTATCTGCATTGCTAAAGCTGTACTTGTTGAGGTATCGCTGCAATCCTTTAAAGAAAACATCTCTTCCAAGAACGTCTTCCAGCATCCTGATTATGGCTGAACCCTAAATTAAAGGGTTTGCCAGTAAAATACAGTGAAAACTTTGGAAATAAATTTATACTAGAGACGGGAATCCCTGAGAAAAAAAGAAAACTCATTTTCCATGAATACACTGGAGTAAATGAAGATAGTGAAGAATACTCTCATCATATGCAAACAATGAAAATCCACACAAAACAAAGTGTAGAAAGAAAATTATCAAACACTGCTCAATAATCTTTTTTTTTTTGCTGATTTTAGTTGTTTTCATTGCTGTATTTCTAATTTCTATTGCAAGAAATACACAGAAACGTTACTTACACCTGCAACTTGGCCTACTCAGTTACAATGGT
The DNA here is from genome assembly GCA_947652115.1 of Blastomussa wellsi. NCBI lineage: Eukaryota > Metazoa > Cnidaria > Anthozoa > Scleractinia > Plerogyridae > Blastomussa > Blastomussa wellsi. The sequence continues at coordinate 35,461,827 of OX393562.1, forward strand.
TTACTATTAAACGTGAAACGTGTTACACCAATTGTAAAACGTTATTTCCCTTCACTTACCTTATCATATGAAATTGAATCAAATAAAGAATTAATCTGGGCTGGGTCTTTCACTTCAGCCATGATAGGATGAGAGTTAGCAAGTTGGTCTTCACTCATAGCCCCTTGATTATTATAAAGAAGAGCCAGGTCCATCATTTTCCACTCAGGGTGGATGTGATCTACTCCAATATTTTCCATAAAACTGGCAAATCCTTCATTTAGCCAGAGATCATTCCACCACTCCATTGTAACTAAGTTACCGAACCACTGAAAATTATAGAAAAACGTTATTATATCAACAGTCAAATAGGACTTTTACTTTTCGAACTGACAGCAAAATTAAAGTGCCATTTTACTTTCAATGGTTGCAGACCCGCCCTTTCAACATATCTCAACCGATGCAAGTTGTACACAGCACATTTGACAAAATGCAAAGCTGTCTACATGTATAATAAGTAGAGTTTTACTAATGACTAATACGGGCAGTTATAGAGTTTGTGACTTTCATTTTTCGCTACGAAGCGCCTTCCAATAGAGGACTGAGATATTCTTACAAACCAGCGAAAGAAGCAATACAGAAAAGGTGTCAAAGACAAGGTGGACTGCTTACCAAGCAACCATCAAAAACAAGTAATAAGTTTTATCAACTGGGTTGGTAATGTGAATTCGCCACCGTAAAGAGATTCGAGAGCTGACGTTTCGAACGTTAGCCCTAAGTAATCAAGAAGGAAAACATCGATCGAGTAAGTACGTTGTACAAACCTGATGGGCGAGTTCATGGGCAACAACTAAAGCAACTCTTTGCTTGTTGGAATCCGAAGATTTCTTCTTGTCATACAACAAGGAGGTCAGACGATAAGTTATTAAGCCCCAGTTTTCCATAGCTCCAGCAGCAAAATCAGGAATGGCTATAAGATCTAATAAACACGAAGCCGACATAACATATTAACTTACTTATTAGGCATTGAATTACTGCAATGAAATGATGTCCATTTGCTGACTATCAAGCTTTTCATACAGCGATTCAGACTTATTCTTAAACTGTAAATCATTCCAATGTGGTGTACGTAGATCTAAAACTCCGAGCAATATTTTACAGGAGCAACCGTCCGAAAGAAACAACTAAACTCATACCACACCGTGGTACAGGTGGGGTTTTATGGGTCTTTCTGCATGTACACTATGCAAATGTGGTCACATTGTTTTACCTTTGTTCTCGATTCTCTGTAGTTTGGGCAGCACTGTTTCTCATCTTTTGGTTCTTTTGTTTTACGTCATCCGTGTGTGGTACCTGCAGAAGGAACCGGTTTTATGGAAGGCCCTTCCCTTTCGCTCTTTTTTTCGTGAAGCCAAATTGATTGAGGCTATCATTACGGTGATTGGCAAATTGGTATTTATTGTGGCATTCACTTGCCACTATTTCAATAAGAAGAGCTTCTCTTTTCAGGGCCAATATTATGATTCGATTATATGATGGAAAGGAGAATAAGCTGAATAAGCTAGAATAGCGGTCTCAGAATTTCAATTCTGGAATGATAGTTGTAACGGTTTGCATGTAGATATAAGGTGGCACCGTCAGATTTTAGAATTAAGAAAAACAATGCAGACGAACGACCTGCTGTATAACATGACACAACTTTGTTAGCTGTGACGTCTAGGAAGTTGTTCAATCCACTATATCAAGAGACCCCTTATGGTCTATTGACTATACTTATATGTATATGTACGCATGATTTAATAACAAGTCTCGCAGGTAACTTCAAACAGACATTAACTTATTGCACTGTTACTGTACTGTGGTACGTGCCTTGCTTTGGAAGTGGATAAGCAATCTTGAACGTCTTTTCGTAGTATTGTAAAACCTCAACGCCAACATCAAGAGCAAATTGTCCTTGATTAATCTGTTCAGGGGGTGCCCAAACACGCACCTAAAAGCGACCATATAATAAAAATTACGTTCAAAGACAAGAGAAGATCATGTACTATATCATCTAAATGTTAAGCAACACAGTTAGCGTTTTGCATGTTTGCATATGTCGTCTGACATTGTACAACATTCTTGATCCATGGCTTACTTTAGAAGCTTTTGGATTTTTTCCCAAACAGTATTTTTATTTAGAACTACAACTTGTGGTCAACATATTGAATTACAATTTACCTGTACACCTCTTTGAGTTCGACCTGTAATGTTCTTAAAATCACAGACAATGAATGCCACAAGATATGTACTCATCTTCACGCTTTGTTTAAAGTGGTCTGTGCAAAGCTTAACGGCGCCATTACACTAAAACAACGAAAAAAGAAAGAGTACATCAACCATTAGCGTGCCCTTCAAATAACGATACTTGCTACCTAGCTCCTTGAGCCAAAGTGGCGCATAAGGCCAAATTTGAAATACAAAACTGCTGCTGGTAAAGGTGTTGCTGTAACTTGCGCCCGTAATGTTTGAAAAGATGTGTCTATTTTTCCTGAGGGCCTAGTGGGGGTCTTCAAAGCAGTTAAAGTGCCTATGAAATGAAAAACAAGTTAACCGAATTTGAAAGGCATTTCAAAATGACGGAGAATGGCGTTTTCCTTTCTGCGATGTCTTCTCTCATTCCAGAGCTATATTAGAGTTTTCCTATTATGCAAATTAGATGACTGATGATGTCACAAGGTTGACAGAAAAAGGCTAAAAAACACAAAATCGAGAATATCTCCGCAAATAATAGGACAGAGGAGTCGAAACTTGGCACCCATGTTGTATCCGAAGAAATACACCAGATACATCAGAGGGTATATATCACTATGGCAACAGTTGGTACCAGTCTCTTTTATGCAGGAATGATAATTCCTGTATTTGATCTTTACCAAACATCATCCACTTGCTAAAGGTTATTAAGGAGACCTAGCGTATTGTGGACATTGTGTATGTTTCAAATAAACCAGATATTTGTCCTTATTGAGTCACTAATGGTAATATTTGATTCAAAGAGGAAAGAGACTGGAACCAAGACTGTTGTCATAGCAACACAGGGTGCAACACAGGTGCCAAGTTTCAATAGACCAATTCCGATATATTAATATTCTAACATGTCACCGAGGCTTGGGGGACTAAAACAAAAGATTTTGCATCGAGGCTTAGGGATGAATAAATAATTCCTTTTGTTTTATTCCCCTAAGCCTCGGCGCCATGATAGAATTTTAATATATCGGAATTGGTCTATTGCATTGCTCCATTATTTACAGAGATATTCTCGATTTTGTGGTTTGAGCCCATTTTCTGTCAACCTTGTGACGTCAAGGTCATCTAATTTGCATAATACAAAAACTTGAATATCTCTGGAACAAGAGAAGATATCGCAGAAAGGAAAACGCCATTCTTCATCATTTTGAAATGCCTTTCAAATAAGGTTAACTTGATTTTCATTTCATAGGCACTTTAATATTAAAAATCTAGGCCATTTAACAGCTCACAGTTAAAATTTTGCTGTAACATTTAAATATATTAAACGTCACCCTTGTAGGAACCCAATGTTCTCTACTAGAAGGCGGCAACAAGTAAACTTGAGATGCGCTGCACTGTAAACACTCTTTATTACATGAACAACGATTCACTGAAATTAAATGTATAAATCCGCTGAATAAAGCAAAATAATAACCGAATGAAAAACGAAAGGAAAACTAAATATAAACTGGTCGATACTTACAAGTTTTTTCGTGCCTTGTGCCGCTTAAACAAAAGAAAATCTTCGACAACAATCATAGTGAAAACTAAAAAACTTCAAACTAGACCATGTGCTCTCTATAGTGACTGCGAAACATATAACCAGCAGCACCCGTCATAAAAGACTCACTGAAATGTCTATTCATTACAACCCTTCCCTCCTTTGTAGCAATTACGCCTGGCTTTAAAAGAATTATGTGAATCACAGAACATCCAGAGTCTTGGAAACTCCTCTTCTGTAGGTTTACTTTTCATTTTTTTATTGCTTTATTTAGAATTAAAGAGCCTGGCCCACCAACTTTGCATCGCGCGCCTCTATTATTGTTATTGTTATCACAAAAAGCGATTGAACAAAAAAATAACGAACCCCAAAGAAAGAAAAACTTGGGAGGAGTATATGTTCGTAAAAATGTCACCTGCTTGAAGCATTCAACGTCGCTGGAAACAGATAAAATATGTTCGTCGCTAAAACTCGCTTTTTCGGGGCCCCAAAAATGGAGGTTTGACTGGCGATGCATAATGGGGGGGTCAGATTCTTTAAGCTATATAGGAAATTACAGTTAACACTACAAACAGTTAACAGTAAAATCATCGTGCACTTTTAAACACTTTTAACTCTTTTAAAACAGTGAACCCCATCTCCAATGTCTTCCTTGTTCCATCGTCATTGATTTCAACGCTCACTTATACTAACACAAGAATTGCTCATTTGATTACCCCTTCAGAGTAGTCCAGTGGCATATTAGATAATGCTACATGGCGATTCTCTCGTTTAATAACGATGGAAAACTTTGCTTTCATGTTAGGTTCATCAAAACAAGGAAAGGCATTTCTGGCATCCGTTGGTTCAAACTGAGTTGTAGCAAGATACCTAGGAAAAAAAATAGGACACCGTTGGTTCAAACTGAGTTGTAGCAAGATACCTAGGAAAAAAAATAGGACAAGGAACACTGAACCAGAGAGTTTAGTAAACTATTATTGTACATTTTATCTAATGCCTTGACGAATACAACTAATCAGGAGGCTATAGCTAGAAAAGCGTTACATATTCTGCGGTATCCCAGTCGCAGTCCACGAAGATTTTCCGGCATTCATCTCGGCTTCAAGTTTCCGCCGAAAGCCAAGACGGCAACGATATTTTTGTTCATTCTACTCAAATTAAATTTGCCAGAAAATGTTCAAATATGAATTAAGAAACAAATAATTCCCCCGCAATCGGCATTCGTTAGTTTAAATCTTCGGAAAAATAGAGATGGAAAACGGGATGCAGACGGCGAGGAATTTGTCAAACAGCGGCCAATACCCAGGAACCGTGGATAAAACAACTTTGGATTTTACGACCTATTTTTAAGATGTCAAGTTCTGCAAAACAAATAGTCTGCAACATGAATTCTCCATGACATACGACGCGAGGACAAAGCCAGGACAACTTATTTCTGGTGTATTATTCTGTGGGCTATCCGGAAAATCTTAACTGGATACGGTAACATTAAAACCTTTATTTTCTCCCATACAAACAATACAAACAGCAAGTAAAAATTATTATCCAACACGCCAAATTTTTATGTCCGTGTGGGCGAATTTTTAGCCGGTTCTCTGATATACAAATACCGCGTGATATTTCTCAGAACATATCAAATCTAAGGAGACTTGTCGGTGTCATAATGCGCTTAAGAAATCTCATTCCTCAGAAAGTCAAACTATACCTTTTACAAGTCAGTAATTTTACCACATTTAACTTACTGCTCTGTTGTATGGCGTTTCATCAAACTAGACACAACTTCAAGTTATGTAAAACTGCTGACTGCTGCTGGATTACCAACAGGATATAGCAATTTTAATGTTTAAAGTTAGGAAGAACTTGTGCCCACAGTGTATAACCGACCTTTTTAAAAGACAACAAAGCAGTGACTCATGGAAAACATTCAGTGAGGTACTTGGGTCCCAAACTATGGGTCAGACTTCCCAATCATGCCAACTCAGTGACGTACTTGGGTCCCAAACTATGGGTCAGACTTCCCAGTCATGCCAACTCAGTGAGGTACATGGTTCCCAAACTATGGGTCAGACTTCCCAATCATGCCAACTCATTTAGAATTAAAGAATTAGCATAGATTTTTACGATTTTATTTCTTCGTTTTCTCCGTAGTTTTAGTTTCGATTGAGAAGATATGTCAAACACTCGAGACAGTGTTTCATCACATTTCCAAACACCTCGAAGTTCGTCAAAAATACTCCGCTGCGCGTCGTATTTTCAACTCTCTTCTCGGTGTTTGGAAATATGATGAAACACTGTCTCTCGTGTTTGATATATTACTTCTGAGTTTCGCGGCATCAAAACACGTTACGTCGTAAAACCTCTGAATTCCAGTCATCGAAAATACGTTTTTAACAATTAATTACTTACTAACCTAGCTAGCTTGCTCGGGCCGTACTGGGGAATATTGGCCCTAGGTCGTTTTTGTACGGGCCTCGCTGCGCTCGGTCCGTACTGCCACGAGTTCGGGCCAATATTCCCCAGTACGGCCCTCGCGCTCGGTTAGTAAGAGGTTACTGATTATTGTTCTTGTTAGTATTTAAGACTTGTAATTTCTTAACTTTTTGACTTGATGATGACGTTATGAAAACGTCGAAACGTTATCGATCTTTTTAGCTTTTTAGCCTTTTTTATAATGTTTTCAAAGAATATTATTAATATTAATATTTAACAATTATTCCACGAGCGCGCGTTGGATATGAGATGATAGTAAGCCAGCGAGGCGCGTAGCGCTGAGTTGGCTATAACCATCTCATATCCAACAAGCGCGAGTGGAATAATTGTTTTATTAAAAACGCCCCAAAAATATTGTATAAACATTGCCAAAAATGCATTCTTTTACGCATACACGTACCTTTTTGGTAGGTCAATGGTATATGAGCTCATATACCATTGCCTCTCAACCAATTAAAATTCAGGAAATGCAATATAACATAGCTAATTTTTAATAATATTAGATAATCAATCATGAAGCCTTATTACCCTAACCCTAAGGAAGATACGTCATGGATCATATAGTGGTTTGATAGGGATATCTATAGGAACATACACCGAATGCAAATATGGCGGAGCACTCGGTTGTCGCCCGGGACGAGTCGCATGAAAGCGAGGCTAAGTCAGTCTTCGATGCTTTGTTTTGACCAGAACGTCTTGCTTCGTTGTCGATTTGGTTCGTTTTGTTTCGCACTACCTACGCGTTTTTGTGTTTCTGAATGCCTCGAGAAGGGATAGAAATCTTTCACCGTTTACCGCTAAGGGAAAATAGTGGATTAATACAATTCGTTGAGCCGAAGAAAAGAAGTCACGATCGCCGCAGGAACTAAAGTTTGTTTGCTACATCATCATTTCAGTACAGGAGATCTTAGAAAAATCGGTTAAATGACGAGCTCATGTGGTGCCTGGTGATGTTCCAACACGATTTGAATGGCCAGAACCTTCCCCAAGGTTAAGAAAAGCTCCTCTTAATGTATCAATGGAAAAAGTTGTTTACGACCGCGTCCACTCGCACGGAATCGCACGAAACAAATACTGCGGTGTAATAACCAAGCGAATGAACTTTAACTGCCCCGTCATTGAAACCACTGAAAGCATTAAGCCAAATGACAACGACTCGGAGATGAATGCGACAACCGAGTGATCCGCCATATTTGCATTCGGTGTATGTGCCGAATTTGTTCAAAAAGTTACCCCAGCCGTTAGTAAGGAAGGTTGATGTCCAGCAGGCACTTTGCTGATTGGCACGCCGACTGATGGTTAGGGTTCGCATCAGTCCCACAACGCCACGCGAACCGCGAAAAATCAATCCCAAAACGCAAAGCGCAACTAGTGTGGCCAAGGAGCGACGCCTGGGGACGAGGCAGGTGCCAGGTGACGTAGATCACAGATGAATAGAGGGGGTAAGTTTCTAAGGAAACTGTGGTGCTGCGTCGGTGGGAAGTATAACAATATAATTTGGTTTTATCAACTGGGTTGATAATGTCAGTTGGCCACCGTAAAGAGATTCAATTGCTGACGTTTCGAGCGTTAGCCCTTCGTCGGAGCGAATCAAGGAATTGTCCGTCGTGTGTTTTTATATACAGAAAGATGGAGCTTCGCTATTGGCTGGTGCCTGGTAACGTGAAAACTTCGGAATAAATTAGTTGAATGAAAAGCGTTCGTTGATACCGTGAGGGTTAAGAGTGCCGATTTGAAAAATAAATTTTTGTTCTAGAGTTTTACGGCTTTCCGTGTTTCCTTGGTGAAGGAAAAGGCCGCAGACTGCCATATGTTGCTCAGAATGATTTGGGAGATTGAAGTGTCTCGCGACCGGTTTCGATGCATTTTTGTCGTCTTTCTATACGTCACGAAGGTGTTCTCGGAATCGGTCGCTAAGTCGTCTCCCTGTTTCGCCGATGTATAACTTTTTGCAAAGAGTGCAAGTTATACAGTAGATGGCATTGGCTGACGTAGATCACAATAGACCTCATCACTAAGATTGCGTGACGTCGGCCAACGCGGGTAAACAAAAAGAAAGACATATATATGCAAATTTCGTGCTGTGATCGCGCTGTCTAAACGTCAAAAAACCCATTCCTATCCGCAATCCGAAACCTCGAACATGAAAGAAATACTGGTGATGTTCAAGGAAATTGATTTGAAGTTCTATGGCCAATCTCGTAAATATTCACCAAATGATACGAATACAAGAAGTCAATAAATGTGCTGTTTCGACTCGATCATCAATAAAAACTTTCGAAAGGAAAATATTTCTCACCTTGTTTCACCTGATGCTGATTTATATGTGCTCAAGTAGAATCCAGAAAGTCCCCTACTTAGCTCAGACTCAAATTCGATGATCAGAGAGTAATACTTGCCGCTTTGAAGTTCGCTGTCAAGCGCGATCCAAATCATTTCACCCGCTAGGCGAGAAATCTTCTTCACTTGTAAAGGCTGTTTACTTTCTGTGTTATTCAAGTCAGAAATATACTCTACTTGAACAATGGTGTAATTGATGTTCTTGCCAACATGGAGGGTAACATTATTAGCGCCTTTATTACAGTAAAGAACGACTTCCACCTTTCCTGAATACTTAAACGTTGTCAGATTAGGATGCAAATACACAAGATATTCGATCGGCGATAGGTGTCTTGGTAGCCTTAATGACTGGCGAACTTCAGCTTTGTTTTCAGTTTTAGATGCAACAGAAGATGGTCGCAAGAGAACAGCGAGTAGCACAACCACAAGTAACAGCAAGGCAGCTATGGCGCCGAAAATGGCTGTCTTCCGGTTAAGTACAAAGCAAGGAATTTTTCTTTCCCTTTGTCTGTTTGTGTCGGGAAGAAGAGAGACACTGATTTGGTCGTCAAGTTCATGGCCTGAGGTGTCTGAGGCTGTGTCGGAGAGATTGCCTTCATCTGCCATTTTTCGGAGGATGTTTTGGCAAGGAACGAAACATAAAGCTACATGAGACTAGCGGTATGTAACGAACAGAATACATTAAATTATAACTGTTCTGAAGCCCAGTGGATGCAGTGACGCGTCACCAGACGGAGGGACATTACTGAGAGAGACATGGACGATGAAACAGCACTCATTATTTAGTGGGAGGGGGGAAGGGCCACTACATTTGGGGGGAGGGTCACAACTTTTTGAGCTCGACTTTGTGGAGGGCCATTGAGGGGAGGGCTACGATGTTTTGAGATTACAGCGGAGCTCAGCGGCCCGTCTATGCATAGAAATAGGAGATGTGCCAGTGGCATGGATCGCGGGCGCGTGCGTCCCCGACGACGACGGCCATTGGGGTAGCCCAGCCATGCCTTGTCAATTCTTGGTTTTACATGACGTCATAAAATTTTAAAAACAAAATTCGCTGGGCCTGCTTAATTTTTATTGTCACCACGTGAAAGAAATCCTAAAAATATATCTATTTACAAGTTTCCAGCTAGATAGTGTCCTTTTGTGTCTGAAATACAGCATGTTGAATTTTCGAGATTTCCGCCGTACGTGACTTCACGATGGCGCCGTGGCAAAGCTGTCGTGCTCTAAGAAAAGGTCTCTTCGCAAAATTTTTGCAGTTTAAACAGTTCAAGTATTAGGAAAGAAGTGTATGTGTATATGCACTAGATCGTGAGGAAAGAGCAGTCGCTTTCATAGCAAAAGTCAGTGCCAGATGTTTTCTTTGATTTCCGGCCGCCATGTTGGTGGGGTGGGCATTTTCGGATTTGCTCGAACTTTTTTTCTGAGAGTTTTAGTTGCATGAATTTTTTTTACAGCGCAAAGTTCTTGCAGGTATTATATTTCGTGGGTTATTGAAAACCTCAAAACAGGGAATTAAAGGCAGTAGTAATCAAAGGATATTGGCGTCCGTATAGTACTCTATTTTTCCACCATTCTTCTCCATTTTTAAAGGCCTTTCAAATAAGCTTGTTTTTCAATAGCTCGTTTTTTTTCATTTCATAGGCACTTTAAAGTGTCAGAATAATAAGCTTGATACAAACTAATCAGTCGTGGACACTATTAAAATATGAAAAATATATCTCAAAAATATTACGTTTTGTTGGCCTGATACAATAACATGATCCAGGTATGACGTGGAAGTTGAAGAATTATCCCAGTACGGGCCGTAATCGTCATCTGACGTATACTTCTGCATTGGTGGCTGCTTTAATTTAACTACACTGCAGTTATCGTCTTCATCAAATCCGCCATCATAATCCAGATCATCATCATCACAGTCCTTGTCGTCGTTGTGCAGCATTGCCTCCCTTCTTGAGAAATAACTCCACTCATTTCTTTACTCATTTGTTCAATTTTAACTGGAGATCGTTTCCTATGTGACGTTTTCTTCACTCCTCGTCTTATCTGGGGCTACCTTTCTTAGAACTTCGAACTTCGTTCTCTTAGAGGTACACGTAGCCCTGCGTTTTGCCGCACGGTGTTTGTTCTGTTTTTTAGATCGCGATTCTTTTCTTGAAGGCTCCAAAATCAGCCTAAAAGAGATTCGAGGTTTTCCTTCCAAGGTCAGATAACTTTGTTGTTTCAGTTGTTGTGGTTGAACCAGTCATCAGTCAACATTAGCTCATTTTCAGGACTAGATATTAGCGCTATAGTATGAACACCGTTTTCCTTTAATTTGTCCTAAACAGGGTATCTCAGCATGAAAAGATAAACTTTACTACAGTGTAAAGCCCCTTCGTGTTATAATCTTTAATAGGAAATCTCTTGTCGTATCTTAATTGGCCTAGAACCGAGCAGGGTCGCCGAACATTTAAAGATCTTGTAAGGGGGAGGCAGGTTCCAGGAACAGGAGATTAAAGCAGGATAAAAGACGATCAATGGGGAAAGGAACTTGCGATTACAGCACGAGAATAAAAGGATAAGTGATGGGGAACAGGACATTAATGTGGGAGAACAGATGACTCATACATTACACATTAAACATACAATTAATGTAGCCTGAGGAGGTGATTAAGGTTACTGAATAGATTCGCGGGTCAAATTTTTTCAAAACTGTGATTTTTAGTGTACATAAGCTTTGAAGGATCAACGAGGGCCAATTTGTATGTGGATAAGGCAGCGACCATTTTGGAATAAGGTGTATTGGTTTAACTGTAGGTTGGGGACGTTTGTCGTCCGGAGGTGCATCACCAAGTGTCCTCGTGCAAACCTCCGTGCCGCTGGTCTCTAAGCAACGCTGTGAGCGCAGTTACCCAAACTTAATCCACGACTCTATGCTGTGTGCTGGCTTAGATCAGGGAGGCGTGGACGCCTGTCAGGGAGATAGTGGGGGCCCGCTTGTTTGTGAGTTTGGAGGCAAGTGGTATCTAGAGGGTGCTACTAGCTGGGGTGTCGGGTGCGCAGACCCAGGCAAATTTGGTGTTTATGCTAAATTGAGATACTTGATGAAATGGGTGAACGGAAAGATGAAAAGGTTTTAAATCATCTATCGCCTTATGTTTCAACAACCTGAAATAGTAACGATGAGCAAATAAAAGTGGATCTTGGAATCATGTGTATTCACTGTTATATGCAAGCAAGGAAGCATTGGCGTAGTCGACGAATTTTAGAGGCTTGGGAAACAAACACTAACCTGCAAGAATATTAATGCTCTCAATCGGACGATATGGCATTCATTTACCACATGAATATTTGACTTTGACCTTAGGGCGGGAGTCTACCTGAAAGCCGTTTTTTCTTTTATTTTAAATGGGTTTAATTCAAATATCTCGTTTGCGTTTCAAGGAGTGACAAAACCTTTCGCTCAAAACACTAAGAAATGTTTTGTGGTGGTTTGTTAATTTTTGGATATATTTGGGAGGAGCGAGTTTTTCTTAAAGGAGAAGGAAAATTTGGAAAAATAAGAAATAGTGAAGATTTAATGGAGTTTAAAAATCCGAATTTGAATTTTAAAATTAGAATATGCACACCCAAACAGTCCCCCTACCAGGCTGGTTGCTCTTGGGGTGGGGGTCAACTGTCTGTGAACTAATTTTCTTCCTTTTATACCTACTCTAAACCTCTCAGAATTTCATTCAAATTCAAGTAGACCCCCGCCTTAAGAGCAGACAATTACACAGCCTTTTTGGCATTAACAACCAATTTGCAGTTCCAGATACATCCATGTTTCTATAACAATGAATCAAACTAAAAACATCAAGCAAAATGCTCCCCATCTCTGCTCTCCCTCTCCCCTACCCCGCTAGACCATACCTTCCTATAGGCCCAGTGGGCTTTGTTTGGTTCGCAAGGTATCGTGGTAAAATGTACAGCCGCCATCTTTTTTTCTTATATTAACGTTGGGTTGCATTTATGAGTGCTGTTTTCTCTCGTCCATGTCCATGTAGCTAATATGGGCCTCCGGCAGGTAAAGCTTCACTGCATCCGCTGCCTTCAAAACAGTTATAAACTCAGATCAACCCGGTAAAACCTTTCTCTGCTGTGAAAAACGGTAAGCACTAGGGGAGGGAACGGATTAAAAATGACGGCTCAACCGAATTAATTTACCCACACTCCCCCCCTGCGGGATTTACATTGATAGGTGGATTATACTAGTGTGAACCAGGCTTCAGGGTTTGAGGAGCAAACGACTCGGTCACCAGAATCCTCTCTTCTCTGACATTTTCCTAGCATGTTAGAAAACGATATATTTTTTATTTCCTCGGTTTGCAATAATACTCTTTTCTGCAAACATTTAGCTAGCTGTTGTAAATGTAGATTGGCACAGCTTTCACAAAAGCAGCTGATCGTTCAAAGTGTTGCTCACAGCAAGAACATGTTATTTTTTTCTATGACACACCTGAAAAGCTGCAAAGCTGTGCTATATTTCAATTCTTGAGCTAAAAGTAAAAATCCTGCATTTAAAACAGCACCGGTGATTGCTTTTTGAAAAACTTTGTCCGTGTTATGAATAAATACAAACATATAGAAAATGTTTCATTTCATCCAATAACTTTATTTTCATACTGTCAGGGAGAATGCTCAAAAATATTTCTTCAGTTGCAGAGCCATTATCTTGCAATCACTTAAAAGCACAGACTTTTGTTCAATTGTTTTACAATTTCATCTGATTTGTGTGGTGTATGAGAAAGCGGAACCATGAAGCTGATTGCCTTTCTTGCAATTTTCGTTGTTGAGATTAATGGTAAGAAAAGCTTAATGCACTAGAAGCTATTAGTGAAATTAACTGCTGTCATGTTCTTAGTAGGTAACTTCCCTAACAGATTTCATCAGTTATGAAACAGTTGTAATGATTCCAACTGTTGAAAAAGTTAAAATGATCAAAACACATTCAAGTTGGACTGATTGCTCTTTTAATCCCTCCCGAGGTCATAACCTCAACCATGAAAATATGGATCGAACTAAAAGTTTGGGTTTACAGCGTTTTGTGACTGGTTTAATGAAACGTAGCTTAGCTAAGTATGTTGGTGTGAACGGACATACAACAGGCCCACGTTGCTTGGAGAAATTTGTCAGCGACGTATTTAATGTACACCAGAGATTTATATCGTGGGGCAACATTAGAGCATCACACCTGAAAACTGCCATTACCTTAAAAAATACTGAAAAACGTTTGAAAAAGTAGCGATGTCACAATGAAACGATCCTCATCAGTCGCTGGGCAAAGTCACCTTTGTAAAATCAATTTGATAACTCTGGTCAGGATAATTGCCCCAAATAACAAAGGAATACAAAAATAGTTCAAACGGTCACTTTTTATTAAGATGATAATGATACCAATGAACTACAATTCATTATGATAAATCATTTGCTTTAACTGTTGGTTATTATTTTCTACATGTATCTCACCAACAGCTCTCTGCTACGACAAATTTTCTTACTGCAAAGATTATGTCAATAGACCTGACAAACCTTGTGAAACGAATGACTTCATTAGATTCAAATGTCAAAAGAGCTGTGGCTTATGCGGAGGTAAGAAATAAAATGTTAGCTGAAATGCACCATTTATATTGTCATATTTCTCCCCGTATCCTCTTCCAATCAAAGCAACGATGACAAATGAAAAACACTACAAGCCGACGCAACATTTTGTTGACACACATTACTAGTAGGCTATCTGGCACAGACTCATCCTCTGGACCTTTAAAAATTAAAATTAACCCTCCCAACGGTGCTGTTTTGCAAACACCATCGTTGGGAGGGTTAATTTTAATTTTTAAAGGTCCAGAGGATGAGTCTGTGCTGGGATAGCCTACTAGTAATGTGTGTGCCCTGAGAGGTAAAAACATTTTTTCAACAATCAAGCAACAGCATTTTTCAAAACAGAAGACACAAAGGCAAAAGAGAGATGGGATCTGGGTTTTTTTGAAGTTCATTGTGAAATGAGAATGCACCCATTTTGTGAAAAAAATCAACGCATCACAAAAGTTACGTCATGCGGGAAAGTTTGTAGTTTCAGGAAAATTGATTTGTGCAACCTGTGTTTAAAAAACGGAAAGAGGCATATTATCGGCCGCCCTGTCTTTCACTGAAATTTCACAATGTTTTTTCGTCCGCTTCACGCATCGCCTCAACAACTTGTTGAGCTATCTGTCTGACATCATTCAGCCAAACTGGAGAAGAAAGTTCCGCAAAAATAACGAAAAGCATGTGAAATATCGTGATCATTTTGAGTTATGCAGTCAACCTTTAATTATACTTAAAGATATTTTTTTTGTTTTTCCCTCAAACTTCAGTTCAAATTTGCAGTGCTTGGCGCCGCGAGTTTTCTCATAAGCTGTTCTTGAAGCTCTTTTTTTATCTTTTCAACATCAGGCAGTTTACTTAAAGATGGTTTTTTTGTGAGCTTTGCTCGTACCTTTTCTTTTAACTCATTGTACTGTTCCAATTCAGAAAGAATAATCCGAAACTCAGAATCACTAATGCGATTATCAATTAAAGCCTTGGAAACCAGCTTGTCAACACTCGCACGTTTTGCAAGGCCAAGAGTAACAATCTCCTGGTGTTTAGACATTTTTTTGTCAAGTTTTTTCCCGGCAAGAATCAAACCGGAGGAAGCAACAGAGAATAAACCACCAACAACACCAAGAGGGATGGCCACGGGTATTCCGACCCCTGTTAGAGCAGACGCAAGTCCAGCACTAGAAAAAACAGCGCTGAGTCCGCCAAGACCGCCGGAAATCCAGTTGACGGCTGTTTTTGCGCGTTTAAATTTTTTTCGAACAAGTCTATATTTGTCAACCTCTTCAGCCAACTTTTTTTTGATTTCGTTTATCTCTCCAAGGCGAAAGGCCTCAGGCGTTTGTAAAACAGGATATAATCCGCTTTGTGGTGTCTCCGGAGGAGCACTGGGCAATACGTTTGATGAAGACATTGTCTATAAAATACAGCTTTTTTTTTTAATTGTCTGAAATTCAAGAGGTAATCAATTTATCTCCAAAACGAAAGTGAGTGGCATCTCATTGAAATCAAAAAGTTCACCATTCTCATCTTTGACTGAAATAGTCAAACTGTTTACCTCTCGACTTTTCAAAGTGGAACGAACATGCTGTGGCTCTGACTGATAAAAAACTTTTTCCCAAGGTTCACCTTTTATATCAAAGTTGGCAAGAATGGTGGATGGTTTTCCATTGAACTGATTTTCTTGTTTGTCAATCAAGTCACAATGGATTAAGTACGTTGAAGTGGAGTTCAGTTTTTTTGAATACAATAACGAAAAGAATTTTGGTAAATTTCCGACAACGCCAAAGCCAAGAAGAGAGCTCAAATTTTCATCAATTTGAAATTCTTCCAAATTTGTGTTTAAGACAACCATTTGACCATAGGGTGTGTTGATTTCTGCTTTTAAGGAGTCACTGTCCGGCAAAAGATCATTTTCAATTTTACTTTTTAAAGATTTCAAGGTGTAATTGCCCGGTAAAAAGGTGATGGTTTTGTTATGTGTTATCGATTTAAGTCTGCCCACTTTTTTAATGTTAAACCAAGAATTGTAAAGAGAACAGCTTAAAAGTCTGATATAGTTTGGTTGAAGGGGCTGGTGAAAATAAACTGTGTAGTCGTTTGAAGGAGCGATGATTGTGAGCACAACCATTTTGTATTGAACACAAAAATAATGGAAAACTATTTTATTTTTGTTCCGTGCAATTTTTCAATTGAAAAATAACAGGGAAAAAGAAAATGAACATATGGAAAACCGCAAACAAACAAGATTCTGTTGCGTATGACTATCTCGAAAAACGAGCGCAGGCTGGCAGCTCCACAAATGCAAAGCTTGCGCAAGCCAAGGCGTGGGCGACTTTTTCTGCAAGTTTCCCGAGGGCTGACAAAAGCAAATTTGAAGCCCAGGTATTTTTTGCACCGGACAACACAGCAACAGCCGAAATATTTTTCAAAGAGGGGCCCGACAGTTTGGAAAGCGTATTCGGATCAGATCGCAAATATTGGAGCGCAGAAATGAAAAGAGCTCTGGGTTTGGTTGAAGTTGGCGGTTTTCCTTTCCAACTGACGCCACGCCCAGAAAAAAGTTCACTGGCGGTTCCAGCAGTTCCATTCGAAGAAGCTGCACCGAGTTTGAAAAAAATATTCAACAAAGTAATCAAAATTTATGTCACCCCTGACCAGTATTTTACAACAAAGTTTAGAGAGATATTTACCAAGGAACAACCGAAATTCGAAACGTCAAAGCCCGCGAAAAAATGGCTGGCGAAGCCAGATATGTCTTTCTGGGAACAGCAGCTGAACTTTGCAGTGTGGTGCGCGACAACAGGCTGCGGAATATCTCGAGAAGTATTTGACAAAGACAGCACGCTGAAGCTGCCGCCACAGGTACGAGCGTTTTACATCTTTCACGTGTACTTTACGGTTCGGCGCATCCTATTTCAGCTCGGAGGTATCCAAAGCTTTAGCGCATTGCCGGGTGATCCAACATGGAGTCAGTTTAACAACAAATATGACGAAGCTTCTTATAAAAGATTATGTGCTGAGTTCAAAGTTCCTTCATCAACCGATTTTCGGTTTACAATTGGCCCGAACCACGGGCTAGGAAGCGTTTATATTTATTGCCGCGATCCTTTCATCCTGAACGTTCCCTATCCATCAGCAAAAGCAAAATTCGATGATGAAGATCCAAGGGCGACAGAAAAGGGAATATCAGTTTGTTTCATAAGAAATGATGCAGCTGAAGAGCAATTCAACTGGTTCGCACCAAAAACCACAACAGGTTTGACCCAGGCAGGTTTGTCGAGAATAAACCAGTCGATTGAAGCATTTGTGTATTGCATCTTGGGTGCGCAAGTAAACGTCCGCAGCAGCATTCTTGGGGCGGGAGGCAGAGCAAAGGAGGCCCAGACCGAGTTTCTTGTCCTGGTTGAAGACGCAGTGAGGATGCCCGACCTGGCAAAGAGCGTGCAGCGTTACCAGCTGGCGGTGGACGAGGCAAAAGTGCGGTTGAACCTTGCTGTGTGCCCGGGCGCTTGGTTGATGCCAGGCCGCATGGTTATCAACACAGAAAGCACGGTTGGTTACAACAACCAGCTCAAACAAGCGATTCCGGGTATGAAGCTGGGGGTCAACGACGGGGCAAACAAAAGAACAAAAAAAGCGGCCCTTCAGCACATGGATGGCGGAAAATCAAAAATTAACCCACCAAACAGCCATCCTTCCAATCCAATTCACAAAGCAGCCACAGCTGAAAGCAAAAAAGATTTGAAACCTGTTGAAACACCGACAACACAAGAGTCAACACAAACAACGCAAGTGCACACAGAAGAACGAGTGCCAACGGCTGGCTCGGGCAGTGATTCTCATGACACGAACAAAGTTGCAATGATGGTTGGCGCGGTTGCAATTGCAGGTTTGTTGTTTTTGACATTCCGCTAATTTTTGAGTTTTCCCAAAGAAAATTAACGCTGCTTTTTGGCATAGCTCTCAACCAAAAAGGCCACAACAGCCAAAATTAAAAGCCATGTGTGTTCTGCCAGAAAACCGAGGACCTTACCAGCAGTTGCGAAAAGAAAAGAAACAATCGAGCCGAGCAGTCCCGGAAGAATGGAGGCTGTTTTTTTCGCAATAGCTTTTAACCCGTTTCCCAAAGCTTTGGCCATTGATTTCAAAGCGTTGGTAATGGCGCCAATGACAGCACCAATCGTGACACCTGCGGCAAGAAGGATTGAAGTCACTGTCACGCCGTACTTTTTGAAGATCTCTTTTACACGCTCACGAAGCGGCATGGCTCTTTCTTTTTCTTCAATTTGTGTTGCCAACCTGCCAATCTCCTCTTGTCTATCTGCAATTCTCTCCCTGGCAGCCTCTTTTTCAGAAGGTGAAGCGTTTTCATCATCGATAATTGCTTTGTCTTCTTTATTTTTGTTTTCAAGTTCTGCTTTTCGCTCTTTTTTTTCGTTAAGATCTTCTGTGTTAATTTTTTCTTGAAGTTTCTCTTCAGTTTCTTTTAATTCGGCATTTTTTTGTGTGAGCTTCCGAATATCTTCTTGCAATTTTTTGCCATCTTTTGCTGCTTTTCTAGTTTGATCAAGTTTCTTTGCTAATTCTTGATGGTCTTTTTCAAGGTCTTTTTTCTGTTGTTTCAGTTTTTCAATTTCTTCTATATTCAATGGCTCATTTGTATCTTCAAGATCATCTTTCTGTTGTTCAATTTGTCTAATTTTGTTTCTCTTTTCTTCCATTTGTTGTTTTAGTTTTTCAGATTCTTTTGCCATTGATTCTTTTTGTTTCAGTTCTTTTTGTTTTTCTTTCATCTGTTTTTCAAGTTCATCACTTTGTTTCTTCGTTTCTATTAAATTTTCATTATCAATTTCTAAAGCCTTTCGGCCAAGCACTTTTTTGATGAATTCCGTTTTAAAGAAAGAACTTTGAAAATCTTCTCCATTTGAAAGAAATACCTTTATCAGACCAGCATTTTTGCCAATAGCAACAATATCCATAAATTTAATTCCTGGTTTTGTTTTTGCTTCTTCGGCAGTTGCAAGCCTTAATCCCAATTTAGGTATGTTTGCTTCTGGATATCTTTCTTTGATTAATTCTTTTGCACGTTCGATTTCCACATTTTGTACAATATTTATTAATTGTTTTGCTTCTTTATCTTTTCCCTCCTGAGTTAAAATTTCATAATTATTTTCAGCTTTATCTGAGGAATATAAATCTGTATGATCGTTTCTTAAAGCTTTCAGTCTTCTTTGAATCTCATCATCTGTTATATATCTTCTACTTGTTCCACCAAAAGATGTTTCTTCAATATAAGATTTATCTGGCAGCCCGCTTTTCTCGTGAGACATTGTTTGCATCTCAATCTCTTGACCTTGAGGCCAAGGTGTGGATGAGTCGCCAGGGATAAGAGGATATGTTTCATCGTCATCATCGTCATCATCGTCATCATCGTCATCATCGTAGTCAATATCATAGTCAAGATCAGGGTCATCGTATCCAAACTCTCCACCTTCAGCCATCGCGAAATTATATATTCAAATTATTTTTATTTAAATACAAATGTCCGGCGTTGTATAAACATGTCTGTGCAAGCAAACCTTCGTCCAACGAACCAAGAAAAAATTTTAGGCGGAATGAAAGCCGAGCGCACGGTCAAGCGCATCACTTTTAATCCCAGCGAAGCCAACCCCGGCGAGACGTTGTATGTTTACGTGCCCAAGCTGAATGAGAACGAGGTCCTCGTGCCAGGCTCGATCTCACTTATCTTTAACATCGACCTGGCTGGAGGGCACGCCAACAACTTCCTTGTACAAAACGTCTCCCGTGCTCTTGTCGACAGGCTGACTGTTAAGTACGCTGGAACCATACTGCAGGACACGGTGGGGTATGACATTTTCAAGATCTGGGAGGACCTTTTCCTCTCACAGGAGGAGCGGGACAACATGCTGCTCGAGGGTATTCAGTCCGAGGACCTCTGCAAGATCCGCTCAAATGCGGGGGATAAAAAAACCTCGGGTGTGGGCGCGGAAAACGCACTTAACACGGTTTTCGGAACAAAATATCGAATCCAACTGGACCACCAGATCCTGACCGACCACGGCGTTTTCTACCCCAAAGCTCTTTACCACGACCTCATGTTTGTGCTGACCCTTGCGCCGGCCTCGCAGGTTGTAAAAGGCTCTGACCCCGCTAAACTGAAATACAAGCTGACAAACATCCAGCTCGAGTACGAAATGATGAGGAGCAAGACTCTGGCGGACGACGCGCGAAGTGTTTACTCCTCAGGAAAGGAATTCCTTTACGATCATGTTGAGCGGCCATTTGTGCACACCTTCTCAAAAGGCATTGACACAAGGATAAACCTCAGAGTAAACTCGCAGAGAAGGTCCCTGAAAGGTCTTCTTCTCCTTTTCGTTGAGCCTTATGAAGCCGGCACCAGGGATTCAGAAAAGTACTTCAACCCAGACCTGACAAAAGTCACCGTTACGGTGAACGGCAAGCCCAACATGATTTACAACAACGGCATCGAAGGAAAGGATATCTGGGGTGAAGTTGACCGCTTCTTTGGAAAGTCAAAAAACAAAACACCGAACATGAATCTGAAAAAGTTTTACACCGAAAACAAGTTCGGGCTTCTGATAGATCTTCGCTCAATGGAAAGTCATGAAATGCACGGAAGCGGCACGCGGCTTGTAAACACACAAGATGGAGTCCAGCTTGAACTCGAGCGGAATGCCAAAAACTCAGGCAACGTGAACTGCCACGTCTTTGTTATCAGTGACTCGCAGATGAACGTAATTGGGCAGCAATTAGATTCTGTGCAGTACTAATAAAATGGACCCAGGCAACATACCGTTTAACGCTCTCGTAATTGGACCGACAAATTCGGGAAAATCAAAGTTTGTGGTTGATAAGCTCCGCGGCCCTTTCCGTGGCAAGTTCGACTTCATCGTGCTCATCTGCCCGACATTTGCGTACAACAAGACTTTTCATCGCTTCGCCGAGGCGGACCCGCGTTTTTTTGTTATCATTTGCGAACAGGAATGGGTTGAGGGCTGGTTGAAGCTTGTTTCCGGGCTTTTCGAGGGCACCAACACGCTCATTATCCTTGATGACTGCGCAGCCTCGAAAGATGTAAAAAAGCGAACAGGCGAGCTGGTCAAACTTGCGTTCAGCGCTCGCCACACAGGGCTAAGCGTATGGGTGGTCACCCAAAAGATGACCAGCATAACGGCTTCTTTCCGCGAAAACATTGGGGCAGTTGTGCTTTTTTACACTCCCGCAGGGAAGACTTTGAAAGCGATTTTTGAAGATTACGCCGGCGAACTTTCTCAAGATGAGTACAAAGATTACATTTCATGGCTGAAAAAAAATAAGTTTTCCTACCTTGTGTTCTTACTTCGGCACCCTTACGGAATAAAAAAATCTCAATTAAAAAAATAGCAATAAATATAAAATGGCAAATCCATCCGAATTAACCCCAGAAATTGAAGAAACTATAAATGACATTATGAACTTGATTGAAGCTGAGCCAACGAGCGCGCCCGGCAATGCCTTTCCAGTTTCAACGCAGCCTGATATTCCTGCACTTCGTGAGCAGCTTGCCGTGCTGGTGTCAACAGGGAAAGCCAAAGAAGCAATCGGGGTGCAGTTAACACACGAGAATGTGAAGCGCCTCAGTGACAAAGAGGTCGAGAAATACACAAAACGGTACGAGACATACGTGGGCTCAAAGACAACCGACAGCTTGATCGACAGCTTCGTTTTTCTTGTAACCAAAGCCGTCGGAATGGCAGTCAACCTCGACGACATCCATGATTATCAAAAAGAACTTAAAAACGACTACATCATCAACAAAGAGCTGTCTAACCTGGCAGGCAGCATGTCCCTGAGGTGCGGTCGTTTTCTCGCTGTGGCAAACGCAGCTCTGATCACAACAAAACACATTAATTTTGAAAAAAATCACGAAGCAAAATCGGCAAAACACATTAATTTTGAAAAAAATCACGAAGCAAAATCGGAAGAAATTATTGAGCAAAGCCCACCAACCGCTGAATAATTACTCAGAAAGCCAGCAATTCCTGACAAAAATTTTTTTTTAATTAAATATAAATTTGTTTCAAAGTAACAATGGCTGAAGAACAGAAGCAACCGACCGCTCAAGAAATCTCTGAACCGCAGCAACCAATGGAAAGCCAAGTAACTTTTCAAACTCCGGCAACAAAGCCTGCCAAAAATCCCAAGCGAGTGGCTGCTGGGAAAATGGTTGCCGAAAGAACACGGCTGGCCCGCGAATCGCAGAAAAAAACCGCAGCTGAGGCGGCTATCATTATTGCAAACAACAAGCAGGCAAAAAAAGAAACCGCTCCCCGTGATCCTGCTCCTGAGCCGGAAACCGAACCAAAGCCTGCTGCAGCCGATTCAGAGGGTTTCACCACAAACCAATGGCTAACTATCGCTGGAATTGGCGTAACCATTGTTACAACTTATGTCAAGCGTGATGATATAAAAGCTTTTTTCGCAAAAAAACAGGATAATCCACCGGAGCCGCAGCCAAAAGAACCAGCTCCTCTGCCGCAGCCACCGCAGCCACCGCAGCCACCGCAGCCAAGAAAAGGAATTCGCAAAATGGATTGATTGCATTGGTGCCGCCCCAATTTAATATTTACACAATATACAAAACATGAAAATTGACGGTGCCCAAGCTGTTGCATCAGGCGTTGGTATTTTTGCAATCAGCTATTTTTGGTTAAAATTTTCCGTAGCATTTTTTGATACAATCATGCTTCTCTGGGATGCACCATTCATTGAAGAAGATGAATATGAAGATGAGGAATTTCCTGTGTTGCCAATTTACCCTGACGAGAAACCGCCAAGCTATGCAGATTCACAAGCTGATGAAGATGAGAAGCCGCCAAGCAATGTGGAGTCTGAATAATTTTCTTTTGAACTTTTATTTTTTTCTTTCATACAAAACATGCCTGAAAACAATCTTGTAAAAAACGCCATGGAGGCCGCGACTCTCGTTGGCCTCTCTGCTGGCATTGGGTGGGCTGTCAAAAAAGTGTTCAAGAGAAGTTTTACAGATGACCCTTCAGATTCTATCGAAAACTTCGCAATGTTCACTGGTGTGATGACGGGCAGCATCTGGCTCAAGAAGTACCTGGAGGACCAGAAAATCCTCCCGACCAACGTTTGAACACCCAAAAAAAATCATTTGAAAAAATGCCGCCGATTGTATAAGCATGGCATCGTTTGGAATTATGACTATCGGGGCTGTGTTGAACGCAGCTGCTTTCACCGGCGGCAATTATCTGGCGAAGTTTTTAGAAGGCGATGACAGTGAAAAAGCCGCTCTTGAAGAAAAAGAGCGCCACGACCGAGCTATCGAGGCGTATGATGCTGCGAAAGCCAAATACGTGCGCGACCGCACCAAATTTCTCGACTGGATTGCAACAAACGAGCTCATAAAAGAGGAAGCCAATCAGAACTTCACCAACACTGACTACGCTTTAAAACTCTACAACCAGGCGCATCCTGAAGAGCAAATGGCTCCTCCCAAAGAGCCCAAATTTTCGGATTTTTATCAACCAAGCCAGCAGCAAAAAAATGGTGAACTCATGTTTGTCGGCGCCGGGGCGCTCGCTTTGGGCTACGCTGCTTTCCGGTTCTTTTAAACTTTTTTTTACCTTTTTTATATGGATTTCTACTGTGTGTATGAGAAGAAGATCACCCCCAACCTTCGTGGGAGTGAAAGACTCGGAAAAACCAAAAATGGGCAAACCTTTCTGAAAGTCAAATGCGCCTCTTGCGGGAAAACCAAAACAAGATTCATCTGCTAACATTTAAACTTTTTTTCACCTCGTTTATATGGACACCAAACTCGCGAAGATTTACTACAGCCCTGGCGGTTATTGGAAAGGCATTGCCGCCATCAAAAAACTGGCCGCGGCTGCAAACGTCCCGGAAGACACCTCAAAAAAGTGGTTGATCACGCAAGCCCTCTGGCAGATATTCCTTCCGGCGCCGAAGCACATTCCTCGCCCGAAATTCGACGTGCCCTTACCCAACAAGGTCCACCAGGCTGACCTTCTTTTTTTGCCTCACGATAAACTGCCTCGCGGTCGCAAAGTCTGGAAATACGCGCTGAACGTTGTCGACGTGGCCAGCCGTTTCAAAGAGTCCGAACCCTTGACCTCGAAAAATTCTGATGAGGTTGCCCAGGCTTTTCAGAAAATTTACAAGCGCGGCCCTTTGAAATGGCCTGAAATGTTGCAAGTTGACCCTGGGCGCGAATTCATGGGCGCTGTGACGAAAGTCATGGAAAATCACAAAACTTTCATCCGGCGCGGGCGCGTCAACATTCACCGCGATCAGGCCATTGTTGAACGTTTCAACCGCACCCTTGCCGAACGCCTGTTCGGTCACCAGTATGCCGTGGAAATGCGGATGCCTGAGGGCCAGCGGTCCAGGGCATGGGTGAAAAGACTTCCTGAAGTTGTTTCGGCTTTGAACAACGAGGTGACCAGCCTCATCGGAAAGAAACCCGCTGTTGCAATCAAAGAGAAATCTGTTTTTTCGAAACCTTCGACTGCTTATCACAGACCTGTTGGGAAGGATGAAAAAATCCTGCCATATCTTGTTCAGGTTCGCCATCTTTACGAACCTGGTGAGCTTGAAGGGGGGAAAAAAAGAGCCACGGATCCGATTTGGTCTTTGAAAGTTTTCACCATTGAAAAGGTTTTACAAAAACCGGATCAGCCCGTTCTGTACTATTTGCATGATGGACCCAAGCGCGGCTTTGTGCGTGAAGAGCTGCAGATTGTGCCTAAAAACACCGTTCTCCCGCCGGCCAGCGTGGACAGTTGAACAAACAAATGAAATTTTGAAAAATGGGCCGTGGACGCAACGGTGTTATTGTTCAAACCTCAAGCAAAGGAAAAAAACGCGCCATCAAAGAGCTTTCCAATAATGCATGCTCTGTTGTTTTTAAAAAACCCTGCCCATCCTGTGAAAAGGAAGTCATTTTTCTTGATCAAGCCATTGTGAATTATTTACAAAGTTTGGACCCGCGTGAGGTGGCTCAAACATTAAAGTGAATGCCTTCCAGAAAAGCCGCCATCTCTTCGAGTTCCTCTTCTGTGAGTGGGGTTTCACCCCACCCCCCACAACACTCTTTGTAACCATATGCTTTTGTGTGGATCCCGTCATCCGCGATCCAGCGTTTTGAGTCAAACGCGCACAGTGAAATCTTGTTCACGTGCATGCCCCAGATTTCATGCCCTTCGCTCCGCAGAATGTTCATGCCGTGCCTCAGCTGTTTCTTCTCTCCGAAAATCATTTCTTTGTAATGCTCGTGCTTTATTTTTTTCTTTACAACGCACTTTTTCACCCCTTTTGCCTTTTTGGTATTTTTTTCGTCCGCTCGGAGGATTGAATACATTTTTGACCTGAGGCAGACAACTTCTTCTATTGCCGCCCCCGCGCATTCATCTTTCATTTTGCCCAGGACCTTTTTGTTCTCGCTTGAGTGCAGTGGGTGGTCTTTCGGGTAATCGCTCAAATCGTACAAAATTTCGTTTCTCGCGATGTCCTTGTACACGTCTTCTGTTTCAATCTCAAGCAAGAGACTGTCCGTGTCCGTGTACAGAAGTTCACATTTCTTGCCGTACTGCTTTTTCAGGTGGCTGTAGTAAAAGTCGTACATCAGGATCTTGCTGTTGTCCAAGATCGTCATCCCCGTGTACACCGGTTTGTTCAGCAGAAGCTTTCCCTTGAACATGTGGACACCAGCCATGTTATTTGTGAATTCTACAAACCTTGAGTATAATGGATTGGCTACGAGTTTTCTGATTTTGTTTTCTTCTTCCGAGTTTACAATCTTGATGTCCGTGCGCTTCCGCAGGTTCTCCATTGTTTTCCCGAATACTGCGTTGTTCATCAGTTTGTAGAAGTTCTTTTCAAAGTCGCTTTTGGCTTTTTTCCGCAATTCTGTGTTCTTCATGATGTATGGCTCCATCCAACGCTCTTGGTCAAACTCCAGCGCCTTGTGGACTTTTTTCAATTTCATCCCCTGGTCAAGATAAAATTGAAGGTTCCTGTAATGTAAAACGTAGTTGTTTTTGTCTTCTAACGTCAGCAGCAGCTTCTTGTCTTTGGGTGGTTTCAGTTTAAGCTCTTCCATCAGACGTTTTTGGTAATCCGACATGTCCTCTTTTTTTACCGCCTTTTTTTCCGGTGCAAGCGGGTAGCTGTCGTGCTCTTCGTGGAGCTCCACCGGATATTCCAGGTCGACCTCAAGGATCCACCCCCTTTTTGCCAACTCTTTTTTCTTTCGGATTTCTTCTTCCGTTGGCAGGACCCTTTTCCAACTGAAATTCCTCAATGGTAAGGGCTTGCACATGGCCCAGCCGTAAAGGTTATTTGCATCGAGATACATGATCCAGCTTTTCGGTTTGGTCTCGTCGAAATCTTTGCACATTGGGTTGTTGGCTTTCGCGTATCTCTTGCTTTCCATTGAAATCCCGCCTCTCATCCCCCTTTCCACAAACAAGTGCTTGTCGATGTCTGTGAAAAGCTCCAGCTCGACTTCTGTCATTTTCAAGAGCGCGTCCCAGCCAAATCCTGGTAATGTGAAATAATGCGCTGGATCCAGCCCGTACTGCTTTTGGCATAAGTCTCTGAAATTTTCAAAAACATCTGCCAACAGTGCGACATCTGTTTCCACATAGAGATCGTGATAGTCTCCAAGATTTTGGCACCCAAACGTTTCCCACACTTTCTGTGCGTGGGCATAATCTTCATCTGAAATCCCTTCGTCGTTCAGTTTACTATAAAACTTTTCCTTTTCCGGAAGATTTGTCTCCTCAAATTTCTCCCATGCATCCATGTACTCATATGGGTAAATCCCTTTTTGGTGGAGAAGATTTGCTTCCCTTCCGCGGTCCGCAGCTAATTTTTCTGTGAAATACAACACCTCTTTTGGTGTGGCTTTCACAACTGAATCAAGGCTTGCAAGCAGGAAATTCAAGCTGTCAATGAAATGTAATCCGCCCATGGAAAATGTAATGTACTTTTCCATGTTGTTGGCAATGCATTTCACTTCTTTTTTCTGGTGCTCCATCGCTTGCATAATGTGGTGTGCATCATAGCCTCTCAAATTGTGGAAAACCACTGGAATTGGGAATGTTTTTGGCTTCAATTTCAGTTTGAAATTGCAACTATTGTGCGCCACACCGCGGAACTTTCCTGTTATATGGCAGTGATCTTTAACCGCATCCCTGTATAACGGTTGGAGCAATGGTTTTTTACAAAAATGGCAGTTTTCTTGTTTTGCGGCCTCTTCTTTTTGCTCTTTGGAAAGCTTTTTCATGCAAACCGTTCCAACCCTTTTTTGTACAAACCAGAAACATTTTTTGTGAACCTGACCCAGATATTTTTCTTTTTTCCATGCTGAAAGTGAATCAAGGAAATTTTCTTTTGTCAGGCTTTTGTTGCAAATGTGGCAATCTTTTGCTGTTTTGAATTCTTCCCAATCGTCATGGTCCATCACAATTTGTTTTGGTTCTTGCACGCTTTCTCTCAGTTTTTCTTCCTCCTGCACAATATCTTCCAGAAAATTTTTCACCGCGTTTTCTCCTCTGAAAACTTTTTTGTTCATAACTTTCCCATCACTTCTCACGCACATCCACGCATACCCACACGCTTGGTGCCTCTCTGTTTTTTCTGTGGAACTTTCTCCTTCCGGTCGCTCGCATGTTGCAACCTTTTCAATCAGTGCTTCAAAATCCGCATAAATCACGAAAGGGGCTCTCATCTGTTTGTGTAAATTTTGGAATTTCAAGACGTTTTTACCTTCTTCCGGCACTTCAATTCTTGTCGGCCTGCCCTCCACTCCGTTGCAGTATTTTTTGTGATCCTCCAGCAGGTCTGCCCTTGTGTACCCTGTCATACACAACATGCAGTAATGGTGTGTGTGGTGTGCTTTGGTCTGATCGTGCAACAAAGCGGTCACACTTTTGACAAAACAATAGTGTTGGTTTTCTCCTGATGTGATCAATATCAGATTGGTTCGTGGCAGGTTTTTCTCTTTCTTGCTTATGTGGTGGACGATCACGCTGTTGTTTTCCCAGCCAAAAACGTTGATTGAGAGATGTTTGTTTTGTTTTTCAAGCTTTTCAATATCCCCCACCGGTGTTGGGAAGTTGATTCCTGTCCAGTTAATTCCATCTTCTTTGGGGTATTTGCTTGTTCTTTGTGGGTTCTTTCCGTCTTTGGGTGGGAAAAGTGCTGCTCTGATTGCCCACCTCAAACATTCATTGTCATTATTTTGCACGTTAACAACTGCTTTCTTTACCGCGAGTTTTGCTGGAGTGGGGAAATATGTCCCCGCACGCATCGGTTGATATCTCGCTGTGTTCACATACGCTACCTCCACTCCATCAAAATTCCACCCTGATCCATTCGCTGACCAATCCTCGATTTCTCCGTTGACCTGCTCAATAAATTCTTCAAACTTTTGTGCGATTTTTTCTTCATCATTTTTGTCTTTGTTTAAGAAAACAAACGGGTCATCGTTCTTGAAATAATGTTCTTGTCTCACCGTTTTCATGTTGCCTTCTCCATCATCAACTTCTCGTGAAAACTTTACTCTCATTCCGAAACCCACTTTCACGTTTTTCAGTGCAACAATTTCATTTTTCACCGTGTTTGTGAACTTTTCTTTATAAAAATTTGCAAAAGTGCGGAGATCTTTGTTGTTTGGGTCATTTTCTCTGAATGTCATCCACCAGACGCGGAGCCATTCACGATAGTTCGTTTGTGAAATATTGAAACGTCCATAAGGCATTCCTTGTGGAGCGACGTCGGCCATTTTGTTTCCAATACTTTGTCAACATTTCTTCAAATGAAAAAATAATTATTGGCACAAAATTTTTTCAAGCTGTCATCCTATTGTTTGAAGGTTTCCCGCCCCCATTGTTTGTTTCTTTTCTGGAAAAATAAATTTGCCTTTGTGTCTTCTGTTTTGAAAAATGCTGTTGCTTGATTGTTGAAAAAATGTTTTTACCTCTCAGGGCACACACATTACTAGTAGGCTATCCCAGCACAGACTCATCCTCTGGACCTTTAAAAATTAAAATTAAGCCTCCCAACGATGGTGTTTGCAAAACAGCACCGTTGGGAGGGTTAATTTTAATTTTTAAAGGTCCAGAGGATGAGTCTGTGCCAGATAGCCTACTAGTAATGTGTGTTGTTGCACTGCCAAAATGGGGTGTTGCAAGTGAAAATTGTTTGCAATGCTACGTTTGTTGAATGGCAAGTCACAGAAAGCATTGCCGCGAACAACTGCTGCAACTGCTGCAAATTAAATTGTTTAAATGTGTTCCGCTGAAGAATTCGTTCTGTTGATCCGCTGAATTTCTTTCGTGTATCATTTAGGTCCCAGACCTCCTGTAACACAAAAGCCTCCCGAGCCGCCAAAGCCACCAAGACCACCCGTGCCACCCCCACCCCCAGGTGAGCTATTTTCAACTAGTGGTTAACCTGAACAAACAGAGCTAAGCAGGTCTCTCTTAAGACACATACAAGACTTAATCCAAACGGTTTTGCATACAATTTTTGTTCCTCAGATTACGCTCGCGAATCATAACATTTGTATTAGCCAATCACCAAATTATAACCAGCAGGGGCGGATACAGGATTTTAGAAAGGGGGGTGGATAAGGAACAGACCATTCGATATTCTGGGAGGGGGGGTCGTGCAGAAATCCTCCTCAAAAAATCATGCAAGCTGTCAGCCTGAATGGGGAAAATAAAAAAAATAATGTAAAGCCATGGCTTACGAAAAAATCTAGCACAAATGCTACTTGTCGCGAACACTGCGGCAATGCATCGCAATCACAGCCTTTCGGTAGTAATCGTGCTCCTAAGCCACGTGTACCCTTCTTACACAGGATAAACTATTTGTGACTTTTCTCGCTATATTTTATTTCATTTGACTTTTAACAAAGAGATGGAAACAGATTTGTTTTCTATTTCACTTTTAATAACATTTTTTTTATTTTTACTCTAAAAAGGGGGGTGGAAATCCACCCAATCCACCCCCACCCCCTGTATCCGCCCCTGAAACAGTTTCGACGTAATCCAGGCCTGAACTAGAGCAGATATAGCATCGTCCATTCCGAAAAGCTTGGTTACATATAGACCAAATTTTATAGTTCTGTGAAATGTAACCAGGCCTCTGTAAATATCAAAAGCACGACGGTTTGTATCAAGACAAGGTCACCTTCAGCCTCACTTTAATTCAAAGGCTTGGTTGGTAACTAAGCACAGAATTGTAAAATGGCCTATTATGACATCGACGGTAGGAAAGATAAATCCGGTAGCTACGTTGACGCTTCGAATAGTTTCGGATTAAAGTCCTGAGTTCACTTCTCTCAAGTTAAAGACAAGTTGAGTAATAAATCTTTTGCAAAAAATACCCAGGCTCGTGTGGCGTGAAACCGCAATCACGGATTGTTGGTGGAACAAAGGCCAGTCCCGGTGACTGGCCATGGCAGGCGATGTTGAGAAGTCCTCGAGGATCGAGTTTCTGCGGAGGAACTTTGATAGCTTCACAATGGGTTCTTACTGCTTCACATTGTTTGTCGAGAAAAAGACCGAGGGATCTGAGGGTTAGGTAAGTTTGGCTCCAACAAGATGCATGTATTACACAATACTACAGCAACTGGCCAATCACAAAGGACATAGACAATCTAATGCACCAATCAAGACTTGACGCAAATAATTTATACTGTAGCCGGAAAAACGAGGCGCGGAAAAAACGAATCACGATTGGTTTTGATTTTCCTTTTGTTAGATGAGAAAGCAGGACGCGGTTTTAAAGTCAATCACTAAGCGTAGCTGGTAATGTAAAATCAAAACAAAACTACAAACCTTTCGACAGAAAACTGCTCTACATAGTTTAAGTGACAACTCAGATACTAAACGAGAGAAATATTACACGTGAAATCAACTTGTTCACAGTATAATTATACTAATAGAGATTTTTAATTTTCACAGAATGGGAGCCCATTACAAAAAAGGAAACGATGCGACAGCTCAAGACTTTGAGATTGAAAGAATTATAATGCATTACAGTTACAAGAAACCATTTGGCATGAGCCATGACATCGCTCTGTTGAAACTCAGCAGCCCAGCTCAGCTTAACGGAGCCGTGGGGCTTGCATGTCTGCCTGATAAATCAGTAGATCTGCCGATAGATGACGGAAGCAAGAAATGCTGGATTACAGGTATAAAAAAATGCACGATACTCCGCGGATATTAGAATTTAATTTAATCTGCTGCATCTCCTGATTGGAACACGACAGCTTGCTTGTCATTTGTGCTATTAGTGCCAGTATTTTTCTTTCATGATCTCTGATGTTATACAACCAATCTTTATTTTTATTTCAAGGTTGGGGAACTCTTTCTTCAGGAGGGTCCTCAGCTAGCGAACTTATGCAAGCTGAAGTACCGCTGGTCTCTAAAGAGCGTTGTCTCAAAAGCTACCCAAGAAGGATTCACGATTCTATGCTGTGCGCAGGTCACGATGAGGGTGGCATAGACACGTGTCAAGGTGATAGTGGGGGCCCCTTGGTGTGCAAATATGGCGGCAAGTGGCACGTCGAAGGCGCTACAAGCTGGGGCTACAGATGTGCGTCCAAAGGTTACTTTGGCGTTTATGCCAATGTGAGGTACCTGTTGGATTGGATCTATGAAAAGATGGCCTCGTATTAAAACTCGTTCTAAGCCGAGGCAACCTTGTGCAATGCAATAAATCTGAAACTGACGCATGAAATGGCTGGTATTGTTTGGTTAATCTTAAATAGATGCGGCGCACCTGAGTAGACCTCTCTAGGGTTAGATACATTATGCCGCAATAATTTTGGGCATAATGGAATAGTCAGAGCATCGAGCACAATGCCGGCATAATGGCCAAGTCTATAGCATAATTTTAGCATAATGCTACAAAACTAATATTTTCCCTATTTTCAGTGAACATGTGAGAAAAAAAAAATCGAATTTTGCCTCCTGTCTGATTATTCAGCTCTGTTTTAGAGGCCTGGTCCAGGGGGAGATTTTGCGTTTTAAGCTTTGGGGACTTGTTTGGGTGGTACTGTGGATTAAAGGGCGAAACTTCAGCCGGCATCACACGAGAATAATGGTCTGACACGGGCATAATTTTCGACATAATGGCACGATTTTTAGGGTGACACTAAAAAGAATAATGGTCAAATTTACGAGCATAATGTATCTAACCCTAGACCTCTCAACTCCGTTCGTCACATACACGCTTGTATAACCTTTATTTAAAGAGGATGACACCAATTACTTTGTTCAAAAAAATGTTTTCTCTCTAGCGGCCCTTGGATCATATTAAACAAAGATTTCTCAAAACATTTTTTTCATTCATTTCAAAAATCGCAATATATTGGAGGGAGAGGGCAAATACAGCTTCATACATTCCCTTGCCGCTATGGAATGCGCCGGATTCAAACGAAAGATATTGGGCTCTAAAAAACTCCTTTTATTTTCCATCTTTTTATTCGTGTGTTGTTTTGAACCTGCAATGATCTCTGCACATGTCAAAGACTACAAGCAGCCTTTCTTAGTCGTTCAGGCGTTAAGCTAAAGGGTTTTTTTCGGTTCACGCTCGACAGACTGAGAAAAGAGAATGGCTGTTCGTAGCGCACCCTTTGAAGATTATTTTTTATATATATTCCAAGCTTTAATACTGGACTAAAGCAGAGAAAGGTTTATCCTGCATTAAGTTCAAATCATTAACAACTAAACGATTGACTATGTGTACCAGTGTAAACCCTTTTAATCAAGATCTACTGAGGTTATGGAGTTCAACGTTTGTTGATTTCTGCAAGCAAATCAAGGAACTGTTGTTCACTTGAATCGCGCTTATTCCAACGAGAGGTCATCTTCACAACAAGACCCATTAATAAGCGACGCCAGAGGCCGCAAACCTTCGTTTGAACAACGAAGAACCATTGCCATCCTTTCCTTTTGTATTTTGCTATTCGCCATGTATCCCCAGATGTCAAGTAACATCCTTCTTTTGCAGGGAAACAGGCAAGCTAGATTTTTCACTGTCGCTTGCTTTCAGCACTTTTTCCACGCAGTCTTCAACTTCTTTGTGGCCCACACCCTTCAACTCTTTCAATTGATCCTAGGAAAAAAATATTGTAATAGGGTCACTCAATTACTCGGATAAAAGTAATAATCCATTCTTAAGTACAGGACAAATGATGTAAAACAAAAGAAAAAATATAACAAATAACACTGCTCCAAAACACACTGAATCACAGGCAAAAGTTAAACAATGCTTCTGACCTAGCAGAAATTTATTCTCAACAGCATAGTCCGTGATCTTCGGCACATATAAGAATATTTTTTTCAAAAAAAGCTTTCACTGCAAGGGAAAATTGACATTCTAGGAAGACTAGCAAACGGAAAAGAAATTACTAAAAAAATATCGCTTTTTGCTGCTGTCAGTTTTAGCGACATACCTCAACGTCTTTACCACAACACCTCGAAAGGGTAAACATGCAAGCGGCTGTTTTCAGCTTTAGTTGATCGTGAACTGAAATGGAATGTAAAATAAAACGGCGTAAAAAGGGACTCAGTCACATGAATTAATCATCTTATAAGATCTACCTTCAATCAAAGGCAACCTTGAAATAATAATAATAATAATAATAATAATAATAATAATAATAATAATAATAATAATAATAATAATAATAATAATAATAATAATAATAATATATTTAAACCACGCCGGTATACTAATGATCAAAGGCGCTTTACAAAACACACAAAACAATCTTTAAAAACTAAAAATTGAAACATGCTAGAATAGTTACAATAAAGTGGTAGGAAACAAGGAGAAAAACGAGAAAACCTTCCACAAAGCAAAACCTGTTGACGATTTATCATCACTGTGACAAAAAAGCGATGCTTGAAAATGGAAGCCTTGTTATCGGACTTAAGTTATTGGACACTTTTAGGTGCGCGCGCTCCAATTTGGTCAAAAATAAGGCGTGCTAAGAGCCAATCAGATTATAGTTATGATTATGTGGCGTATAGACAACCAACCTCAAACGTAGCGTTTTCCCGCCAAAATTTGGGCCCACTGCGTGTCAAATAACAACCAAGGTTACATGAACACGTTCTTGGTGAGCAAGTTTGCCCGGAAATCTAGCAGCGACGGATTCCACTCAAAGTTCGAGCAATAGGTTCAAAAAATAGTTACTAAAAATCTACTCGTAGCACGAAGCATCTAACTTTAATTTATTTTTCGAACTGACCTTGCCATTTATCAGTCTGCATTTTGATTAAAATATCGATAACTTCAAATTCAATTTTCTGTCACGGGGTCAGCTTGAGAGCTGAAGTCTCGATAAGTTATTCTTAGCCGTTTTCAGACTGTCACCATGCTATGAGGTTTCTTTGGCAGCATTATTTTTGCCTCTATTGCTCGAATATTAATCAGAAACCGTCTTGGACAAACAAACCTTCAGTTGTTAAGTGAGCAGCAGAGTCTGTCACATCAACGAGTAACTTCAAAAGACACTTCAGAATTGTTGAGCTGTGATTAGGAATCCTACCAAACAAATCACACAAGAAAGGGTGAGAAAGATTATCCTACACTAACAGAAGCTTTTGATGTCAAGAGACAGGCGTGTAAATCTATCGCATGCAGTGCGCACGCAAACGGGACGTGGCGTCTGGGAAAACATAGCAAATTAATATTTTACTTTTAAATTACAGTACAATATGTATCTTCTTCAATGAAGCTATGACGTGACGTCACGATGGTATTGTAACTCCATTCTTTACAAGAAAAAGCATGAAGTTAAATAATAAACAAAGGGAGGCATCATTTATAATAACTAATCCTTGTCGTACCTCGGCCATGCTTGTAGCATTGTAGAGTTTAACGAGTCCAATATAGCTAGCCGTGTCTCTTCATCAGGATAATCACTCACTTCCAAATAGGAGATTATAACTCTTAAAAGCCGCTAAAAAGTAAGAAACAATGTACAAATCAAACTAATTACACAAGTATCTGCGAATGGACTTTGTACAGTTCACCACTGCTACATGTCTTTTATCACGGCTTCATTGCGGATAAATGTGCTGCAGTATGTTGCCCTATTTCCGGACACTTTTTGCATAAACCGTAATATTGAAATGAAATTCAGCCACAAGTTAGCTTCCATTTCTGGTAAGTAGGTCGTAAAGTTTCATTGCCTGGAGCTCTCTCGATTCTTTGTAATTTTGGAAAGAGTTCGTCGAGTTGGATGCCCTATTTCCGGACGATCGTTACAAGATAAATACTCCGCTTTTCTCGGGAACATTCTTCTCCTTCGTGGCAAAATATATCTTATAAAAGTTGAATAAAGAAACATTCATTTAAAAGATTACTTTTTGTCCGAAATTGAAAGCTTTTTCTATCGATTATTTAGCGAAGCAGTCATCAATGTTTTGAAACCACTCAACCCGACATATTTGATTTGTATCACGGCAAGACGAGGAAGACTGGCGACTGATTTATAAGATACTAGATTTTTTTTCCAAATAATTATTTCAGGTGAGTTGAAATTTCGAAAGGGACTGATAAAAACGCTTGTCTTTCAAGAACTCTTCGATAAGATTGCATTTAAAACAGAAACTAGTTTGCTATCATTGGGTGTCCGGAAATAAAAACACCTCACCAAAAATGCAAATAGACTCTTTTGTGGTCAAGTTCAAAGTTACGAAACTGAAAACAGAAAATTCTTATATGCTGACAAACCTAGTCCTTTAAGCTTTACCTATGTCCATAAAAAAGTTTAATCTGTATCGCATTTTGCGAGAACAGACCGCTTAACTGAAAATAGTTAATTCGACGCGCGCTAAAAATCGCATTTACGAAGAAACAAATTTTATCTACCTCGACTGAAAACTTTAATGTTCTCGGGTTCTCGCATAACGGAGTGTGGCTTAGCCACGAAAGTATCAAACGAAAGCTAACTAGTCGATAAGTCTGTGGAACATATCGATCGGATTTGTTTTATTGTTTCAACGAAATACGGAATCGTTAAGTCGAAGTGTCCGGAAATAGGGGTGTCCAAGAAATAGGGCAACATCCTGTACTTTCAAAACCTATATTCAGATTCACTAAGGAAGACGATAGCTAGACTGCGACATTGCGACAATGCATCACCCCAATA
This sequence comes from Blastomussa wellsi, assembly GCA_947652115.1. NCBI lineage: Eukaryota > Metazoa > Cnidaria > Anthozoa > Scleractinia > Plerogyridae > Blastomussa > Blastomussa wellsi. The sequence goes on from OX393562.1 coordinate 35,498,258, forward strand.
CGTGAACTCACACTCCAATGCACTGAAATCACTTTCAGACAAGGCGCTGTCGTTTCTGAATCAAAGGTTGCTTGCTGTTTCGTTGAATTTGACAACTGGGATTTCATGAAGAAAGGAAATGGGTACAACAATAGCATTGCAGTTTACATGTACCTTAAAGTGACGCAGGATTGTTATTCCCATGTACTCAATAAAATCTTTCAGATGGCTTGCATACGCCTGGAGAAAAACATTTAACAGTTGGACTAAGGCCTAGAAGAGGCAAGAAAAAATAGCTTTCTAAAAAGGCAAGGCTTTTTTCACTAGAGGTTTGGCTTGGGCTAAATATAACAGTTAGCATTTTAGTGTCACATGTACACCAGTAATTGAACAATTTTAAGGGCTTCAAACAAGATTTTCTCCAACATCGAGTTTAAATAATAATAATAACAATAATAACAACAATATTTTCATGAAACAGTTTCTCCCTTTTACACGATAAATGATTATAAAACCACTTAAGGACGTGCGCACGGCATTCGAGACACCGAGGAAAAACAAAGGGCCAGAAGCCGTTTCGTAGCTTTGGTGGTAGTTTACTCTCTTAAATGGTCGGTGACCCCTACTTTTTTTTCATGAATTGATTTTACTTACAATTCTCGGCAGATTGTCAAAAAATGAAGAAAAAATCAATGTGGGAAGTTTAAACATTTTGAAGTTTTCTGTCCACAGGACATCGAATCCTGCCATCTTGCGGCTGTTAGGCGAGTGGAAATGGGGTCGCTAAATGCGAATTTTTACTTCAAGGAACCACACCAATTGAATAAATTCACTTTATGGGTCCATTTAAACAACAGCTGACAGAGATATGTTCATTTCAAAGATTTATTTGCAATATTTTTGTGCTCACAGACACTGTAGCCGTATCCGCTAACGAAGCGCGAGTTTTCATCTGGGCATGTTATCTCCAAACCGAAGTCGGTGACCCCCATTTTTTTTTACATTTCTGACATCAGTTACTCATTATCTTAAAGTGGTGAGAGTTTCAGAAAAAAAATCAATGGTAGAAAATTTTTGCGCGAACGTCCTTAATATGTAACAAGGACGACCCACAACTATCTGCCAATTAGTAATTTACAGCAAACAAACCACTGACCTTTCTCATCAAAATTTTGCTTTCAAACTCCATGGATGAGAGAATAATCTGAAACACGCTGTCACATTTGGTTGTCTGTTCAGAAAAAAAAACACAACAAAAAATGCTACAATTATATGATGGCAAAGCAGTAACTCACCAAGATCGCTTCAAATCTATCTCGAGAGCTGGGAGGCCACAACAGTGTAAGTCAGTGCACACTGTAAGTCGTTTCGTTCATATACAAACCTTTACAA
>OX393562.1:35504628-35569628 GCA_947652115.1 Blastomussa wellsi
AAGTCTACATGTTAGAATCAGTCAACACTATGGTCAACAACAGAAGCTACTCAGGAGAAAATACCTCAAAGAGAACATCAGCTCTTCCATACCACTGCAACTCTGCTGAATTCTGAAAAGAAAATCAATTACAATAAAATCAGAAAACCATGATAAAACCATAAAGAACCACCCTTAAGGAAAACTTAATAATAATCAGTAATAATAATAACAAGGTCCAACATACCATATTATCAACAACATGTTTTAAACACTTGAAACCCAACCGCTTGTTCTCCATCTGTTCATTGAAAAGAAAGCAAACTCAAGAAATTAGAAAGAAACTCAATCTTACCATAATTATTCATCATGTTATCATATTGCTGTGTACCTCATAATCATCGATGAGAAGAAGCAGAGGAGACATCAGTTTGGTAAAGTGCTCTCCAATATAAGGATGCTGTAACCAGGAAATGTTGAATCAATGTTGCTGCTAGCTTTTAGCTTGTATACTCTTTAACTTAGATGTACATGAAGCCAGCCTTGTATCTTCTTAGTCTCTTGTTATATCTATGGTGTTATTCTGCTGGGGAAAGGTTTTCTTTGATATTTTATAATTTATTTTATTAAATTTATACACAGGGTTCATTCTTTTTTTTTTAGCTTTTGAAATTCCGTGACTTTCCATCACCTTTTCCATGACTTGTCCAAGTTTTCCATGACCAAAATTTTGGCATTTTCTAGGAAATCATCTTTCACTTTGGGTACGTTTTTACGACTTTCTTAAAAGAAAACCCTTATTGATTTTGTACTCTTTTTAATAAATTGTAATTTTCCATGACTTTCAATGACCCACACTTAAATTCCATGACTTCCAGGCCTGGAAAGTGACATTTTAAAATTCCATGACTTTCCAGGTTGTCCATGACCTTTACGAACCCTGTACACATCACCAAAGATGAATCATCCATGGTGACTATGCTTGTTTTTTACTTTTATAACATTTAATTGGTTTATTATTGTGTATTTAAGAAAATTATTCAAACAAAACATGACTTGTTGTCTGACTTTCAAATGTTACATGATGTACAGCACCTTAACTTGCATTGTACAACACACTAGCACATGGCAGGCAAGTGGGAATTTTTTCCAGGTATCTTTAAGAAGCTTTGGCCTGAAATACTCAAGTATATGTGTGAACAGTCCTAGAGGGAACACTCTGTTAAGTTCATGGCTGTCTTCCAAGTTTCCTCCTTTGGTTGGCACACCAGATTCTACTTCAGCACAACCACAAAGCAGTTCTGCCACTGATGAGCACTGACAATTGGTGAATATCAAAGAAAGTAATTCTGAAAACACAATTATAAAATAATCATAATAATTATGATTATTTAAAAAACATTGTAATCAAATAAGTATAAACAGCTTGACAACATATAGTTAATTACAATTAAGATATTATATCAATTTTGATACAGTATACATGTACAACCTGTATATCGGATGTATAGCCTCTTAAAAAAATGACTTTAATATTAAACAATTATTGGATGAGGTTTTTGTTATATCCGGAATAATCAAGGTTGAGGTAAGCCTTGTTGGCTATCTACCATATCTCATATCCAACTTGCGTTCGTAGAATAATTGTTACATGTATATACGCGGCCAAATTGAAATCCGGCCTTGTCAAAACACATGCTGTGTGGGCCGCAATGAATTTAAACCAATCAGATTACTTTCAGATTGTTTGACGCACGAAAACCATGCGTATGAGCGAACAGCAAGTTTCATGCAAAACGAATAGTTTTCAGAGAGAAAAATCGGTCTACTTATTATAAATGGGAAGAATGCAGACAAAAAATTTGGATTTAGATAGGCTAGAAGCAAAAGCACAGCCCAGAAGAAACAAATAAGCAAGTTCTTGTCATCTTTACACGGAGCGAAACATTGTTCACTTGATTCCTACGGTCGAGCAAAATTAGCTCGGTTGAAGTACTGTGGGAATTTTACACTGACGATCACTGTAAAATGTAAGTTCGTAAAATATTATGATTATCCATGAGTTCTTAACTCATTGGGGATTATTTTCAGAGACGTTGTAGCTACAGTATATCCGCTAAGTTCTACACCTGTTCAAAACATATTGGTCTTTTTGAGGGATTATTGTTTATTTGTGCCCACATAGTGTCATTTGCTGCAAGTGTCTTAATAAAAAAAAGTATGTTTCTGAAATGTGGATAGCCTTTAACAATGCCTACTGTTTCAACCTCTCAAATATGCAAGGTTTTGAAGTTATGGGTTATGTATGTTGTGATACAGAAGTTACATGGTTGTGACAAGTTATATCAAGTTCCAAAATCATTACTGTTAACATCTGAATCATAAAACAACTGAGTGCCAAGTACTGGATTTGACAATAAAGAAGGACAATTAAGGCAAAACTATGTAAAAATTGTATATTGTGATGTAATACAAAAGCCATTATAACAAAAAAATGATCATGACACTTTGGTCAACTTTAAGGTACATGTAAGCCTTGTGCCAAGGTGCCCCAACCTATATACAGACAAGCACTAACCATGAGCTAGAGTCTTTGATGTCATACTTGTCCATGGCCATGACTCTGTGTGTGCAGCACATAATGACACCAGACAACAGCTTAACTTTTTCATGACAAACCTCAGGCAAGTCTGTGGGATCATGATGAAGAAACAAAAGAATGTGTTGCTCCTTGGAGAATCATTGAAAATTCCAGGGGGTAGGTAGGGAGGTCTTAAAGATCACTCTTTTCAAAGCAAGTACCTATTTTAAGTCTGCATTTCCAGAGGGGAGTGGAGGGGGAGGAGGCTTAAAGAGCAAAGCCCTTCTTCAGCGTAGTATGGATACCTACTAGAACACTTCAATAAACATTCCATTGACTGTTTTAAAATAATGTAGTTCTTGTAATTGATATAAAATTAATACTGATGCATCATTTACTGTACTGTGAACTGCTTACAGGTAGATTTAGTTCCACCTTTGCACTTAATAACTCACTTACTGAATCCAAAGTCACTCCACTTTCTGTTTCCAGTTGATTATCGTCTTTAAACAGTGTTGACAACAAAACATGACAAACCATCATAGTTGCAGAAGCTTTTGCTTCATACTTTATCATCTCTGCTTTGTCCCAACCTAAATTTTTAAAATGATGAATTTCAAATTATTATTGTTAAAAAGAATATAAATATTAAATTCAAATTAAGAATTAGTTTGTTAAGATCATCAGTCAATTGATCATCTGCTCAAATAATTCCAATAGGTCATTCTGTAATATTAATTAATATAATTTTCTATCAGAGTGAGGGAACAAGGGCGTAGCCAGGGAAGGGCTCCAGGGATTCTAGAACCCCCCTTTTGAGCTGCTGACACCTCCATGCAAATTTGCTGGCTACACCCCTGAGACAAGACATTTGACTTTGGAAAGCTAGCTGACAATTTATTATATCTGCCAACTTTTTCTAAGTCGAAGGCAAGAGATTTTTATCATGGTTTTTAAAGACTACTCAACCATATCCAAATAAGTTTGAAAACTTCAGAGGACATTCCAAACATTTCCAACAACAATCCAAAGATGTCTACAGTCTCAGGATGTGTTTCATGCACTTATTTTCATTCATTGCTTTCAGTTCAGAAACTGTACTAATAACTCAAATTTTTCATTGCTCCATAGGCATGAGTGGTTGTGCGTTTGAAGCCTTTGACCCACAGGCATGAGACTCATGTCTGAGGCATGAAAGTTGACAGGTATGTAATATTTCACAGCATCAAAAAGTTAGTACTAACTCACCCCCTTCATCTGAGATGGTTGGTTCCACACAATGAACAATATTCTCAATCACTGCAACAATTTTCTCTTTGTCATGGAAATCATCATCTTCCCCATCATTTGATTTTTCAAAGCTCTGTCTCTTCAACCAGTCAGTGTACTTTTTATCCAAAAGCAGTTCCAGATTATCCAGCTGATAACATGACACAAGGTACTGTCAGTAGTTTCTGGCAAAAATTATCTGTGACCCTGAATTTGTATTTTCAAAATCATTCATGAACGGGATGATAGTGAGGCTGTAATAACATGGATCAGATAAAATCTTAAGAAGTCCAAGCTCACAGAGTAGGGACATTTTAAACCTCCCTTGGGATACACTGTGGCAGCATTATATTTGCTTGCATTTATTTTTAGTGTATAATTTTAAGTGTATCTTTGCGGGAGGTGTGGTGACCCAGTGTTTAGTGAACTGGAGTCTGGAGTCTCCGAGGTTGAGCCTTGGCTGAGGCAGTGCGTTGTGTTTTTCAGAAAGACATTTTACTCTCACAGTGCCTCTCTTCACCCAGGTGTATAAATAAGTACCGGCGAATCGAATTTAATGCTGGGAGATAACCCTGCAATGGACTAGCATCCGTCCAGGGGGGAGTAGAAATACTCCCAGTCGCTTTGATTCATGCTACGGAAACCTGGAAAGCCTGATGGGCCACTAGGCACGATGCAGACCTTACCTTTAAACGTGTGTAGTAGGGGTGCTAGCTCTGTTTCTTTCTCTCATCACATCTCATTTTATTTTGAATTATTTTATATCTTGTCTATTATTGTTTTTAGATCTATTATTTTATTGTATTTTGGTGACAAACTCATTAAACTTGAACTAAGCATGAACACTCAGAGTTTTTGGCCACGTGACTTTCTCCACCGTGCTACAAAGACTTAATTGAAAGAACCATGCATGAAAAGCTTCTGCCATCAAGGGTCGCCACTAAACAGTACTTTTCTAATTTTAAAAAACTAAGTGTCTTCTTTATCGCATTTTCAAAAAACTAAGTGTATGAGTACATGAGATGTCTCAGAGGGAAGGAGGGCCTCCTCGTCTATCCCTTCAAGTGACTACCAAACCAAAAAACCATCTGGGAGGGGGAAGATATTTAATATCGATATTTAATGAAACCACACAAAATGCAATCTGGTTGTTTTATTCGATCCACGGTCGTTTCGATACACGGTCATTTCGATACACGTCGTTTCGATACACGTCAAAGTCGTTTCGATGCAAATGGGAAGTCGATTCGATACAGTTAATTTGGAGCTAGATGTCTTCAGGAAAAAACTCTCCAAACTTGTTTTATTATTAAATCTCGTAGAATCACGAGCGATGTGACAAATAGCTTTGTGACCTTCCCAATATCAATAGTTGTCTAAACACCGATGGAACGATCTATTAATCAGTCACTTTGAACTCATCAACTCATCTCACCTCGGCGGTAAATAGTGCGAGTTTTAGAACGATGATTTTCAATTAAGCAGTCTCTTGAAATTATTCCAAGTCCAAAATAGACTTAGCATCGCACGTGCTTCAAATTTAACTTGCGTGCTTTATAACCCCTACTATCAAATGTTAGATCGTTTAGTCACCCCAATCAACAAAGCGTGCAGAGCCGGTAAAAAGCAACCAAATGAACCACATAACTTTAAAATTTCAGCGATTATACACAAAAAATCGTGATCATCGCAGTTATGAAACAGAAAATGTTCATTTAACATGACCAACAAGCTCTTTCAGCATTTGATACCGGTTGTATCGAATCGACTTCCTATTTGCATCGAAACAACTTAGACGTGTATCGAAACGACGTGTATCGAAACGACCGTGTATCGAAACGACTGAACTCCTTTTATTTCAGCTATAATGCCACTCTTACTACCACTGTATCTCATTCTCCCGGTGAAACCCTTGCACTTAATTAATAAAATGTACATACAAAACGGTGGAAAATCTCTGGATGTCCCAAGAAAAGAAGCTTACGTGGTTGAATTGGCGGTGTTTTCTGACCAACCAAGGCAGTGGGCCGACAAGCGGTACCGTCAATTTGCAATCGCTCGTGGCAGCTACATGGCACATTTGACGTACACTGGGGCATAAATGAGAAATAAAGGTAAAGATAGAAACTCAACTGTGTCGTGCATCTTTCTTACCTTTTTAAGTAACGTTGTAGTTTCTCTAAACTTATCTCCAGGTAAAAATCTCTTCAAGATTTGAGAAAACTCGCCTTGTGCCATATCGTCCGCCATGTTGTCAACATTTAGGCTTGGCCGCTAAGGAGCAAATACTATCCCGTGTAGGGATAGGTAGGGAAAAATCTTGGTGTCTAAAATCCGTATTTTATGAGAGCGCTAAATGCAGGGATGGAACAAGTACAAAATCTATGATTTATTTATATTTCTTTTTGAATAAAAGAACTTCTTGGTTGGTATTAAGTTAGTCACCTCCCCTTTCTCTCCCCTCCCCTCACCAATGATATTGTACTCGGCAAAAAAGTCAAAGATGGCGGTCACGCTGGTGAAAGTTGCTGGCAAGTTAACCATCGGAGGTTTTGCGTTGTATGGCTTATCAGAAGTCCTAAGCTCACAAGATAACACTATCAGACAACTTTCAATGCTCGACAGTAAAACTCGTGAAAATATTCCGGTCAATTTACCAGAGGTAATTTACAAATATGTTCATTTAATTTGTATTCACTCGCCATGTTAGCTTTTAATTTTGTAGACCTAGATGACTGCCGCTCTCAGGTCTTCTTTCTGGAGAAAACGGGTGTGGACAAAACATGGAATACGTTATGGCCTTATAGGTAATGAAAAAATGCAAATTCTTCCTTCACTCAATCCTATCACTTGCCTGCAGTGCAGGCAACGTCGTTCGCACCAAGGTGCGGGATTGCAGAAAACCGTCTTCAATGCCTATTTACATCTCATCGTTCGAGTGTTCCTACACCATGCCCTAAAATAGGCCATGTTTTTTCCACACCCAGAGAAAACTTAATTACGTTGGTATTGGTATTATAGATTGAATGGCCGTTCATGCAAATTCTAAAATTAACTGACAATATTCAATTCTCTAAGCGAAAGATTTAACTGAGCAACAGTGAGGCCAACGTTTTGAGGCCTTCCGTGGTATAAAAGTGACATGCAGCATGATCCTGAATACTGTCAACATGGTAATTTCTAAACACAATAACCGCCGACTGATTAGCTCAGTTGGTGGAGCACTGGACTACTGTGCGGTAGATCTCGGGTTTGACTCCCAGACCAGACCATCAGAATGATGTCCATTCTTTGCAATGTCATCTGCAAATGTCGTCAGTCTTCTCGGATAAGGATGGTAAAACATATGCCCCGTCTCCAGCATTTTCTACATTAGGTCAGCTGGGGACGTTAAAGAACCCACACGCTTATTACAAAGAATGGGGTTGTAGTTTGCAGTGTTGTGGTCTGATCTGCTGTAATGTGAAGGTTGGGATGGGAAAATGCTTGGCGTATTAGTATAGTATTGCTAGGGGCCTAACAAGTCCAATCAACTCAAGGGTAAAATAAACATATGATATGATGATATGATGCAGTAAGTTAACTAAAAAAAACAACGGTTGAATCAGAAAGTTGAGCATTTGCCGCAGGCAGCCCAATAACGTTTTGTGATTTGTGTGACATAATGCTGTTGGCAATAATATTCTGTTCCTTTTTTTTGCTGTTAAAGCCGCAAAGGTAATGTATGAGAAATGTTCAAAAATTCCCTACATGTGGAAAAGAATGTAAGAAAAAATGACTTTTTTTAATTTTGGGATCTTCGCCAGATTCAAACTGTCAGCTTAGCGACCAAACCATTGTGACAAAATCCCTTGCTATGTCATAAGGCAGTTTTGGCAAGAATAGATGATGTTTGTGGATTTTATAGAGCTTTGAGTATGGGCCAATGGCTTTAAATCAACTCCAGGACCACAGAGACATCAAAAATAACAGAAAGAAAGCATGTGGTACACACATCTCATGTAGGACAATTTCAGATCTTTCTCATACTTGAACTTCAACGGCTAAAAACATAATGCAAGAACACCCCCAGCAGTATTCACATGAAGAAAGGAAATTACGAAACATGGAGATGTGGGAAGCAGACTTCTCAATAAACCCGTGAAGCAGACTTATACTGAACAACAAACATATATACACTGTTCTCCTGAGATGTTATTTCCAGTATTCTGGGAACATTTGCGAGAAAAAATGACAAATTTACTGTAGGAAGGGGTCCTACCCCTTTTACACAATAATAATAATAACAAAAATTAGCGATCGTCCAAGATGACCAGAAATTTTACACAGCAACCTCTTTTTAATAAAATGTTGTGGTTGCCCAAGGAAAAAACAGAGGGCAACCCAACCAAAAAGAAAAATGCTTGTTTAATCCTCGGTTTAAGAGTAGTAGGAGTCCATATAGTAAGAAAAGTTCAGTTTGATTTGTCTTTCCACAGATGCCAACTCAAACAAAAATAAAACACTCCTGGAACAGTGGAGTACAACGAGTGTTCAGTGGACTGGAGCAAGCACCACAGGCCGCTTGGAAACTGGGAACAAGAGGAGCTTCCAATGCGAAAGATTTCATCAAAGAACAAATCAAATAGATCTGAGATTCAATTGAAAAAGAGCTGCAGAAACTCTACTACAATCCTCAAGCTTTTGATCTGAATATTGCTCAGATATATTTCGGTTATATTTCATGATTCACACTGTTGATCACGAGGAAATATATTCTTTAATTTAATAACAACAAACTGTGATTAGATTTTGAACCTGGTCAGAATTGACCAACCACTGACCGAGGAGCCCGTTGACTCTAGGAACGAGATTGTATACGTCTGCATTCGCAGGCTAGGAGCTCGAGTTTGTAATTCTGTAATTGTTGAGTTTTCCTTTTTTCCTATCTCTGACTTGTGACCTGTGATTTGTGAAATGTAAACTGGAACTGGGTACAATTATTTAAAATCGTTTCAAACGAAAAATTGAACCTAGCACGTAAAAGATCATCCAAAATAATAATTTACTGACCTTCATTCTGGTCCCCAGAGCCACTTGTCCCTCTTAGTCGGCTGTTCCTGTGCATGAGGAACAAGTGGCTCTGGGGATACATGATTTGATTGGCTGAAATCAAACAAAGGGAGTCCAGTCACATCAGCCGTTTTAAAATCCGTTTGTCGTTAGCATGTTTAAAACGGTAAATGTGATTGGACTCTGTTATATTTCAGCCAATCAAATCATGTGTCCCCAGAGCCACGTGTTCCTCGTGTACAGGCCCAGCCGGCTAAGAGTGACAAGCGGCCCTGGGGACGAGAATGACTAACTTTACGTTATTTTGGATGACCTTTCACGTGCCAGGCTCAATTTTTCGTTTTAATCGATTTTAAATATTTGTAACTAGTCCCCTACTCGTTTAGAAAACGACTAGTTTGTGAGATGGCTCACAACTGTAGTACGTTCATTTCCAATTGGTTCATGCTTTAGCGTGCACTATCGAGTTATGGAGCACGCGGGAAGTTTGGAGAGCACGAAAGAAGCGTAAGAGTTGCCCGAGGCGATAGCAGAGGGTAACTCTAGATTCTTGAGTGCTGTCCAAACTTCCCAAGTGCTCCATAACTCGATAGTGCACAGCTAAAAGCATGAACCAATTGTTTTATAACATAGCCGGTGGAATTGTGCATTAAATCCGACGCAGAAAACGGACAACAACATCAGAACTGATTGTTCGCGGTAAGCGAAATATTAAGCAACATAGGAATTCGTTTTATTTCAAATTTTCTGTTGAAAGCTCTAGTTTCATTTTACTGCAGTTTAAATAAAAAATTCTTTATTTTTATAAAAGAAATCACGCTCAAGAATGGCACTTTTATTTAACAATTATTTCCTGATTAAATACAAAATTCTCTTAATTACAGAGAAGAAAACGTGCGTTTTTATTGGTTAATTTACAACCCGCCACATTTTCTGTGAGAAAACGTACAGTTCGCACAAAATTCTAACAGAGTCAAAATAAGTCAAAATTCTTCAAAAAGTACATCGATTACTGAAAATAGACCGTTGCTAAACGGTTTGAGTAAACACTGAAAACAGTATGACAGTAAATGTCAACAAGTGTGGCTAAAATTTGATCCAAGAGGGACGTGGACATTTTGAACGGTGCAGTTGTTGAAGAAAGATCCGAAGCCGCTTATGGTTTTCTCAGTTGCAGTGGACACAACGATGCTGTTTTCCTGCACTTCTTTCTGGAGGTTTATGGCAGTGACAGCAAGAGATTCGGATCTGTCGGATGTCGAGCTTCTCGAAAGAACTTTGCTGCAGGTACGCTATCAGCGTGCACTATCGGGATTTTGAGCACGCTAACGTATACTGAATTTGATTGCGCGGCTCTGCTAGCTATGTTATAATCGTCATTGGCCACTGGTAACATTGGCTGTATTAGAGATAATTGAATTTACCGAGGAATCATTCCAAAGGTATGGCCCGATTTATACTAGAGACGGATCATCCGCCTGGGATGAATTTGGGCAGAGAACGGTAATCTGTCCGATAATTCGTCTTTATTTAAATACGGGCAAACAGACTGATCATCGGTCCAGACAGCCCTGACCTACGAACAATCGTGGATAATCTGTCTTAACGGACGATTCCGCTCTAGTATAAATCGGGCCATTAGTATTGCTTTAACTTGCAAAGCGCGATGCTAGATGCTCAAGGATAGCATTACATATGTTAAATTACGTCACTGAGATCGAAATTTCACTTCATCGAGTAAAATCGCGGAATTATCCAGGTCCCTTAACAGTTTATCTTGTACTGAACACGCATAATTAACCTAAGTGCAGTCACTCCGGATTTTAGGATTTCGGGCCTTGGTTTTCCTGGTTACTGGCCTTCCGGCATTCCGGTCTTTAGGGCAGCCCTTGGCGCAAGGTGGACTTTGCTTTTATTTCCTCTGCATCTGTTATTGTTTGTACATTGGCTTTTACCGTGCTTTGCTGAGTGTTGTGACCTTCGACTGAAGCTGGAGAACCCTAACATCGATGCTACATACCTAGCTACAGTGGAACACCGATATAACGATATGCCAAGGGAGTAGTGCATTTATATCGTTATATCGAGGTATCGTTATATCGAGACTCCCGATATAACGATATAGCCAGAAAATAGCCGAAAATATCGTTATATCGGGGTAAAGTTAAATGCACTTTTTTTTACTACATATTATTTAATAAAACTTATCATGAGCATCAAATGATTTACAAATGCAGTGTTTCAAGCACGCAGCAATGTCCTTAAACAATAACTGTACTAAGCATTAGACGTTTTCAAGGTCACACAACAGAGTCTGTGTTATGAATCGTAAGAGGGAAACAAAACAAAACTAAAACTTGTGCGGTTGCGACTTAAATCGACTTTACTTATCGCTGTTTCTGTGTTCATTGTTTTTCTTTTGAAACAGCCACTTGTTCCTTAATTGAAATACTCGTCAAGTTTGGTTTGCCTCATTGTTTTAACTCGCATTCTTGAAAAGGCATCCTCCATCGATGAAAGAGAGGAAAGGAATTCTCTTTCTCGTTCGCCGGAATTGTCCAGAGTGATAATAAAATCCCTTACTGCCTTGACAGCTTCGGTAGCCTCCACAGGAGTCAGGGGTGTGGGTTCAATCACTGATATATCATCATCAGTGTCTGACTCGTCCCCTTGTGAGCTAGCATCCGGGACTGGTTGGACTGCCTCCAAAGCTTCCCTTTCCGCGTCATTTTCCGTCATTTGATTCTCTGTGAAAACATCTTCGTCTAGAGATGCAAATTGGTTAAATGACACGTCTGCCAGCGAGGGATATTGCTCGACTACCCTTCTCCATAAACTAGATTCTCCACCTTGTTCTACGCCTTCCTCGTCTGACTCAAATGGGTCTTGCGTTGGCTCTACCACTACGCCTGGAAATCCGGCCTTTCTCCAACAGTTTTGAATAGTGTCAAGGCTCACGTTGTCCCACGCTTTGGCTAGCATAAAAGTAGCATCCTTCAGATCTATAGCTTTGATGGGCTGATCCTCATCCAAATACTGCAGCATTCGTCGAATCATTGCTTGGCGGTAATGGACCTTCAGGTTCTGAATAATACCCTGGTCTGCAGGCTGAAGTCTACTTGTACAGTTTGGCGGGAAAAATATCAATCGCGTGTTTGTTAGGCCAGTGACTGACACGTGTGCAGTGCAATTATCAATGAACAGCAGGATACGCCGGTTTGCCGCTTTCATCTTCCGATCAATTTTTCGAACCCATTCTTCGAATAAAACACTGTCTATCCATGCCTTCTTTTGTGATTTGTAGGTCACTGGAATCAAATCCATATTGCTTCCCCTGAAGCACCGGGGTTTGGCATACTTCCCAATAACTAACAGCGGTAGCTTGTCTGTTCCGTCTTGGTTGCATGCTACAAGAACAGTAACACGCTCTTTACTGTTCTTTCCCCCACTGCACTTTTGTCCTTTCAAATGGAGGGTTTGTGTTGGAGCTGCTTTCCACAGAAGCCCTGTCTCGTCCGCATTAAAGCGATCTCTGGGCTCGTAGTCACGGCAAATATCAGGGAGACGCTCCGTCCATGTGTCCACTACAGTGGGGTCTACGCTTTTCTCTTCACCACAAACATTCTGGCCTGTGATACCTTGCCTTTCTTTAAATCTGTCTAAGAATCCATTGCTTGCCTTGAAATTTTCGTAACCGAGTTGCTCCGCAAAGTACCGAGCTTTCTCCGCCAAAAGTGGTCCATTAACTGGGACATTAATGCTTCGCACTTTTTTAAACCATTCTGCTAGTGCTTTTTCCACATCAGGGTAAGACGGCTGCTTCATCCTCTTGCGCTTGTCCTTGTACAGGCCTCCCTCATAGGCGCTTATGATCTCCTTTTTACTTCGCACAATAGTCGCAACAGTTGATTGAGATAAAGGGGGGTCAAAACGCTGTGCAACTTCAGCTTGTTTCTTTCCACTGTTGATTGCTTTAACAACTTTATACTTTTCTTCCAAACTCAAGACTCTTCGACTGCTCGTCTTCTTCGCAGTGGCTTTCTTTGCGCCGGGTTTCCGAACACGAATTCCATCTACGTTCTCTTCGCTTGACATCTTTGTGCAGGCAACTTACACGTGTTTGCTGTTGTTATCTGAGATCGAAAGGATGGTGTGCGATATGATCTTTCTTAATATTTAATTTATATAACAAAGCCATACCTCAAAACGTATTTAAATTTTAACCAGAAACCGGAAGCATTGGGGCTCAATGAAAGGCCCCGTTTTCTTGATGCGGTAGGCGCTGCAATCTGTCAGCTGTACATACTTCACTACCATAGCTTTGATTATTTGACTGCAGAGTGTCGAGAAGAGCAAAAGCAAACCATCATGGACGAATCTACATATTCATTCAAGTCTTGTATTCGAGGGTACCACGAATACAAGGAGATTTGATACGCAGCTATTGGTGAAGTTCTTGACTGTGAGGTAAGTTTAATTCCACTTTGCGTAAAGATTAGCACTGAGATGGCAAAGATAAAAGCAACGACCATGTTTCGCCATGTTTTCAAGCCAAATGACCTTGTATTTTGTCACTAAAAAAAACTTTGTTTTGTTTTATTTGCCTTAGCACGAACCAAATAATCCTCACGATACTCATGCTGTTGCCATAAAACGAACTGAGGGAAAAAGAAAGCGAAAGCAAGTCATCGTAGGCCACGTGCCGCTGACATTGTCACGACTCTTTCATTTATTTTTGAAACATGGAGGGCAGATTACCGTTCAAGTTACGGGAAAACGCAGGAACAAAGGCATCGGCCTTGAAATCCCGGCGACGTATACTTTTTGTCACAAGAAGAAGTCAAAAATTTTAAAACTGAAAGAACTATTAAATGACAAGGAGGATAAGGAGGCATTGTAAACTGAAAGCTGTTGACAGACACGTTACAGATTACTGTACTCGATTTGCAATCTTAGTGTATTAAATTCAATGTTTTGTTTAAGTTGTTACTGTGTCCTGATACTATAATATCGTTATATCGGGGAAGATTTTACGCTCGGTGCGCTAAAAACTCATCGTTATATCGGGAATATCGTTATATCGAAGATCGTTATATCGGGGTTCTGTCCCATACATTTTACTGTAACTTTTGCCGGGACATAGCATATTCATCGTTATATCGGGAATATCGTTATATCGAAGATCGTTATATCGGGGTTCCACTGTATTACAGTCTTTCCCGTAAAACCGCGAACACCAGAAAAAATTTCTGGAATGTTTATTGTGTAGTGACCAATCGCAGCAAAGTTCAGGACACGCGAACAAAACTGAAAACCACAAACTAATGACCGTTGCTGTTTGCGGTTTAGTTTTCTCACACCTGATTGGCTTTTTCTTTGTAACACAATAACATTCCATAAACATTTATGGTGTTCACCGTTTTACGGGAAAGACTGTAATACTGTCAACTTTGGTCTCCAAGCTGCCGGACGAGCTGAAGTTTCGACAGAACGCCATCGGCCGTATATCAGAACGAAATTCACTGAGTTTGATTCTTTTTTCCTCAGGACAAGCACCTTCTGAACACTATAGACAAGATTTTCTTTCCTTCCGCTTGAAGTGTAGGGAAGATATTTGTTTTTGTTTTTGTTATTTAAATAGCCAACAAGTTAAACAAAAGAGCTCTTTGTTTCACTAGCCAATAGTTTTCTGGTTGGACATTAATAACAATGGAAGACGTCACTGATATCTTCCCTATTGACCCTTCAAAAATCATTAATTAAGTCACCCGACTATGCTGGAGGCATGCCCGACCCAGTCTCCTGAACTTGACATCGAATTTAAGTTGGCATTAACTGTGGCATATTATTAGCTATTACTGTGTCCACGTTTTCTCGTTCTAAAGTTTCTTCAGTGACGTAGGTTGCATCAAGATGAAGGAGGATGTTCTGCATTCTTAAATCCAGCTTTTTAATTAAGGACAATTATTCCAAATAAAGTAGAATTTTACTTTTAAAATATTTAAAATAACTACCATTTTACCAACGAAGGCGAAGTCTGTACAGTACCAGCAAGTGCATGCAGACCGGGCGGGCGCCGTGCGGGAGAAAATTAAAGCGAGAGATATGAGTCACTGGTTCATTCTTAAATATTGAGTTACATAGCGGTACTTGGGATGTGTTCCAATTTATCCATTTAGCAAGAACGCATACTATTCCGAAATAACTGATACATGATACATCCCTATCGATATTCAAACATAAAAGCCATCTCCAGTCTTGGCACGTTTTCTTAGGAAAAAAATTTAGCTCGAATAAAACTAAACCAATGCATGAAGCTGAAGGCTAACTAGAAAACCCAACGGTTCATTTATTGTTCAAATAATTTCCTTTGCGACCTTTGCAAATAAATATATATTTGTGGAAATTAATTCGCAACATTCTGGACTGATTAAAAGTATAAAAGATTGAAACAAATCCCAGGGTGCTTCGAGGTCATAATTCCTCTATTGGCAGGTAATGGAAATTCGTTTTCCTTGTATGATTTATGTTCCATTAGAGTCAATTTGTGACAACAACTTAATTCTATCTGACGTTATATTCAGTGGTTGAAACAATGATTGATGAGTCACTCAAAAGCTCCGCCAAATCTCAGGGTAGAGTGTCAGAGAAGCATCGCGTCCTGTAACACCTTCACAAATTAAAGAAACAGTGAAGACTGTATGCGCCTTTTGAGTTTATGAAGATGAGATCTGTTTCTGTTCTTACCATCCTCTTGTACATCTCCACCGGTAAGTCATACCATCTTCTGCTATATCTAGAGTCCCTGGACATGTTGGGTCTGTAAAGTCGGCAAACACGAGGGTACTAATCCCTACAACAAGTCGCGGGGACACGTCCATCGCGTGAACTAACCATAATATTTTGAAGGGATTTGAGAAACATCCACTTGTTCAAACCAGTTCGAATTTGTGGGCAAGTCACAGAGATCAAATTCTGGTCCCTTTGACTACATTTTTATACAGAATGGCTAGTTCACACCCTGGGACTTGTCCCGGCGACTTGTTGTGTACCGACCTTAACACGCTTTGTCGCATCTTTGAGTCCTGTGTCTGCTGCGCTTTGCACTGTGTCTTGAAGCAAGTGTATGGCAACGTGGTACGGCTCAAGTCAACTGATGCCTACTTTTCTATTGTTAATTTTTTTTAGCTCCTACCAAGAAATCGTGCTTTTGCAAATTCTTGATCCAAAAACTATGTCGGTGGTGTTCAAAGAACTGTTTTCAGTTATTTCCTCGTTTGTTATGTGTGGCCTACTCTGGTTTGCTAGCTTTGTGCGATTTAAGACATTTTCTAATGGTTGCAGCCTTTGGACTTAAGTGCTACCGATGTACCAGTTCAATAAGTATGTATGACTGCAGCAAAAATCTATCAGAAGTTACCTGTGAGGCTGGTAGTCAGTGCACCTCAATCAGAAGTGTCAACAAAACTAAACTATACAGTAAAGGTTGCGTCAGTGACCTTTGGTGCTTTCTGCCCGGTATGTGCTGCGATGACGATCTTTGCAACGGTGGTACAGTGACGACCCCAATGCCGATATTGCCCACCTCAATGCTAGAGGACAACACTCCAGTGCCGACCTCAATGCTCGTGAACGGTGGCAAAGTGTCAACCAGCTATGGTGCACGACCGGTGATGAGCGGTTTCACGCTGTTGGAATGCGCCCTCGTATTCCTTTTCCTTTACTGTAATTAGAGTCCAGACTGTTTCCATAAGCCAATCCTAGCAATGACTCATTAGAACATTTTAAAAGTGCATACGAAGCAAAATAACTGGATAAAATGTTAAATAAAGTGAAACTATAATTCAAGAAAATAAAGCTAAAGGCACCATTGTAATCATCTGCATTCAACACTGTAGAAAATATTTATTTCGATGTAGTCATAGTGACTGAATAGAACGTTAGATAAAGTGAAAATATAATTTAAACAAATAAAGCTAAATACATCATTGTAACAGGGACGGCGGGGGGGGCTTGAAAACGAGCGCCAAAGGCGCGAGTTTGTAGATGATTCTGGGGGCATCCTCCAGAATGTCCCACGCTCGTGTCATGTTGATAAATTAATCTTTCACAGGTTGTAGCTTTAGATTTGTAAATTCTCGTCACTAAATGAAGCAAGTGAGATTCAAGCACTTGTTTCATCTGGTTAGTGCTCTAAGTATTTTACGTCTTTTCTCAAACAACTACTGAGCATTAATCGAATAACGTTAACGGAATTAGTTCACTCAAAATGTTATAAGATATTATTCCATGTTTAAAAATGACTCAGGGATGACAACAATAACTGTCAGTAACTTTTTTCTACAAAATGACGCTTTATTATTTACGTTTTCCTTTTTTCATTATTTCTTCATACGAACCTTCTACTCAAACAAAAAATGTCATCGTCGTAAAAAGTGGGGGGGGGGGGGGGGGGGGGCGGCTCCGCCGTCCCTGTGATTTGATCGCGATAACCTATTTGGCCAATAACGTCTCTTGTTTTCTCTCGATCTCTTTCAAGACATCACTGACATGTCGCCTTATTAATGTGCTCAACACAGCCTTAAACGCCAACTATGAATTAAAGGGCTAGAAACTGTCGAACTGAAGCATTCAAATTAACAGTACTTAGCTTAGATACATCTCTTCTTATATGGAAAAATCTCACGCAGCTGGTATTTAATTTAGATTACTGAAGACGGCATTTTGTGGCAAGGGATTGTGGGGCGTTTTGTAACGCTCCATGTAATTTATTTGAAGAAATACCATTTTCATACCCAGAGTTCTCGTTTCTTTTGGTCACGTGGTCGGCGAAACGAGGCAAAGTTAACGGACGGGACGAGAATGGGGAACACCTGCTTTGAAAAATATGCCATTGATCATGCGTAACTAGAGCCAGTTCCAAACCGCGTGCTACAATTTATAATCCCTTAAACTCGGAGAGGAGATGGTTGAGTTCCGATATCTTAACGAAACAGGAGACAATTAATTCTACTGTATAATCTGACAAATGCGATTACCTTTTCATGTAACAGGGGGAGAAACAATCTGATTCCCACCCCCTCCCTCCCCCCTCCTTTCTTAACTCCATGCTAGTGTTCCGGGCCTATATATCAGGTACTTTTTTTCGTCATTTATTTGGTCTATATATCAGTAAAACAACATCATTTCAATTACACCAAACATGCAAATGTCATATTTATCATCTTTTGGCAAAAAATTGTAATATTATTTAAATTACAAGTATAAAACACGTAAACAATTAACAATTTAATGGTCTCTATTTGCCTTTTGAAAAAAAATCTCTGAATATAAATAATTTTCTCTTTTAAAACTAACCGTTAAGCTTAAAATTTATTCAATTCAATATGTATCTGGAGTTTACCTTGCAGACTGTCGGCAGCCTAAAATTAATTTTCTAGACTTAGGATTAGAAAAATGCGGTTAGCTTTCAGGAGTTTGTTAGTTTGGGGATTATATTTATTGCTGTGGTTTATTTTTAAGGGTTGAAAGTTACTTTCTTGGTAGATCTGCAGTATGCGTTCAACCTCTTACTAACCGAGCGCGAGGGCCGTACTTGGGAATATTGGCTCGAGGTTGTGGCAGGTTAGTAAGTCGTTTATTATATGGCACTCGGGTCGTACATGCCTGTTAATTAAAAACGCATTTTCGGTGACTTCAGAGGTTTTCCATCGTACGTAACGTGTTTTGATGCCGCCAACAACTCAGAAAGAACCACGACTTTGAAAACAATTGTTCTTTAATTTAGAGTATAATTATTAGTTTTCTTTCTGCAGTTCTTGTTGCAAGTTTTAAATTATCCAAAGTTAGAAAAATATGCGGCTTGGACGATTGGAAACGTCCGTATGGCAAAATCCCGACCAAGAAAGAACCAATCAGAACGCTCGGATTTTCCTTGCCATATAATAAAATTCTATACTGACCGCTGGTTGGATAGCTAGGCAACTGAATTAATCCCTGGCTTTTTTTGTTGGGAAATGTGCCTTACCGATTGGAAGTTTAAGGTTGCTGACTGAAATATCGAGAATGTGAAAGCTGGGGTGAAATTAATGCGACCTCCAGTGGCGGATCTAGGGGAGGGGCCCGGAGGGTCCGCCTTCCCCCCGCCCCCGTCCGGCGCCACACATGACTCCCCAACTAAAGTTTTCAAAACCGCCGTCCCCTAACACCCCCCTCCCGTTGACCTCAACTCCTCGCCACAGACAATGTAACTAAATAATCCAAACTGAGCTGAAGTTTTTGTTTCTTCTTTTTATATTTTTAAATGACAGTCTTTTATTACTTACAGTTTTAACAAATGTATGTAGATGGAAGAATTTTCAAATAGGTTAAGCGATATATGAAACAAATGAAAGTATTTTAAAAGGGAACATCGGCTTTAGTGGCGTTAAGTAGTCTTAAATAGTGTCTAAATTACAAATTTAACCGGACAAGGGAGATATAAAATGTCATAATGATAAAAACGGAAGATTATAGCTTTTAAAATCCCCGTGCGCCGCCATGTTGGATTTTATGACCTCAGTGCGTTGTCCATATTGTTATTAATGAGAGATTCTTTTGTGTGAAACAATAAGGCAACGCATTGACGTCATAAAATCCAAAATGGTGGCACGCAGGAAATTTAAAAGCGATAATCTTCTTCTCGCTTTATGAGTATGAAATGTTTTATCTCCCTCGTCCAGTAAAATTTTTAATTTAGACACTATTTGAGACAACTTAACGTCAGCTTGTTTCAAGAGCCGAGGTTCGCTTTAAATTAGTAATGAAAGAAATGTCAGTAATGTAATATTTTAATGCAAAGAACATATTATGTAAGTGATATCAGTAGCAGACACAAGCAACGTATAATATTGCGCGGTAAGAACACATGCTCCTCCGAAATAACCGATACACGATCGATTCATCCGTATCGACATTCGACAACAAGTATAAACACCAGTTTGAAACCAGTCTAGGTGTGGTACTTTAGAAAGGAATTTTTGTTCGAATTAAAGACTAAAACCTAATCAGTTCTGCAACTTTGATAAATATTTAGATGTTTATAATAGATCTTGCTGCAAAGTCTGAAAAAAAGGCATTCGAAGAACTCCTAGCGTGCTTTGAGATCATAACTCGGACATCATTCGAAAATCTTATTGGCAGCTAATGAGTAGTCGGGTTCGTTGCATGAAATATGTTCCATTAGAGTTAATTTGTGACGATGACTAAATTCGATCCAGCTTTATATTGGTTACACAAAATATGGGCAATAATTGATAAGTCACTCAAAAGCTTCACAAAACTTCATCTCACGGCAGCACCTCTTCTTATAACACCTCAGGCGACCTGACAACAAACAGTAAACTTGAACTTAAAACTAGTACCGAGCCTTTATCAAGATGAAGTCTGTATTTGTTCTTCTTTTTCTCCTCCAGTGCACCTCAGTCGGTAAGTCATCACTGAGTAACACGATTTTATTTGTTAGTGATCAGGGTCCCTGTTCTTAGTGCATTTTGTCACAACTTGGAACACACCTTGTACATTTTTTTTTCATTTTACTACTGATACGGTAAAATTTTATGCGTATTTTCAGCTGCCAATAAAAAATGCTTGATGACGTGCAAGTTGCACTTACGCTACTAATTTCTAATTACAAGGAAGAAATGAAGAGTGAACAAGATAGAAA
Source organism: Blastomussa wellsi (assembly GCA_947652115.1). NCBI lineage: Eukaryota > Metazoa > Cnidaria > Anthozoa > Scleractinia > Plerogyridae > Blastomussa > Blastomussa wellsi. Next base: position 35,525,214 of record OX393562.1, read on the forward strand.
AAGAAATAAACATTTCAACAATGTTGAGTTCGTTCTAATTTCATTTAATCAAAGACCGATTCATCTCGTTTCAATTTATCTCAGAAATAAAGCTGTTTGACGATATCTGACGACGGATCGGGAATCAAGGGAGTGGTTTTCTAACGTAGCTTAGCATGCTAGATACAGTTATTCGGCTTATTGATCAGGTTTTAATTTAATATCTGTTGATTTAAGAGCCCTACCAACTAAATTGACTAACTTACTCAGTGGAAAAAGTAATGAGAAAATCTTTGCTATCATTGAAAAGAACCATCTGTTACCCGTATATTACAAGTGGTAACCTGTTATCAGGTTTTGAATAACTGTACTTTCCTCCCCGAAATGCTCATGGAATTGTTGCGAGTTTATTTGCTGCAACTTTCAAAAACAGAAGAATCACGTTTCTATCTGAAATTGTTGTGTCTCTCTGCGTAGTTTTATCGTACGTATGTGTGGTCACAGTTCAGTACCAGGCCAGATAAGGCCGCCTTATTCGTAGTTTTTATCACATGCAGTTTTCCAACATGTCCGGGATTTGACGAGCGTTAAGCGAAGCACTTTCGTTTAGCGAAAAAATGGTTTAAAAAATTCATGTATTTAGTCATCGCCAGAAATACGCGACATCCGCCATTTTGGAAATCGGTCAGCGGTTGTACCCTTGAGCGCACGTTGTCTCATTCAAGATGGCGGACCATCGCTCCTCGAAGCGAGTGGGTCGTTCAGTTGGATTCTACAAGGATCTCGAGACTTTAGAATTGCCAAAAGCCAGACGAGTGCGAGGAGAAGTGAATGTTCTACCACGGCGCTATAACGTGGAAAGGATCATTTCCCGCAGAGTGGTCGCAGGGGTACGTAAAATTATCCCTTTCTCGATGTTTTGAAATTATAGTCAAGTATCAGCCGGCTACGAATCCTCCACTGCACTGCAGCTCTATTTTTATCAAGAAACTTGGTATTTTATTTTGAATTTTCGTGCCAAAATGGTATAAACCGCTGACCCTCCCGCCAAATCGACGAGCCATCGAGGGCTCAGTATAAGATGCCGAAAACAGGTCCCTTTCGGGACCATTTTTGGTGATAAGGGAGCATCAAAGGGACATTTTTCATATGGAGTTCAAAGAAAAGGCCTTAAGGCGTTCCAATGGAAGTTCCCTCGAGCTGGTTCTCCAATTCTAAGTCAAGTTATGGCCGCGGAAAGATGACGAATTTTTCGTACTTTAGCGAACAATATGGCGGAATTTCATGGAAGAAATACACCAATGTTATTTCTCATCTCAAAAGTAAAGGTCGATTTATTCTGTGGGCGAAATTCATGGATTTTAGAGGTATGTATAAGCCTTCCCGAACGTGGGATCACTTGAAACTAAGTTGTGTATGTACGATTTCAATGACTTCTGGCGAGTTAGAAACTATTTCCAACCAATTCGAGTACAAAAAAATACAGTAATTGTATGGACTTGACGCGATTATGTCGGTGTACGAATTCAATTCAAAAAAGTAAAGGCCAAAATATTCGTAGCAATCCAAATATTTACCGGAGTTTGTCAGTGAAAGGTTAAATTTTTTAGTACCGCTTGAAACTAAGTACCTTGATTTTTAAAACGCGAGAAATATTTAGATTTGCGTTTTTAGCCCATACATTCTCTATATTCCATCAAAGCCACTAGAATAACCTGAGCCTCTAATTTCGAATTCAAAATGGCGGCCATGTCGCGTATTTCTGGCGATGTTATTTTGTTTGAATGTACTCAATTTTTTAGATAATCAAGCGTCAATCCACCGGACAGCCAGATAATTAGACAGATTAAACAACTGTTCGTTTTGCACGTAAACAGCAAACGTCCTTCCTTTACCATTTTCCATTAGCTTTTGCACTGAGGAAATTACTTGTTTTGCAACTGTCGTGAACATTAACAGTCTTTTTGTCATTTTCTGATAGAGTTGTTCAATATACTTTCAATAAAGTAAACAACTGCCATCTGCTAACATACTTAATAATTCTCAATAATCTGAACGAGTAAGACTTGTTTGTAAGTTTGTTTGTTTGTTTCAGTCTGTTTGTTTGACTTGAAACATAAACATGGGAAAAAACCTCATTGACAGCAGTACTACAATATAAAATGTTTGTAATTTAATAAAAATGATGGACACAAAGAAAATAACGAATGTTCCTTTAGTTCAACATAAAAGACGGGCATCTGAAAATAAGGTTGCCTATAATTCTTTGCTCGCGAAAACCCTAAAACCGCTTATAAAAACCCAATGGAAAGCTGTTAAATATTCAAAGTCGACCACAAAATCAACATTGTTATTACAGTAAACAATTTTGTTAAATCCTAGTTTGTGGTACTGAAAGTAGCCGCCATCTTTTTCCACACGGTGGATTAATCACCTACTTAATTTTGCACTTTGAAACATGAGATAGGCAAAAGGTTTATGTCGTATTGTATGTTGCTAGCCGTGGAAAAACGTGAAATTTAATGATATTCTACACTTTCCTAATTTCCGCCTCAGTTTAGTAGAGCATAAAAAGTGCGAGCCAGTGATGCCTCACATAAAATAAACACCTCCAAAGTAAAACACTACTGCTTGAATGCTTATACTTTGTAACTTTGGCATTTCGCCCCTCCTAATGTGTTTTGTGGAATAATGATAAATAATAATTTCAAAATCACAAACTATAAATACATGTTTTCTTTTCTTTTCGACTTTGCAATAAAAAAATTCTAAACGAAATAGCAAATAATAAATGATCAATTCTGTCTGAGTTAAAAGTGATGGTACTAATATGTCTCGGCCCTTCTCGGTGACGAAAAGGTATTAAGTGACATTGCTTCTCAAATAATATTCCTGTCGTGTGCTATATACTTTTAGGTCGCCAATTCATATAACTGACGTGAACATTAGTGAACAGATTGGTATACATGAAGAATTCTAAACAACGTTCGATAAGTCCTACAACTCGGAATACAGCTTCTGAACCAGGATCGTTCATATTACAGAAAGATATTTTCATTAATATTTTATTTGCCGCATACGCGACAAACCCCGTATTGCAGGGTTTGCCCGAACTAGAAACGTTAGAGCTATATATTCAGAATCTAAGTGTGCGTTCCTTTGGGGTGATCCGGATCAGGATCAGTGAACCGGATCATGGTGCATGAAAGGCGCCGGTGACTCCTTGCTCAGAGTGGATTCGCCGGCGCCATTGATGCACCATGATCCGGATCACTGATCCTGATCCGGATCACCCCAAAGGAACGCACCTTAACGCGCATGGTTGTTCATTGCAGCTTTTGGACTCAAGTGCTACCGTTGTACCAGTTCAGTAAGTATGGATGCCTGCTTCAAAAATCGAACAGAAGTTACCTGTGAGGCTGATCAGGATGAGTGCATCTCAATCACAACTGGCGAGGAAAGTAAATTGCACAGCAAAGGCTGCGGCAATGCAATTCTTTGCCTTCTGCCAGGGGCATGCTGTGATGAAGATCTTTGTAACGGTGGTACATCGCCAATAGTCAGCGTCTCCATGTTAGTGGCATGCGCCCTTGCGATCCTTCTCCGTTAAGAAGAAGGAGGAGAGTCTCCACTGTGTTGCAGCAGTCATAAGCCGAGCCTTGTACTGACTTGGAACTCTAAACGTAAAACATAACGTAATGAAGTAATATGTAAAATTGTGGTCATTTCACGTTTGTAATCACCTGCAATAAAGCACTGCGGAGATAATGTTGATCGTTGTGTAGTCAATGAATCGGGGACTCAAATTCGAAAAGTGAGAAAACATCATGCTTGTAAAGAATTTTCGACAAATGCAAGTGAAGAAGCGCTGCTTCTAGAACTAATAGTTGACGTTTCACAACCTAAACTTTAAGGTGCAAAAAAAAAACAATAACTAAATATAAGGAGGTTAAGGGCTCTCCTGAGGCCAAAAACCGTCTGTCATCGGTTAATGAAAAACTTACTGTCATATAAAATGTCTTGTATCGACAACAGAGGATATCCATCCTCCAGTCCACTGTGGCTTGATCTTCCTGCAATCAACGGACGCGTGGGGCTTTCCCTGTTCTATCTTCTGCTCGGATTTCACGCCATTTCTGTAGTTAAATCGCTTATTTCGAGCTGGTTTATCCGTCAATAATTAAGTGAGGGTGCCCTGCTTCCGTGCCTGCTTTGCCTCAGTGAAAGCAGAGAAGATTCTGCTCGATAGAACAACAAAAACGATCCACGTGGCGGCCAAAATCCGCCGGTTGACTTCGGTACTTCCATGTACCTTCCAGCGATAATTCTCTGGCAAAAGACTTTGGGTGCGTTTCTTTAAAAAAATCCATGGTTGGATTCTTAAATCCGAAAACGTATTTTTCTTTTCTTTATTAAACAGATCCATTTTCGGATTTAAGAATCCAATGTTGGCTTTTTAAAATAAACGCACCCTTTGATACTAGCTAAAATGCCTTTTAACATGAAACCGAACAAGTTCTGCTCGGTGTCCGAATCAGTCCCACTACGCCACGCGAACCGCACATAATCAATCCCAAAACACAAAGAGCACCCAGTACGACCAAGGAGCGACGCCTTGGGACGAGGCAGTCTCTCGTAACTAATTCGTAACTAAAGAAAGAGGATCCCGATTCTATTTTCTGTTACGTACCGTGCCGTTTCAGTACTTGGAAAAGTTTGGTCGCTTATTTTGCAGAATGCAAGCACACTGTTATTCATTAAAATAAATAATTGGGAGCTCCGATTTTAGGCTTGCGTAAATCTATATATTATACAGGTTCAGAAGCACTTTTCGATAGGTGCCAATTTGGTTCAGTGGATATTCCATGTATTTACAAATATAAAGCCAGGTCTAATCTTTAAATCTTTAAACTTTACTTATACACGGTAACAAATATTCATCAGGTACAACAAATTCCCAAAAATGTCTAAAAAATCCTAAAACCTAAAATCCTAATCCTATTATTACATTAATTTACAACAATATGCTACCTACAGACCTGATTTCCATGAATGCCGTGTATTTAAAAATTTTGATAGAGAAGGCGTTTGAAGACTCTCTAATATTACAGTGTAAGCTGTTCCAAAGGGTTGCGCCGCTGTTACCAAAACTATTTTTCATGTAGTTTGTTCTCGGAAAAGGAACAACAAGTTTGTTTGCCGAGTCCCTCAGAGCATAGTTTGATACATTTCGCGTTACAAATTTAGACGCGAGATATTCGGGAACCATACCGTTTAAAGACTTGAAAACCATTAAGGCTTTCTGAATTTGACGTTGAGATTGCAAGTCTTTCCAGCTGAGTTTGTGAAACAAGGAATCGACATCAACGTCATAGTTCGATGAAGTTATCACTCATGCAGCACGGTTCTGCAGTTTTTGTAGCTTGTTAGATGATGTTTTGCCACAATTACCCCATACTAGGCTGCAGTAATAAAAGTGAGATTGAACTAGTGAGTTGTATATACTGAGTAAAGTGGACTGAGGCACTAACGGCTTAACTCATTTAATGGCTCCAATTGCGGAAGCGATCTTTTTACACATGTTTATCAATATGGAAATGCCATGTTAGATTTTCATAAATATATATTCCAAGTGATTTCACAGAGAAAACTTGTTCAATTGGAACATTATCAATGGAGAGTTCAGGTGCATCAGATAGAGTGCTTAATCTTTGTCTGGAGCCGATCAACATAAATTCAGTCTTTGTAGCGTTCAAGGTAAGTCTATTAGACACAAGCCATTTGCTTAGCTTAGCGGTAGACTAGACTGAGTCAGATGCAAATCAGAGCCAGCATAAGTACTGATAACGTCCTGCACACCTAGACGTTCCTATGTTCCTACTGGTGAGGTGGGGTGGATTTCGAAAAACAACTAGAAATAATACTCAATTTGACGTCAAAATAAAACTTGCAACGGAAATCGCTGACGAAAATTATGACAGAGCCCACTAAGACTTCGCAAAATTAGGAATAGTGATTAGATTGGTCTCCGGAAGTAAATTATTTTCACCCAATTGTATTGTCTTGAGTTTCTGTTGAAGCCCTTTATTTACGCAAAGCCATACCTTGTTGAGCGAAAACGACAGGCTCACATAATTATCCACCTGCTTAGATGTTTGAATAAGTTTCTTTGTTTGACTACGAGTTTGAAAGTTTTCTGTGCACCAACATTACCAGGGCGAGATGATTTCACATGGTAATGAAACGTAATAATTCCACCTCTCCTTTTAAGAAGGAGGAAATAATTGCCGTATTGTCGACTATTCAAGTTCTTACGTTTTTAATTGTCAGGCGCGATTCCCTGTTTGAAAATTTAAAGTAAATAAACAGTCCACCATGCACTGAAGCAATTATTTTCTGTTTCTTTGAAACCAGAACTTGGAAACTCGCTCGAGCAAATTTGGATTGAAAGTTGCAAGTTACTTCGATCAAACCGTCCGTCAATATTGGAACAGTACACCGCAACATTGCAGAGTTCCCATCAGGGCGTGAAAGGGAGCCGAAACGGTTTTACATTCACTGTGGTCACTCCGTGATGTGAATTAATATTTTCTTCCCGTGTTTTGATCATTTTCGTCCCCAGGACCGAAAACCAAACCGCAAGCAGCAACGGTTCTTTAGCTGCGGTTTTGAGGTCTGTTCGCATGTTCTGAAAATTATTGTGTCACGACGACAGGAAACGCGTGTTTAGCCACCTCTTGACGCACGAAGGATACCCGCGTTGGTATCGAAGAATCAGAGAAGATTTTCGAAGTATATCAATCAACGCTTCAATTCACCAGTTCATTTTAAGCACGCTGTCTTGGGTGAAGGTTGACGAGACCACCAGATATTTTTGACACCGAGGAAGAAGATGGAAGTAATGAAGAAAATGTAGAGGACAAAGAGGAACCTGAAGAGGAACAGGAGGAAGAGGAGGAGAATGGTAGCAGCTCCTAAGAGGACGAGGATCCAGACTATGATCCATGGCTCCATTACGTAGGGAAGTGAGGGAAGATATGGAAGAAAAATACATCGATGAAGTCAAACGATTTCTCGATATCGGTAAAACACAAGATTACGCAGAGAATGCTGCTTTCAATGTCCTATTACCTTTAATTAGAAGAAAGCTACGAAGGACCTACTTACAGCGTCTATTATGGTCCCACCGTATCAAACCGGACGCACTACACCGAAAAGTCATGAACACTCTTCGACGATTTATTGACGAAGGCGACATGGATTTCGAAGAAGCGGCTGAGTCAGCAGTAGAAAAACGAAAATTTCTGTTGAACAGAAAAATGACAAGAAAGGTACTCCCTGACGAGCCAGATGATGGTAATGGAGGAAAAGAAGAAGAGGGTGAAAACTCCTTGTGAATTGGCTACATGGCTGTTATAAGAGAGTGTGATTGAAGGGTTTTTCTCATTATTTGCAACACCACACAAGATTAATTGCTCCAATCAATTACCAGAGGGTAATAGGAAGGTCGTGTGAAAGAGTGCATACCATACATACATACATACATACATTTATTTGGTAAAGCAGGTTGAATTATATACAGAAGCAGCAAAAGGCTGATGTGGACCTGCATCTAAAGTAAATTAAGTAAAAAGTACAATGATGTAAAATGTATGAATAAAGTCAAACTAATAAAATACGTGGTCATTGAATTTGTTAACTATCTAAAAACTAAAAATATACATGGTAATATATATATATATATATATATATATGGTAAATATATCATGGGAGCACTAAATGAGAAATTATTAATGTCCTTAGAAAATCTACGCAAAAAATAAAAAGATATTACGCAGAAAACAAGGAGCAAATCCTGGCTCGACAAAAACGATGGCGCACAGAGAACGCGGAGATGATTGTTGGGGATGAGAAAGAATCCTTAACACTTCCAGAATATCCTTTAATCTCGATGATTCACTTGATATACAGACTCAATTCTCAGACTTTCCGACGAACAAGATTTTCCTAGACTTCGCAAGATTCTTCTCCAGATAGACATGTGCGAAGTAATTTTCCGAGATCAGATGTCAACCAAATATCTCGCGAAGCGATGACGTAACGAGACAAGAAAATACATTGCACGTGAGTGTAACGCAATATCTTTTCAACACACTCCCCCCTTGATTGACCTGGTCAATCAAAAAAAATATATATATACTACCATTAACTTATACATGCAAATGTCAATGTTCACTTTTTGGCATGTCCCTACTAATAATAACTTTGAGTGATCAGACGATGTTCAAAAAATGTTCACGCACTACGCACGATCTCTACTTGATCATCAGGAACAAATCTGATTGCTAGTTGAGCTGGCTGAACTGTAGCCACATCCTTCTTGTTACCACTATCTGCATGCTCATTAAAGACCTCTACTGGATACAGCTTTTGGACTGGACGTTTCATTTCAGTGACTTTCCCTTTAGACACCAACCGGACAACGGCTGCACGAACGAGGTCATCTCTTCCAAAGATTAACTCTTGAACTGTACCAAGTTTCCACTTTTGCCGAGGCAAGGAGTTTTCATGAACGCAAACAACGTCTCCTTGCTTAATCACTCGTGATTGTGTTGACTTTTTACCCAGATGATGCTTGCGTAGTTCAGTAAGATACTCCCTTCGCCAACGGTTCCAGAAGTGTTTCAGAACCAAATCAAGATGCTTCTGCCCCCTAGACATGTTCGTGGCTGTGGGATCTATAACGGCTCCTTCGGGCTTTGGAATTGGACTGAGTAACCTTCGACCAATACATAGAGAAGCAGGTGTGAGTGGTTCCTCTGGGGCATCATAAAGGTAAGTCAAAGGTCGAGAGTTAAGTACTCCTTCGATTTCAATCAAAACTGTTTCAAACTCTTCGTAAGTTACTCGTGCATTTCCAAGGGTTTTCTTGAGACAACGTTTTACAGAGCGCACCAATCGCTCGAAAAACCCACCCCACCAAGGGGCGCGGGGGACATTGAACTGCCAGGTAATACCATACTGAGTGAGGAACACTTTCAAACTTAAACCTTTAAAGGTCTTCCCATTATCTGAGATGACTAGGCGTGGCACTCCTCTCCTTGAAATGAACCGCTTTAGGCACCTTAAGAATGTTTCTGTTGACAGATCTGGTACAAGCTCGAGGTGCACCGCTCGTGAAGAAGCACAAGTAAATATTGCAATATATGCTTTGTAGACTTTCTTACTTTTGGAATAGACATCTTTCAAATAAACTGGGCCCGCAAAATCGACACCAACTTGAGTAAAAGCAAGATCATCCGAAACTCTGAAATCCGGAAGAGGAGGTTGTGGAGGGGCATTGTAAGACTTCCCTTCGATTTTCTTGCATGTGGCGCATGGAGAGATCACTTGACGTACAGTTTGCCTACCCCTTACAACCCAGAACCTTGACCGTAGGTCAGTTAATGTCTCCTTGACACCATTGTGCATGACATTATTATGGCTTTTCCTGATCATCAGAACTGTGAAGCGATGTCTCCGAGGTAGTATTGCGGGAAATCGAGCTGCATAGGGCAAGGGTGCATTGTGTAATCTTCCTCCACATCTTAATATGCCTTCGTCATCTTCAAACAGTCCCAGGGAATGACGTGTCTCCTCGAATTTGTCTTCCTCTCGAACATATCTCTGGGCATACTTGATCCACAACGATTCTGCGCCACTTAATTCTTCTGTTTCTATTTCCAATAAGGTCAATCGAAATTGTCCCTGCTTTCTTTGAGAGTGCTTTATAAATCGCAAAACATAGCACGTGACACGTAAGAGTTTGTGTAAGTCACTGAATTTTTCGGGTTGGATTATTTGGTCTAATCCCTTGACTTCCACGGCAGCAGCGACAGTGGTGACCTTTTTCGTCGGTTTAGTTTCACTTGAGACCATTGCCTCAAAGTTCTTCACTCCAAATTCTTTTTGATTTGGCCAACTTTCAGAATTTTTCTTCAAGAAATCGGGACCTTCCCACCACGTTTTGTCGTCCTTTAGCCTTGAGACCTTGCATCCACGTGATGCAATATCAGCGGGGTTCTGATCAGTGGGAACATATCTCCATACATCTGGAGGAGCGAGCCTTCGGATTTCTAGAACTCGATTTTGCACAAATGGCTTGAATTCCTTTTCAATCTTGGTGATCCACCACAATGCGATTTCTGAATCCAGCCAACAGACACATTTAGAGATCTCCAAAGATGGCTTAAGTGACTTCCGTATGCTCGTGATTAGTCTTGCTAGCACTAACGCCGATAACAGTTCTAATCTGGGTGTAGTAGCACCTGTGATGGGCGATACTCTTGTTTTTGAGGCAACAAGTTTGCACACGACAGAATTCCCTGACTGCATCCTGAGGTAAACAACGCCACCAAATGCCTTGTCTGATGCATCACCAAACCCATGCAATTCAATCACGTGAGTTTCAAGAGAGTTAAATTCAGATGAGTAGCATCTGTCAATTGCGAGACATGAAATGTTTTGCATATCTTGCAACAATGATCTCCACTGCTTCAGTACCTCTCCTTCCAGAGGAGTGTCCCAATCAACTTCTTTCTTGCAAATCTCTTGAAAAAGTATTTTGAAGGCAACAAAGACTGGGGACAGTATCCCAAGAGGGTCAAATATCTTCGCAATGGAACTGAGAATGAGCCTTTTCGTGACAATTTCCTCTGTTAAGAGACCGGTGAGGTTTGCAAAGGTAAAGACAAGTTTGTCATCTGCACAATTCCAAGATGTTCCCAACACCTTTGGAAGTTCCTCTGTGTTATCCTGCTTTACAAACTGTGACTTTGAGAAAGTTTGATCTTCTTGCTGGAATGCTGGAAAGGGCTGTTGCTGACTCACATCTCGGTCTTCTTCTGATTTGATTTTGTCTGCTAATTCACGATCGTTCGTCATCCATTTGCGCATATTGAACCCAGCTTCATTGAATCTTGTCTTGAGTTTGGAGTATAAGTCATACGCTGAGGCTCTATCCGGTTTCGAGGATGCTAAGTCATCAACATACAAGGAACGCAGGACTTCTTCCACAAATTCTGGATCTCCATCCATGTAAGAGTTCAAATGATGGCGAATTGTTCCATTCAGGAGGAAGGGACTCGAGTTGACTCCAAATACTACTCTTGTGAATCGCCTAATGACTAATTGCGGGTTGTCAGTCAAAATATCATCAATCCATAAAAACCGCAGGAAGTCACGGTGCTCCTGTGCAATGGCAACGTTCAAGAAGGCCTTCTCTATGTCAGAAGTGAGCGCTACTCTGTGAGCTCTGAATCGTACCATTATATCAAAGATCACTGGAGTGAGGGGCGGTCCAGAGTAGAGACAATCGTTGAGGCTTGGTCCTCCTCGCTTAGCAGATGCGTCATACACTATACGGAGTTTAGTGGTGTCCTTGTCGAGTCTGATGACTTCTCTGTGGGGTAGATAGTGAACCTTGCCTTCTTCTGTTGGCTCTTCCATATTCACTGGTTCAATGATATTCTTCTCAAGTTGCTCCTGAATGACTTCATTGTAGTGTTTGAGGACTTCAGGTCTTGATTTTAGCCGCCGCAGCAATGACTCCAGCCTCGATTTGCTTAACTGGTAGTTGTCGGGGAGAAGGGGGTGACCTTCCTTGAAAGGCAACTTGACTTCATATCTTTCTCCATTGTACATGATATCTTCAATGAATTTCTCATAGATTGTGGGTTCATTAGGCTTTATCCCCAGAGTTTCTAAGTCCCAGAAGTGCTTGATTTCTCCTTCAAGAGAATTTCTTTCTTCAATGACAGAGTTTGAGATCTTGAGTACATGAGTTTCGGTAAGGTTAACTGTGGAGTCTCCTTGCCCAGGCACTAAGTTCCGACTGGTCCAGAAAGCACATAACCAAGCTTAGTAGAGAGGGCAATAGGACCAGATCCTGGACCACGAACAACGCTTCCACTAACAAAGTGCCAGTAAAAATCTGCACCAATGAGAATGTCTATTCCTAGTTCTTCTTTACCATGGGAATTATCTGCGAGCCTTAAGTTCCATAAGTGAGGGTAGTTAGCTTGAGTGAACTCAATAATTTGATTGCTGATAGGTGCACAGATAACTGGTACTACATACGCTGAAACATATATTTGCATACCATCAACAGTCTGCACTGCCATTTGGACAATGTCACACCGTCTGAGTTTGGCATTAGACTCTCCAAATGTCTTAATCAACAGCGTTTCCTGCCCAGTGATGGGGAGATTCAAGGTTTTCTGCAAGTTCTCTGAGACATAGCTCCTTTGACTACCACTATCAAACACCATTCGAGCATTGACAAAACACTCACCATTTCCTGGCTTGGAGACGTTTGCTCTTGCTGTCTGCAAAAGTACCTTTAGAACCAATGAACATGCTGGTGGTTGGAGCTTGGAATGATGCCGCACATGGGTTGAGTGCATCTCCATCTTTAGTGGCCACGCTTCTCCCTGAATGGATAGATTGACTCTCCTTGCACAGATTTTCGCAGATTGAAGCATGATGCCTCAAACCACAGATGTAACATACTTTACCCCTTTGACACTGATTGGCAAGGTGACCAGTACGCAAACATCTGAAACACCTTCCCTTTTGTCGAAGCATTTGCTTCCTAGTAGAAATGTCAGTTACCACATTACAGTTGACAGATGGATGTTTTCCCTTGCAATATGTACACCATGGTCCTTTATAACTGCTACCGTCACCGTCCGTAAACAACGCAGAGGTTGTCGAAGGTTGGTCGAATGGCACACGCCCCGAGCGATTTTGGAACCGAGCTTCCTTGTGGGTAGCCTCTCCAGGGAGTTGTTGACAACTTTCACGCAGTTGCAACTCCTTTTGAAATTCGGTTAAGATGTCTTTGAGTACCCAGGTTTCTGACGTAAGGTTTCGAGTGATGGCAATCCGGAACTCTTCTGGCAATTTTTGCATGATTGTAGGTGTTAGAAAGCAGCCATACATTTCTTGTGAAATTTCCAAACTTTCAAGCGCGCGCACATGCGATTCCACCGTATCGTACAGATTACGAAGACGTTGTCATATTACGTGACTTAATTTGTTATGCCATGAGGCGTTCAGTTGTCACATCACGTGACTTAGTTTGTTATGCCACGAGGCGTTCAGTTGTTGTTGCAGTGTTGCTGTCCGCCATATTGGACGTGCTAGTTTAGCTTACTGACAGTTAACAGTTATAAAACTCATTAACCATACTTTAAGACATCTTGTACAGTTGTGGACATATTACATGGTTGTCAGAAGCCGGATCTACGCATAGTTGCCTCGAAAGAGAGTCAATCTCGAAGCTGTCTACTTCAAATTGAATCTTATCCACTCGATCGAAAGCCAGCAGGCACAGTCCCACGCCTATCCTTGAAAGTTTATTTTTCCCGCCAAACCCACCAAGATGAGCGACCTAGTCGGATTTGAACCTCCGAAAATGGATTGGACGACCGGGCCAGACCTGATGACCAGATTTAAGCGATTTCGACAGAAATGCGAGCTGTTATTTGAAGGTCCATTGAAGCCACGAGCACCCGAGCAAAAATGTAGCTATCTTCTGCTATGGGCTGGAGATTACGGCCTTGACCTATTCAACACTTGGAACCTAACGACAGACCAAAAGAAAGACATCAGCGAGTACTGGAAACGCTTCGAAGAACACGTCAAGCCCCAAGCAAACAAGATACTTAACCGATACTATCTTCGTAATCTCAAACAAAATGGCCGACCATTGGACGCTTTCCTCACAGAGGCAAGACTTCTCATCCAAAACTGCGGGTACCCAGACGAGATGCAGGACGAAATAATGCGAGACACCCTCGTATTCGGCACAGACCACGAAGCCGTACGTAAGAAATGCATCACGAAGGGCAACGACCTCACATACGAGAAAGGACGGGACATAGCGCGCACTGAAGAAGCTACCCAAGCACAGCTTAGGGCCATGGATGCCCCTGTACCCCCAACCCAAGTTGATAGTCTCGGTGCAAGACAAAAGAATCCCATTAAAAGTGATATGCCTCCGAAAAGACCGCCTAGGGACTCAACCCGATGTCAACGATGCGGTAACAACCAGCATCCACGAGGCCAGCGATGCCCAGCCAGCGGTGTAGAGTGTTTTAATTGCCACAAAACTAGGAAAGCCAATGTCCATGAAGTACAAGGGGGCCATCACAACCAAGGTGAACAAGGCAGCGAAGACCCAGTAAACTTCCCCATTGATGATGCAACACATGGTTTCTTCTTAGGAGCGCTTAGCACAGAACAGCCCAAAAGCACAACCACTGCAGAACAGATTGGCCGATCTAAGGTCATGACAAAGATCCAGCTCACAGCAGAACCATTTCACAAACCTACTACAACCATAGTCTGCAAGGTCGACACCGGCGCAGAGGTCAATGTAATATCAGAAGTAGACTACAATCAGATCTTCCCCAATCCAGCAGCCCGAAACCTTGGCCCAGCCCAACTTCTTACAGCCTATGGGGGCCACCAGATTAAAACTCTGGGCAGTTGCCAACTCTATGTGCACCACAATGGCAACATCAGGAAGGCAACCTTCACTGTGACAAATGCTCCAGGCCCAGCAATACTTGGGTGTAAGACGTGCGAAGAACTTGGCCTAATCAAAGTAAACTGTAGCCTTGTGTCGAGTGACGAGGAACAGGTATACACCCCCCTCACTAAAGAGAACCTCACCAGTGATTTCCCAGACTGCTTTGAAGGGCTCGGAACTTTTAACATGAAACCATACCACATAGTGTTAGACCCTAAAGCAGAACCAGTTGTTCATGCACCTCGAGCAGTACCAGTTCACCTACATAAGATGTTTAAGGATGAACTTGACCAAATGGTGGAGCTTGGTGTCATAGTCCCCGTGAAAGAAACCACAGAATGGGTCAACAGTATCGTGTTGAGCAAGACGACAAATGATGATGGAATAGTTACTAAGCTGAGAGTTTGCCTAGCCCCACGTGACCTCAACAAATGGGTCAAACGAGAACACTACTACACGAAAACCGTGGACGAAGTAGTAGCCCAGTTACATGATGCAAAGTTCTTCAGTATCATCGACGCGAAGAAAGGGTATTGGCATGTCCCACTGGACGAACAAAGCTCGCTACTGACGACATTCAACAGCCCCTTCGGCAGATATCGCTTTATGAGACTCCCCTTCGGTCTGATCGTGTCACAAGATGTCTTTCAGAAGGAGCTAGACACCGCCCTGGAAGGCCTGCCGGGCGTCACAGGAATTGCAGACGACAACTTCGTCTATGGATCCACAGAGAAAGAACACGACGAAAATCTACTGAGGCTGATGGAGAGGGCCAGAGAGAAAGGAATTAAGTTTAACGCCAACAAGCTACAGTTAAAGTGTGATGAAGCGAGTTTCTTTGGCCACACCTGGACATCGGAAGGTGTCAAGCCAGACAACAAGAAAGTGTCAGCCATACTTGCCATGAAACCCCCTGACAATGCCAAAGATTTACAAAGCTTCCTCGGCTTAGTGAATTACCTGGCGAGGTACTCAAGCCAGCTGTCAACAATCACTGCACCCCTTCGTGAGTTGACAAAGAAAGAAATTGCATTCGTGTGGGGCCCAGAGCATGACTATGCATTCCAAGCAGTCAAACAGGAAATATCGTCTATGGGTGTGCTGAGATACTTCGACCCAAAGGCGGATACAACCATCCAGACCGACGCATCCCAAAAGGGGCTGGGAGCCGTCCTCCTACAACACGGACAGCCAATTTGCTACGCTTCAAGGGCACTTACTGAGACCAAACAGAATTACAGCAATATAGAAAGAGAGACACTGGGAGTGGTGTGGGGGCTGGAGAAATTCAACTACTTCATCTATGGAAAACATTGCACCCTACACACAGACCACAAACCCCTTGAGTCTATTTTTAAGAAGAAGCTTGTTAACTGCCCACCCAGATTGCAGAGGCTCCCCATTAGAGCCCTGAAGTATGACGTCACCGTGAAGTATGTCAAGGGATCAGAAGTACCCATCGCAGATGCTCTATCCAGGGTCACCCCACAGCCCTGCACAAAAGCTGATCAGTCACGCCAAATCCATGTTCACCACATTACAAGGACACTCCCAGCATCACCTATCAAGCTACAGCAAATCAGAGAGGAAACAGCAAAGGATAACACCCTGGCACTACTGAGAGATACCATCTACGAGGGCTGGCCAAACAGTAGAAGTGAATGTCCCCTGCCATTAAGTGACTTCTGGAACTTCAGAGAAGATCTCACAATCGAAGACGGGATTGTACTCAAATGTGACCGCATCGTAGTACCACCCACGCTAAGACCAGACATCCTGAAAACCATCCACCAGGGCCACCTCGGGGTGGAAAAATGCCTTCTCCGAGCCCGTTCTACTGTGTATTGGCCAGGAATCACAAGTGACATTACCCAACTTGTCAGCCAGTGTGCGGCTTGCCAGAAACACCAGAAGAGAACGCAAAAGGAACCATTACTACAACCAGAGCCGCCATGTAGACCGTGGGAAAGACTCAGCTCTGACTTGTTTGAACACAGAGGTCAACAGTATCTGTTACTATCTGACCATTATAGCAAGTTCCCTATCATTAGGAATCTAACTGGCACCAGTTCCCTTGCCATAGTAAATCACATGAAAAGCATCTTTTCGGAACATAGGATCCCCTCCCAGCTCATAACGGACAATGGGCCACAGTACGACTCCCGAGAGTTTCGCCAGTTTACGGAGTCATATGGTATAGAACATATCACAAGCTCCCCACTATACCCGCAGTCGAACGGATTTGCAGACAGTCAAGAATGCACTACGTAAGTGTGAAGAGGAAGGAGAGGACCCGTACCTTGGAATACTGTCCTACAGAACAACACCAGTCGACCACCAATTAAAGTCACCCGCAGAGCTACTCAACAACAGAAAATTCCGAACCACCCTACCAACTGCAAAAAGAGCCCTTCTCACCGGTATTGACAGAGATCACGTCAAAGAAAGCCTTTATCAGCGACAAAAACAACAGGCACAGTACTACAACCGGTCCGCAGGACCACCACTACCACCGTTGCACGACGGTCAACACATCCGCCTGTATGACCGGCGCACTAAGACATGGCAGCCAGGGACAGTCAAGGGCCAGACTTGTGCACCTAGATCCTACACAGTTGAATCAAGCACAACTGGGGCCCTGTACCGCCGCACCAGAACCCAACTCAAACCTGATACTGCATTCCGCGACCACGCGAGCACACAAGGGCTTCCAGTGAACCACCCTATGCCTTGTGACCAAGAGAGAGGGCAACCTGTGGAACCGACCGATGATGTAGCCGTCACAAGGTGCTCGCCAGCGCCTGTCACGAGATCCCCAGAACCCACCACCATGACTACAGCAGGACATGAACATGGATATGTAACCCGATCAGGAAGGGTTGTAAAACCGAACCTTAAGCCTAGCATGTGAACATTTGTTAAGAACAGTGTTAGAGAGGGAGATGTCATATTACGTGACTTAATTTGTTATGCCATGAGGCGTTCAGTTGTCACATCACGTGACTTAGTTTGTTATGCCACGAGGCGTTCAGTTGTTGTTGCAGTGTTGCTGTCCGCCATATTGGACGTGCTAGTTTAGCTTACTGACAGTTAACAGTTATAAAACTCATTAACCATACTTCAAGACATCTTGTACAGTTGTGGACATATTACAGACGTTTGACTTCATGAATGGCCGTAATTTTTGGGATTTTAGTGAGAGCTTCCATGTGGCTCGAAATGATGATTTGACGATTTCCAAATCTCTTTTTCAGGAGATCAATAGCCTTCTCGTAATTAGAGTTTGTCAAAGTTAATCCGGCGATCACATGTGCAGCAGAGCCCACAAGAAGTGATTTCAAATAATTGAACTTGTCCACTCCGGTTAGAGCGGTGTTTCGATGGACGGCCGACTCGAAACAATCCAGAACGGATACCAGTTGATCGGATTCCCGTAGAACTTCTTCAATTCCAGTTTCGGTAGTTTCGCGTGGCTGCGGACGGAGGTTACGCTTGAATGCGTCCCAGTTTGAGTGTTGTTAGTCGCTGCTTCAGCATATTGAGAAGCGAATACCACTCGCTGACTCTTTCCTTGATCCTTCTCCGAAATTAAGGCTGTTTCCAGATCGACAATGCACGCCTGTATTTCATTGGCGAAACCACAACTGTCATTGACTTCTTCACTGATTTTCGACTCGTCTAAATATTCAAGGACTTCTTGATCCAAACCCTTGAGTTCCGAAAGCTTGTCCTGAAGAGAAGATTTTAAGGATTTCAGCTTTTTCACATTGACAGATTCTTCATTATCTATTGATTCTCTCGCTTCGAGGATAGTTTTCCTGACGAACTGTCGATAACTTTCACGGATCTTGGTCTTCTTCCGCAATATTTTCTTCGCTTCGGCCATGTTGATGTTCACACGCAAATTCCTCGATGAAGCTTAATTTCAATGATTTTCCCGGCTATTCCCGGGTCTCGGCACCCAGCAGTGTTGGGGATGAGAAAGAATCCTTAACACTTCCAGAATATCCTTTAATCTCGATGATTCACTTGATATACAGACTCAATTCTTAGACTTTCCGACGAACAAGATTTTCCTAGACTTCGCAAGATTCTTCTCCAGATAGACTTGTGCGAAGTAATTTTCCGAGATCAGATGTCAACCAAATATCTCGCGAAGCGATGACGTAACGAGACAAGAAAATACATTGCACGTGAGTGTAACGCAATATCTTTTCAACAATGATCAAAGCTCGTCGTGAAACAAAGCGTGAAGAAATCAACTGGGCCAAGAGAGCATATTGCCAAAAGAACAGGGAACGCATCAGGAGTTATCAAAGAAAATACTGTCAAAACAGCTGGGAACGGATCAACGAGTATTGGCGACGCTATTATGCGAAGAACAACGAACGGATCAATCAAAGACTTCCTGGGAGACTGGGACAGAATGTCACGCGGGAACAACACCATGTGAACACGTGTCCCGAAGAGGAAAAAGGATCACCGGACTTAGACGTGAACCGATATGTTAGTGTAACGGATGAGCCCGTTCAAAAGAGAGACGATTGTGCACTTGATCGAAAGTAATGTCAATCAATTAAAAAGTTACTTTTAATCCATTTGAATCAAGTATTTATAAGAGCAGGGAGAATTGTTCCCAGGGACCACGGACTGTGCTGTGAAACCATGTATCATGCTTTTTGGTTGTGGATGATTACTTACATGTAACATAAGGGACACAATAAAATCAAATTAAAACATTTCTATTGTTGTATTTGAGAAGTCTTGGGGGCGGGGGTAATCCCTGTTGGCCTATATAAACGAGTGTCATGTAAAGAAATTTCTAATTTTGACGTTGGGGTATGGGGGGTATCCTTCTTCTCCATCTGGTGGCCTATATAAGCGAGTGTACTGTACAGATTTCTACTTTTGACGTAGGGGTATCCTTCTCCATCTCTTTGCCTATATAAGCGAGTCTACTGGACAGTCATTTCTACTTTTGACCTAGGGGTATGAGGGGGTATCCTTCCTCTCCATCTGTTGGCCTATATAAGTGAGTGTCCTGTACAGCAGTTTCTACTTTTGTCTCTGAGAAGTCTTGTTGTTGTGCTTCGCGAAAACTCTCTCAAAAATCTAAGTAGTTAGCGTGTCTAGCGGTAACCAATTCGTACCGATTTAATTAAGTCTCAGCTTTTTTCTTAGGCAGAAAATAACCCCTATCTCGATTTTAATTTCCAGCGACAATGAGTGAGGGTGGCGCCTTCATGATACCCACCCTAGTCGTCAGGGATTTCGGTACACGACTCTGGGATCCATGGGTTTAATGCTCTCCCTTAAGAAGAGTCATGGGATTGGTTCCCGATCATATCATGCCGTACCGGCAGTCTTTGTGACATCCTATATTAGACGTGCTCGTGTCCAACTCTCTCAGTATTCAACATAGCAGGCTACTGAAAGGACTTCTGTCATTTGTTATTGCCACGGAAATCTGTAAGACCGGTCCCAGTCCTCTGTCGAGGCTGGTGGGCTGTTTTCCAACATGGCCAACTTTTCACTTTGTGGGCGCCGCCATCTTAAATTTAATACGAGCGCTACAGTAGAATCCCACGCGACCCACGTGACCTAGCGTGACCCAGCGTGACCCTACTTTTGTGTGACTTCCGATTTTTCGTGTAACGTCACCTTTACTTGTATTATTTTCCCATTGTTTTTCTCATTCGGCCATCTTGGATTGAATCCTGGAATCTGATTGATTGAGCGATCACGTGGGCGAAATACTCGATTCTGATTGGCTCGGCGGTATGTAAGTGTGCTTTACTACTGGGAGGGATGTCTCGGGTTACCGACACCATATAACTGAGGCCTAAGGCTGATTTGAACAGTACAGCGTAACAAAACTGTACGCGGACAGAAGTTGAATCTCCAATGAAAAGCAGCTGAGTTTTATAATGAGATGTATTGCTTGGGCGAATTGCAGCATCTGTTTCATAGGAAACACACCAGCAGTAGGCAGGCTTCTGATGTTCTGATAACTAGCTTCAATCATCTTTGTCCTCTAGTTCTATCGAACGCAATTAGATTGGTCTCCAGAAGTAAATTATTTTCACCCAATTGTATTGTCTTGAGTTTCTGTTGAAGCCCTTTATTTACGCAAAGCCATACCTTGTTGAGCGAAAACGACAGGCTCACATAATTATCCACCTGCTTAGATGTTTGAATAAGTTTCTTTGTTTGACTACGAGTTTGACTTCACTACGAGTTTGAAAGTTTTCTGTGCACCAACATGACCAGGGCGAGATGATCTCACATGCCAAGTGGTAGTTTAGTGCGGATACAAAAGAGAATAAAAACAAAATTATTCACTATTATGTATATTAAATAATATTAGAATTTGTGACGATAACTAAGCCCTTTCTCATTGGCTAACATTGATTACATAGAAAATGATTAGCATCATATCTGAATCCAAACTAAGTTTGGCTTTCGCGTCCTCAACACCAAAGCAGGTTTTTTGACAAAGAAGGTGACAGCTCTTTTTTCAGTTTATCGAGATGAATTCAGCTGTTTTTCTTGCCTTCCTTCTTTGCATTTCTGCCGGTAAGTCATCTCACTGTCGATGTTCATACGTTGTAATTCAGATTAGTATGAATGTTATTTAAATAGGACGAAACATTAGTCTTAATTGGAAGAGAAGCTCTTTAATTTGGCAATTGGTCGAGCAAGTCTTTTTAATCCCACAGTCATTTCACCTGAGGAGTGTTCCTAAAAACCTGAAAACTGAGTAACTGTTTCACCTCTTATTTTCATATAACGTCTTGCCGCCCTTACAATATTGCTAGTTTTCAATCACGTTACGATAAAGTAAAAACAAAACTATTCAGTAAAATTAAATAGTCAAGAATTGGAAATGTCATCAGAAGATTAAGAGGTAAATATAAACGCATTTGTCGGAGTTTCAGGTCTAGCTTGTGTTATTCCACACACATTTATAGAGCTGAGGATGGAAATGCTAAGGGAAACAACATGAGGAAAATTGGAAAACAGCTGTAATTGTCTGCCATGATAAAATGAACCAGTCACGTGGTTATCTTTATGTCCGAAAATCCAAATATCAAAAGACTGTACTTTAAAGTGTACTTTAAATTTTTGAGCCTCAGTAAAATATATATTCTTGGCTTCTAATAGCCAAGATTAATATGCTTGCTACTTTGGACTTTTTAATTTGGATGACAACGCATTTCTAGTTTTTCTGCGTTTTGCTGCGTTTTTAAATTTCATTATCAGAATTAATCTGCCCAAACCGGACGACTATGTGTTCCTACAATAATTTCCTATTTTCACAACCGATTTCATCGCAAGTTTGCTATTTAAAGTAACATATGTTTTTATTGCAATAGCACATATGTAAATTTGAGTGAAACCACTGCAAGCTAATTCATGGCAGTTGGTTGAT
Organism: Blastomussa wellsi; assembly: GCA_947652115.1. Taxonomy (NCBI): domain Eukaryota; kingdom Metazoa; phylum Cnidaria; class Anthozoa; order Scleractinia; family Plerogyridae; genus Blastomussa; species Blastomussa wellsi. Next base: position 35,547,200 of record OX393562.1, read on the forward strand.
TCAAACAAAACGACAAGCAAAATAGGATTCGTTTTTTGTTTTTCGAACTAAGGAAAACGGGTGCGGCCTTGGGTTGGTTAAGTGCACTCGCAAAAAAGCGTTCGGATTGCGAGTAGCCTTGTACGTTACACGCTTTTCAGTAAGCTGGTAGGTCGATCGACAAGGCTCTGTCCACATTAAGGGATATTTTGACCGGGAAAACCCACTATGTTTATTTTTATTCTTTCAGTTACTGGCAAAGAAAAACAAATTTCCGAATACTCAGGAACACAGTTTTTCAGTTCACTCTCATACGTTGCAAACAGCTTTAATTATATAACTACACCACAATCCATTATTTTCAACAGATGCATTTTTATTAATTTTTGCCAACTGTCCAAATTTAACATAAATTGGACAGTTTTTGCCCAAACTGTCCAATTTAAGAAAAATTTGATACCTTCCATCAACCAATTAATTGTCAAGAAAAACTAGTTTGCATGTTCATATATATGTTTGGATGCTACATAATTATTAATAGAAACTCAGCTGTGTTCTATTGGAAATCCGTGGATCTGATTGGCTCTCCAACTGTTTTCTATTCGCCGATAGAAAACGATCGCGCACGCGGTGCTCTTTGAAGGCAAGATTTTTCTTGATTTGTGGCTCACAAAATGCATAAAAGTTTAGCTTTTGGAATGTACCCTTTTAGAGACTGCGCTTCGTTGACCATTTAAACAATAGAGTGTTTCTGTCGAGGAACTATCCGCTGATAGTTGTCCCGCGGAAATTTCATGTTCTTAAAACAAATATTTGCCCGAGAAGCGAAGCTTCGAAGGCAAATATGCTAGTTTTAAGAACATCAAATTTCCAAGGGGCAACTATCAGACCGATAGTTCCGAGACATAAACACTCCATTGTCTTTATTGTTCAACACTAAATTTTCTCCCTCGCGCAGATTCACAAAACAGCTTCTTGAGTTTTTGCTACAAGCCGAAATGTACGAATAAACGAAAATCAGGCAAGAAACCCTCAAAATGCAGATCAATCAAATAGCGTTTGAATGTTTTTTGAACGAAAGCCCGCTTGTTTACAAAAAAATTCTTGGACGGGCACTATCCATCCGGGTATTTTCCTCGGACGGGCACTATGCGCTGATAGTGCCCTCCACGTGTTTAATTTAGACCAATGACAATCTGAGAAAATTTAGTGGTGAACTATAATCGCTCATAGAAAACTCGGGCTCGTATTCTAATTGTTAAATAGACAACAGGACTACATGCTTGTCTAATTTTTACATAATTGGATTCAAAAAAATCCTTGGACCGTCAAATTGGACTCAGCCTACGGCCTCGTCCAATTTCGCGGTCCTCAGAATATTTTCACGACCGTCGACATCAACTACTCGAGTCTTACAGCTAATATTAAACCAATCAGTTTTCATGAACCAGACTTATAACATTCGACTGACAAACGACTCTGCAAATGACGAAGCGTCAGTCACTGTCACCGACAACAGTCCTTCTCAAGACTACCCTCACCCGGACGATCAAACTACACGATCGACTATTTCCAAATTAGAAAGCATGTGGTCCTATTACATATACAAATTTTCTGCATCAAATTATACCCTTTATCTCAACTCTTATTATAATTTAACAGCTTCTTGTGAAAGCTCTATGTTCCTTAAAAATGAAAATTAAAAAAAATGGCTTTTACTGTCAAAGCGGATGTTCTTTTGATGAGATGTCTGTATATGCATGACAGTTTGCTGGACTTCCGGTTTTCATTTTCATTTTAATGAAACGTAATAATTCCACCTCTCCTTTTAAGAAGGAGGAAATAATTGCCGTATTGTCGACTATTCAAGTTCTTACGTTTTTAATTGTCAGGCGCGATTCCCAGTTTGAAAATTTGAAGTAAATAAACAGTCCACCATGCACTGAAGCAATTATTTTCTGTTTCTTTGAAACCAGAACTTGGAAACTCGCTCGAGCAAATTTGGATTGAAAGTTGCAAGTTGCTTCGATCAAACTGTCAATCAATATTGGAACAGTACACCGCAACATTGCAGAGTTCCCATCAGGGCGTAAAAGGGAGCCGAAACGGTTTTACATTCACTGCGGCCACTCGGTGATGTGATTTAGTATTTTCTTCCCGTGTTTTGATCAATCTCGTCCCCAGGACCGAAAACCAAACCGCAAACAGCAACGGTTCTTTAGCTGCGGTTTTGAGGTCTGTTCGCATGTTCTGAAAATTATTTTGATTGGTACGTCACGGCAACACAATCAACGATCATTTCACCAGCCAAATTGTTCTTTGCTTGGTGACGCCCATCCTCGGAGATTACAAGGGCATGGGGAAGAGGGAAAGTCGAATATGCAGGAAAAAGATTCAGTAGAGAAGTCTTATCAGGCCAGCTCCAACGTGAACACTCTCTGAATTCTTGCTCCCGGTCAAGCAGAAAATTATCTTTTGTATTATTGTGCCCAATCAGTGGGGAACCGTAACTTTAGAGTCATTTTCCGGCGTCCGTTTTGTTTGTCATACTTTCAAGCTGGAGAAAGCTATCGTTGTTTTGCGCTTTCGGCTTAAACCTACAAGAAGAACGCTTGAACTTTTCGCCATATTTTAGTACCGCCCTTGAATTCATGCTATGTTTTTACTTGAAAGGAAACTGTTTATTGCTGCCAGAATATTTTCACCCAGGTGAAAGTGTATCGACTAGATGATGAAGTTATTCATATGCGTTTATCAATAATATTCCAAGACCCTTCCAATGTTCATTCTCGTATCTTCATTGCTGACTTGCTTACATAAACACTTAGTTTGTTTTATGTACCAAATCTAGTTTCCCTTTCCCATTTTTTCAGTTCACAGTTATTCGCCTCCAATGTTACAGTGTTATAACTGTACCAGTTACAAGTCCATGGAGGACTGCGAAAAAAGGCAGATCAAAGTTACTTGCGGTCCTTCCATCTTGCATCGGTGCATTAATTTGACGAAGATATGGTACCGCTTAGCTGATCCGAATAAAACGAAGGAAGCATTGTACAGAAAAGGATGTGTCGAAAAGTTTGTTTGTCACTATTTTTCTTACTATCGTAACACTACGCATTGTGGAAATGAAACGGTCTACAAAGTGGAGACGTGCAATCTGGCTTGCTACACCGGCTTCGTACTCCGCCCCACACAACCTCCAGTTGGAAACGGCACAAAAGTACATGTCTTCAGCATCTTGATGATCATGGCATGCTTTCTTTTGGCCTTTGAAGGCTGAACTGAAGTGGACAAACATTGAAGTGTTGTATCGGGCTTTTGCTGTTACTGTTTTCAGATATTTAATTATTACATAGCTGTATATGTGATCAGTTACAATTCTTTCCTTCTGATTTGAGTAGCTTTTGAAAGAATTGGAAACGTCGGTGATCTGAAATGTTTTTGTAGAAAAAATTATTGCCTGTTTATTAGGATAAGTCTCAGTTATTTTTAAGCTTTTTGTTTTCACTGTAACATTTGTTTTTCCTGTAACAGCTTTAATTGATCTGTAATCAGTAATTCTTTGGTATATTTATATGCTACCATATACTCATTTGGATCTCACACTGCTTATTAAAGGGTAAGACTCCATGCATCGCCTGACTTGATATTTTTATGCCAAAGAATTGAGCATGCAAGTTCTCCTATCAGCAGCTGCTCACATACGCCCGTTTGCGCTGCTCAGAAGTACGAACAGAAGCAGTTTCCATTCGAAACCTGTTGATCGCTTTCAAAAACAAATAACGTCATACACATGGTAAAACTCTAAAGGGTTTGTCCTCGATGTGTTAAACTGAGAGCGGATAATTTCTCAATAGCCCACAATGCAGAATTTGCCCATGTAGCGAAGCATCCAAACGCTCTGGAACCTCAGACAACAGAACTGGGTAAAATTTAAAGTGGAATAAGTTTGATTGAATACGCGCTCTTATACCTCCTTCTATAGCGTTATTGGTAAAACTAGAAAGGGTTTTATTGGTAAAAATTGGCTTTGTTGGCAAAACGCTAACGGTAGGGAGACAGGGCTTTATAAACTTTCGGAAGCGGGCGTTTAACCGTAAAGCAACTCAGTATACAGATAACGCCATTTGATCTGTTGTCTTTTATTGAGTTTTATATATATTTCATATGCACAGGGTTTGGCAGCTCCTTCGCCAAGCGGAATGTGTGTTCTGAAAACAAACAAAGGAATGTAAACGCCAGAAATCAGAATGGCTTCATGTGGACTTCAAGCATTCTCCATTAGAGAAAGAAGTGAAGCTCGAAGTGCGAACATCAACGATTGGCCGGGACTATTGAAAATAACAGCATTTTGTTGAAATAGCAAGCCTTGACAGTAATGAGGTTTGAATTTCCATAAAAATCAAGTCAAATTCTATCTAGCACAGTACACAGCTCTTCCTGCATTTTTGTTGGACAACTTCCATTGTCTTGCAATCTCCTCGAGGAACATGGTGATCACAATAGCGACCAGTATCCACACAGTTGCCTGAAAAACAAATACGTTTGTCTAAGTATTTATAAAGCAGTTAAGAACTTTGCCGATGCTCGAGAAAAACTATACTTCTTTACGAAGGAAAGCCAATTTTCTAGCTTTCTTTTATTTAAATGTCGCTAAGAAATGTAATGAAGGATTTCCTACAAATGGCGCTTGACTCCTTCAAGGTTTCTATACTGGAATAAAAGAAGTGAACGATACATAAAACAGTCTTCAAGTTAAATATGAAAGGTAAAATGTGTTCTAGTCTTTCAAGTATGGAATCTTTTGGCGCTGTCTTAGCAAACAGCAGATTGGAACGAGTAAATCATGGCTTATGTAATACAGTGGTGGAAAGTCCACTCAGTGGAATTACATGGCATCAAATTAACCATCTATCTATCAAAACTGGCCAGTGTTAATGATAAAAGCATGAAATAGTTGTACCCTGGAGACTAAGAAGTTGGTCAATTTTACTTACCCGGTGGGGGTGGGGGTGGATTCCCTCCACCTCCCCCATTACATTTGTACATCATATTAACTTGTTGGATGTCTATTTTACTCAAGTAGCTTCGGTTGCCGATCCTTACCTGTGTGAGAGTCAGTTACACAAAGCATTTTGAAGTCATTCACGATCAAATGGCACATAAAAAAATGAGCTACTTTAGTCTAGGTATTAAAATGCTTTTATAAAGATCCTTTTTCCGTTTATTTTCAAGCAATGCCGTTCTGCTTCAGAACATTCTATTATCCATCCAAACATTTTGATATCTTTTATTGTGACCTTGGACAATTTTTTAAGTAATTAATTGATTTATTTTTTCCAATGCATATTAGAGGTTGGAAACTTTTTAAAAGTGCAATAAACAGGGTTTTATATAGCCCTTTAATGAATTCGTGGTAAATATTGTTACTTCACAAAAGAGAAATACAAAATGAGGTTGAAATCAGTGATGTCGTACCCCTTGTTTTCTCGGTTGGATAGTATATCTGTTGTTGCGGCTGAATTCTTTAGGTGCGTAGTGCATAATGCTATCATAGTCGTAAGGTGTTCCGAGGGAGTCGATGGTCGACCGTGGATATTTATTGAAGTTGAACAATTGATCTGAAACGCAAAATAAAGGGTCAGTGACCAACTCGAAAGCTCATTGGCTACTTTGGTCACTGGACGCTATTAATTATTGTCTCGACTAGTTAATTTCCATGAGTGTACTTTTATTTTTCTGTAATAATTGTATAGTGTTTTGTTTTCTGTAAACAATCTGCAATAAACTTGTTAGCAACATTTCATGTTATTCACCATAATGGTGATTTCTTGAAATTTTCACGCGTCATGTTTGACGAACAATATAGTTCCATCCTTGTAATCCTGTACGCCTTCACCAAAATAATAGTTGCCTATTCCTCTGATCTGTAGAATCTGTTATCCCATTTATCTGTACATTTGGTTGAAATTGGCAATATAATATGTTAATTTGGAAAAGAAATTTCGATAATTACACATGACAGCAGTTTGAAGTCTCCAAAGCTCTTGCATAGGACGTCCACCAAAATAGCATTTAATTTATAAAAATTATAGTTAACGTAGCCTTCTGAAAAATATAAGGGGTGCAAATAAACAATAAACAGGTCACTCTCTTACTTGGAATGACGTTTTGTCTGTAAATGATGACGTAGTCATCCCTATCAGGTCTGGACTGTTCATGATACAATCCAAGAGCGTGACCTGCAAGACACAACATACTGCTTGAAACTTCAACTTCATACTGCTTGAAACTTTCATTGCAAGGCCAGGTTGTGATGGCGTTATTAGAATTTTAAGCCTACCAATCTCATGAGCTACAATTCCTGGAGTCCAACAGCCACTGGCCAAGTTAATGTTTTGCGGATTTCCCGTTTGTCCGATCCATGAAGAACAACTGCAGTGTTTAAACATGAGAGTACAAATAAAAGCTGTGCGTCTCAAATGTTGAAATTTTCGTTCAAACTAACGTGATAACAACATAATAATATAATTTTGAAAAATGGTGGATTTTTGCACTATACTTCTCAAGTGGTAAGTTCTGAGCCTCGCAGTTTTACTTACCCTCGACCCATTTTAAAGTAAGCATAACTTCTCTCATTCTGACGTCGCTCTCTGAATTTGATGCATGTTTTAGAAGCCCACATTTTGATCCCTGTACGTATCACGTCCATGGCTCGGTAATATCCTCCTAAAATCAAATGTGTTCAAGCCTTTAGCGATTGCAATTTATAAAGATGAAAGCCACCTAGGAAACGAGGATTCGACAGTGAACTAGACCTTTCTTAAATGTCTCCCAGTTTTAAAAACTGCCTAAAGTATGGAAAAAGAACTTTTACTACCAAACTGTTAGCATCTGGAATTCTATCAATTCTTTAGAACTGACTTTAAAGCTCTGTAGTACTGTGAGGTTTTTAAAACGTAAGCTATTAAGGGGATTCTTAGAGAGTAAATTAGTCTCTTTTCCGATTATTTTTTGTAGTTGGCTAGGTCCAAACTCCAGCTGCAAATTTAACGTTATAAAATTCAAATCTCCATTCATTAGCTAAACTTTATGTTGTTTTTAGGATCATAAGATAAGAATAAGTTAGGAATACTCGTACGATTCTAGCACTTATATATTAATTTCTGTGAACTGAGAAATTAATTTGGAGAATCGGTGGCCGAAATCAAAAGACCTGTGCTATGGAAAAATTACCCTTTAGTGAGTATCTGTAAAGCTCCCGCTGGAGTCTTTCTGCGCCGAAAAGGTGCGTTGCTATCTTTTAAAACTTTATTCCGAAGCTGGTTACGATATTCTTACTCAAACTATTGTGGATTGCATAAACAAAAACTCCTCCTCGCCACAGTCCCCTTCTAGCTGACCCTCTGGTCAAGACTTGATCCACATCCCGGCCTGCCTCCGCTGCCGCTATCTGCTCTGGCATCAGTAACATGTCACTTTCATACAAATTTGGATCGTCAACACCAATGTTCTCTGTTGAAGAATTACAAGTGTTACTTACGGTAAGCCAGCTTTGTTTAGCATATTTGTCTTTGCATCTAGAACGTCTAACCAGAAACGTATTAATTTTACGGCATGTTACAGTAGCTTATGTTACCTACACTGAATGTGGTTGAAATGTGGAACCGCAGCCCTATGAGCTTGCCCCCCCCCCTCCCCTCCCCCTTTCTGATGTTCTGATGAATGAATGGAACACATCAATGGTCAAAAGTCTCCTCGCCTTCTTTCAAGGTGAAGGCGAAGAAGTATTACAAAACGGCTGGTTCTCACCTTCTGGACTATGCATGCGTGAAAGACAAGGAGCCACTAAGAACATTATTACCAGTAGAAAATTCATCCTGTTCGAACTTTTATGTCACTTTCCGCCTCGCACTCGATTGTAATCCGCTGCACTTAGCAAGGGAACAAAACTGATCGTTATTTCTAAAACGTCTTCAGCTAGTCTGCTCTTTCTATTTGTTTCTTCAGCTGAAAAATGTAAAACACAGCTTCTACACTATTTCAATATTCCTGTCTCTTGTGTTTTTGGAATTCTTCGATGAAATTAAATTCTATCTCAGATGGAACTGCTGTTTATATAAAACAAATCGTCTTAATTGACGGGACTCTTTCCAAAATATGTTGTTCTACGAAACTGGAACTCTTACCTTAAAACAGGTTCATCCTGTTTTACCAACTTTGTAGAGTAAATGCTGATGTTTTGACCTCAAAAGAAAACTTGACCATTGCACCCTGCATATATCTGAATCCCCAAAGTCTTTATGTTTTTAATTTCCTTCAAGGTTCCATACTCTAGCTTGAAAATTTTGCAAATAAAGTCATCACTAAAGCAATTAAAATATACTGACTTGAAAAACGAGACAAAAACAACAGAAGGGACTTTGAAGAGTTACAGTATTTAAAAAACATGTCAAAAAAAGGTAAAGCTTGAAACTGCCTTCTGTTTCGTTGTTATTATATGGCCGTGTCTCACGTGGACTGGAAACAATCGAATTCACGAATTTGATTGGCTAAAATCGATATTGACCGCGGTCTAGATTTTCCCATCTAGACCGGCATCTATACCGGTTGACCTCGGTCAAGATTATCCCATACAGACCTCCCGCTCGGTTGATAAGAGCTAAGAAATAGAATAAATATTAAAGCATTTTACAGTTAATTTATCAGATCTGTTTTTTAAAAGGATAAAATGGAAATAATTTTTCAATGCATTATTAACTACACTCTTGGTTTTTAAAGGTTTACGGTTCAATGACAACTTTTTTAAAATACAATTAGTCATGAGTGAGATGTTCTTACAGAGTTAATTCCCGGCCGGGTTGCGTCAGGGTTTCGACCGCATTCTACGCTCGCAGTCTCTTTCTACTGACAATGATTTGAGCAACTTTACAAAATGCTGAGGGTGTGTGCGACTATCGCTTAATGCAATAAAAACTGAGGTAAGAGGCGCAACCGATTAAAGTCTGCGCTGCTCCATTCGCTAAGATAAAACCGGCCAACTAGTAGAAAAAATTAAATAGTTCGTGGTTCAACAGCTTTTTAAAATCTGTTAAGACTAAACAGCCAAACAATAGGATGTGATCCTGTCAATTGTTTACTGAACGACGTCGAGTCCAATGATGTCCATTTGGGAGCTCAGCTGGTTTAGTGGAAAGACTTAAACGATGATTACAGTCTTCATACACCTAGTCTTCATAACCCTGATCCTCAGCTCAATGCTAGACATGAAGCTAACGTGACCTAATGTGAATCTGGCTATTTCGTTTGATTTCAAGTCTTTACACGGAAGACTAATAAGAAAGCCTTAATTAGCTACGCGTACGCGGACGAGCGCAGCTCTTGCTCGGGCGGAATTAATTTTTTTATTCGTTTTGTCAGTGACCAGGATATCATATATCCGCTCATTAAAACTCAATTTGCAATAATAACAAGACAGCCGAAAATTCCTTGCATGCCTGTACGAGACCTTATAATTCGCTTCCTAGGTAAAAGTTAATTGAAAGTAAATTAAAAGATATTTCCAGTGATAACACTGGCAGATGAAAATACCTTGAATGCCTACACGAGAATTGTATAACATGTTGTGCATGCCACACTACAATATGCAAAGACGAAGCAACCAGGAAACAGATATGTCAGCTGTACTGCGTTTGGAAAACCTCTTGAAAGGGATGTTTTTAGCTTTGATCCGTTTGTTTATGAATATAAACAGATATAAACAGATAACCCCAGAATACACATTCATTGGGACATCACAGCCCATACCCTGTAAACAAAACACTTTTCCTTGCGATTCACGTCCAAGTATCGTATATCGTATGTCGGATGTCACGCTTCAATATAACGCAGCAACGCGGAAAAATGTTACAACAAAGCCGGTTAATATTAAAGCCATGGGGCTTAAACAATAAAGGAGCAGTTGAATTAAATGCGTAGTTAAATTTTAATAGCACAGCTTCAGATGATTTTCATCTTCTTCTCTTATCTGGTGCATCAATTTTCTGATGTTGTTTTTGTTTGCAATCCCGTTACTCGACATCAACCTTCATGATACTCACGTCAATGAATACAGTGCGAACATCTTTGAACAGGGAAAGAATTTTGCTGTAGCGTTTGTGATATTATTTATGTGCTGGGGTGCTGAGTTTCTTGACAACTCGCGCAATTAAGGACGTTCGAAAAATTTCTAACATTGATATTTTTTGCGACTTTCACCACTGTAAGATAATGAGTTACTAAGGTCAGAGATGTAAAAAAAATGGGTTAGAAAGTAGACCCATTAAGTAAATTTATTCAATTGTTTTGGTTCGTTAAAAAAAAAACACATTTAGCGACCACATTTCCACTCGTCTAACAGTCGCATGATGGCAGGATTTGATGTTGCATGGGCAGAAAACTTAAAAAATTGTAAACTTGTCACATTGAGGTTTTGTTCATTTTTTGACATTCTGACGAAAATTGTAAATAAAATCAGCTCGTGTAAAAAGTAGGGGTCACCGACCATTTAAGAGAGTAAACTACAAGCAAAGTTAACGCAATGTCTTCTGACCCTTCCTGCATGCGGTTAACGTTCAGTACGCTGATTCAAATTTAAAAGTCTGGGCAAAAACTGCGTTGTGGAATTTCTTGTAATTTATAAAACGCCTTTTTTAATACAGCTAAATTTCCACAACACAGATTTTCTAAAACTGGCAGACAAAATACAGAATTAAGGGAGCTTTTAAATAACGAAATGAAAATGGCAGGTAGAACTCAATCATGATAACATCTATCAACACCATCAATAAAATTCAAACTCTGAATTTAAAGTCCGTCGTGTATGTGGATACCAACCATGCTACCTTATTCATTAATTTTTATCCCATTGCTTGCTGCTTACTGTTCGATCCTCTATGTCTAAGCCCACACAAGTACGCATTGCGGACCTATTTTAAGAGAATACAGTACAACGTTGCAACCAAGGAACCTTCCATTGCGCTAAAAATCTAAAAATAGCGCCCTGGTCACACAGACCGCATAGTCGCAGGTTCGTGTATCAGAATTATTAACTATCGAACCCTCAAAAAGTTAAAAAAGTTTAGAATGAAATTTACAGATGATAAAGCCCGGTATAATTTATTTATTGCTTGAAAATGAAGCCATCCGAAGAAAAAGTAAAAGGCCTTTCGTACCCGTTGGTTTTATATTTACGATAATTCATCCCTGTATTCTTGCAGTTTGGGAAACATGTCGTTATTCCATTCCGTGGAAATCTCTTACTGTTTTCGTGTAACAGTTACTTTTCTCCACCAGCCATCGAATCTCACTTGCCGCCATATTTCGAATTCTGGTGAAGCGAAACGCTTTCGCCCCAGTCCCACTACCAATCACACATCGCTCAACGAGTTCAAGGTGTGGTATTGTTAGCGCCCTATTATTATCCCCTAAAATACGGATCGAAATACTCTTTCGAAAGTGCATTTTTAGCTGGTAATCGATAATTACTTCACAACAAATATTTGATCTTTTGAAGCTGCACTCTCGTCCACCTTTCTTAGTATAAAGTCACTATATTTGAAATGCAGTGTGTTATTGACTTTAAACTTGTCTGAAGATCTAGTGCTTGCTTTTGGAATGTGCGGTTCGCTGAGCGATTCCGTTGGTTCTCTTCCCTTTGAATTATATTTCTTGGCATCATTGTCTGTAGGTTTCAGCTTAATTAACGGAAGTTTCACAGAATCTCTTACAAACATGTCCGTGTACTTTCCTTTTTTCCTTTTCAAAGGCTTCGCGTAAGGATCTCTGCATACAAGAGGCCTATATTTGTGAACGTCAATTTCTGGCAGTTTGAAGTGAAAGTTCGCCTTGTTGTAAACTCCATAATTATGGACCTCGTGTATAGTTGCCAAATTCTCCGCGAAGCAGACTTTAGTTTTGTTAAAATCCGGTTTGTCTCTGTTGCGAAAATGCGTCGAAGCTCGGTGATATTTTGACTTCATCGCAGAGTCTCGTGGTAACCAGTTAAACAATGTTTGCCAAGTCATCCCGCCATTTTCTGTACAAGTTTGTTGTCAGTTTTCCTTCGGTTAGCAACCATCTTCACAATGAACAAATAATCGTGTTTTTGAGTCCAGTTTCGCGAGGCACACATCATTCATGAAACATCATCACTTTACGACTTGCATCCTCCACCTTGAAAATTGCTAGTATTCAAGAACAAGGTAGTTAATTAGCTAGGGGTACAGCCATCGGAGTTGTAATGTTAACGTTGTGAGTGTATGAACTCTTCGAATCCTTTCTGGCTTTATCACTTAAACAATGGTTTCTCAAAGCAACGAAGCCTCTTGGGAAAGTCGCAATTGTTCTTTTTCCCGAAATTAATTATAAACAGCTTGGTTGTTCAATTTTCTGTTTTAAAAGGTTTTGAATTTGATAAATCAAGTACGACAATTCTTATTGAAAAACGCTTCTCACTCTTTAAGTTGAGAAATATTCTTTTGCTTTTGTCCAAAGTATTGTGTGTGCAGGCCAAACATTGATTTGATTATCCGACATTAATTACAAAATGCAAATATTCCTAAGGAGACTGAAATACTTGTCAAAACAAAGTAATTCAGTTTTTAAAATGGAAGCCGTAAATCTCTTTAACAACAAAGTAATTAAAATGTCTTTGACTAGTATTTGTTAATTTTAGCGCTACGTTTCGCAAACAATCCAAAACGTTGAAAGACTTCATCGACTTGAATTGAGTTATTGACTTGAAAGCAAACAGGATAGCCAGGTTATTCGTATTTGCAACCTATTTTCAAGCTGAGATATTTTAACGTATTGGCAAATTCATATTGAACAAGGCAATTACAGTATTCAAAGAAGGATGCAGCTGTCGGTGAAAAAGGAATTGTTATGAAAATCACGGACATGCCGCAATAAGACGAGGACAACGCTCAAACAGTTTTCAGACGTCTTCCTCGGGTTCTTCAACCAAATAACGCTCGCACTGATTGGTCGGGTTCTCCTTTTGTGACATGCCAAAAAAGTAGCGACAACTCATAAAATGAAATCAAGACAAAACAAAACCCTTCTTACTAAACTTCGACAGCAATGTAAAGCTATGTTTGGAACCATGACACACCGACATGAAACATGATTGAATTCACAGAAGGGACACAGGAGCCATATGTGGGCATATGACAAAATGCTTGTTGACTGAGTTAGGTCGGGCCGGAAGGGAAAATATTTGGCTCTCGGTTAGTACGCGCGAAGCTCGCTGCGCTCGGTCCGTACGCCCTGATAATATTGTTAAAAACTGCGTAGCGTCTTGTTCAGGTGATACAAAAGTTCTTGGTATTCTTTAACGCTCTTAAGTTCAGTTATGTTCACCAACGTTTCGGCAGTGCTGCCTTCTGCAGTCAACATGCCACCCTGCAGAAGCCAGCTCAACCGAAACGTCGGTGAACATAACCGAACCGTACGTCCTGACCTCGAGTCAAATATTTTCCCGTCCGGCCCTTTCACTCAGTCGATAAGTACATATCATCATTTTAACATACGAAAATATACACAAAAGACTGAAACTTCGTCTAATTTATTTACACCTTTCAGCTAATATGACACTTCGATAACAGCGAGGAAAAGAGAAAGACGAAGCAAAGTAGCTTCTCCTTTTTTCTCTTTGCCTACCACCCGGTTACCTTCTATCCAATCCCAGCTTGTCTCTCGCACTTGCGAGACGAAACAGAATAGAATCGGAACTATTTCAAGTATCTCTTTGTTGCAGTTGGTAATGGAACAGGCTGTCCTATTTGCTATTTGATGAGATTCGAACGTCACCTCGAAGCCAGACTCCTTATACATTGTAATTTGGTTTTATCAGCTGGGTTGATAATGTCAATTGGCCACCGTAAAGAGATTCAAGAGCTGACGTTTCTAGCGTTAGCCCTTCGTCGGAGCGAATCCTTCGTCGGATTTAGATCTTCACCCAACTTGCATAAACCATAACCTCTACTTAAACTTCTCTTCTGAGCTCAGAAATCCCCGGTAGAAGTTGCAGAATACCCCAGGGGTTTAGATCGTCCAACCACTTGGGTAAATCTTGGCCTCTTCTTAAGCTTCTCTTCTGAGCTCAAGAATTTTTGAGCATCGGGAGACCTAATAAAGTGAATAAAACGAAATCAAATTAAATTCGGGAACAAAACAAGTAAGAGGAACTGTAACTCAAATTCAAATTTACGCTTTTGTAAGAACGAATAAAAGAAGCTGGCTTTTTGGAAAGTTTATTCTCCACTTAGCACGAATGGCATGAATGGCTACCTTCCCATTTATTCATTTACAAGTTTGCCATTCAACAAATTTTTATTCTTGACATCTTTTTGACAACTTCAATTCTGTTTGATCTGACTGTTCAAGGCAGTGCAAGTGTGGAGACTGTGCACAATATGGCAACCATTCGATTTCCCATCGCCGCACTTGTCGAATGCGACCACATCAACTCCGCCCATGGTTCTTCTTAACCTTTGATTGGTCAAAACCCAGTTGGCAAAAGATATGAAAAGTATCGCACATCACTGCCAGGGATTCGGGAAAATGAAAATTACTTACATCTTTACACGGCTGATAGCGTCTTCCATTTGTCTTGTCCTCTTATGGCTATTCCCTAATGTCGCACTCAGCATGCTGTAGCCCTGCAAAGTGAACACATGCATTCAAAATGTCATAAGAAAAAAAAGCTTAACTGTGTAAGAGAAGTTCATAAAATATTTGGCATGATTTTCAAAAGGAAATTTTAAGAGAAAGTGGGAGTGGTCAATCAAGTACAACAAGTACAACAACAACAAGAGAAACTGTTTGGAAAACGCTATGAGCAAGTTGTTGATTTTTCAGTATTACCTTTGTCAGCCATTTCAACGCTTGTTCTGTTCGTCCCTGTTTAAGTCTGATGCTACCCAGCATCTGATATGAAGCAGCCGCCTGTTCACTCGGCTCACCATACAGCACTATCTTAGCTTCTGCCACTGACCTCTGAAGAGACACCGCATCCTCAAGACTGCCATCACGGACTAACAGACGGCTTAGCTCGTCCTGAGTGCAGTGAAAAACGGCAACAATTAGGAGGGACCTAACATTGTTTGTTTTCAGCTTTAAAGGGCAGAACCCAATATGTAACTTCAATTAAAATACCAGAAGGTTTTCATGCTATTTGATGCGTACAGATTCTATTTGATATAAATCTGATTCTTTAAAAATATTATGTTTAGTATTGAGATCAACTCGCGTCTACGCAAAGTAACGCATCACATCACTCTGGGAAAACCGAGTACAACCTACCAACATCGTATTATTTCATATAAATGTGTTCGTGTTTTGGCAATCAGGGGGTAACAGGTTGTGTCACCCGAAGTACGTTTAGCCACGAAACGTTTCGCCCGAACTCAAAGTCGTTTCGCCCGGACCTAAAGTCGATTCGCTCGGACCTAAAGATTTTGCACTACAACCAAATGAAAAGTTGTTTATCCATCACCAACACGTTGTAAAGGCATTAACTGCACTTTTCACATATTTCAAAGAAACCTCAGAATGACGAATTCCCACTCAACGGCACGCACATCAATTCCTTGACTTTAAAATGACTGAAATGTTACCCGTGCTCTGATTGGACGATAGGTGTCTTTAGATGAGAGTATGTAAACACAGATACGCGCATAATTTTGAGAAATATTTATAACAGCAACATAGGCCAATAAAACAAACCTGAGCCTTGATAGTTGAGTTGTGATAAGGCCCTCTGTGTTTCATGTACAAAGTAATGGCATCTTCAAGGTATTGTTTTGCTTTGTGTTGGTTGTCATCATCATTAATGTAACCAGAAGCCACAACAAATGCTGAATCGGCCACTTCCACTGAATCTTCTCCGAATCTGAAAAACAATATTTTTTTTTATTTTATTATTATAACTATTATTATTATTATTATTATTATTATTATTATTATTGGTATTATTGATATTATTATTATTATTGTTATTGTTATCTTTTATGATAGGAAAGTTTAACTTGATATACGTAAATCTTGTAAAAATGGTTTCAAGCACTGCAATGATAAATGGTGTTAGTAGTAGTAGTAATGGTAATAATTAGTAAACTTTTTTTAAACTTTTATATTTTATATTTTTTCTACCCGTATTTATCCTTGTAAATTATTATAATAAGACTTTCCTTGTTATCTCGCTTTTGGCACTGTAGTTTGTAAATTTTTCTGATTCATTGTTATAAAATTTAGCGTAAATAGTTTTTTGAATTGTAAATAAAGGTTGTATTATATATTATTATTATTATTATTATTATTATTATTATTATTATTATTATTATTATTATTATTATTATTATTATTATTATTATTATTATTATTATTATTATTATTATTATTATTATTATTATTATTATTATTATTATTACTACTACTATTTTAAAGTCCTTAAAGTCTTGCCGCTTTTAACTTATGGTGCCGAGTTCAATCCATGAGCCTAGGGCAGTCATACCGGTAAGTCTGCTGGATTACTTGATGACTATTATTATTATTACTATTATGATTATTATAATTATGATTATGATGATGATGATGATGATGATTATTATTATTATTATTATTATTATTATTATTATATTGAAGGATGTAAATTGTTGTTTTTTAGTTCAATGTATTTGTCGTTTATTTTAAAGATTTCTAGTTATTTGCTGTAAATAGAATTGTAAATAATTTGAATAGAGTGTTTTCTATTTAAAAAAATGATGATGATGATGATGATGATGATGATGATGATGATGATGGTTATGATTATGATTATGACTCATGAGAGAAAAAAACGAAACCCATGAGTTGATTTTCTCATGGTTATCATGGCTAGCGGTATTGCTCATGGGCGCATACATAACCCTAGCTGACTGCGAGGAACTGGGCCTGGCAGCATGGAGTATGGACGCAACTTCTAGCGCTCCGCTCCGCGCTCTACATTAAACAATATAGCAAAATAGTTTACAAAAACTGGCAAAAATTACAGACAGGAATCCTTGAACTGATCAATTCCAATCAGTAACATACTAATAAAACAAGGGAACAATTTTATAATAATAATAACAGAAATACTCCTAAAACAGTATACACTATACTAGGAGATGAATAATATGAAAGTAGTACTTAGAAGGTTTGTACATGGACAAGTTTTGAAAGTGATTACCTTGATTTGCTGATGTCATGAGCCTGTAATAATAATTTTGTAGCCCTTTTATGACTTGAAGCATCGCCCTGGCTGCTTTCTGCATGTGCAAGGCATTGATAAATGGGGATCAGCTCTTTGCTGTCTTCTCCATAATAATTCTGAGCAATTTCTAAGGCCTATAATGCAAGAATTTGAAACTAATCACAACAAAAGGTCTGCAGTGGTTGATTCTTAGAGAAATGAAGATGCCAAGAAAGGAGAAAAGAAGAAAGTGTATTCATCCTGACTTTCGAAATAGAGTATTAAATAAAGATTTAAGCGATTACATATTAAATGCAGGTGCAGAACTTAACATACATTTCCGTGATCATTTTCTTTTGTGATGCACATGACAACTGGGTCAGGCTATTTCTAGGGTTGAACTACACTGTATACCTGTGTAGCCGGCGGGATTAGCAGGCATGAGCGACTCACCAATCCCCTCCGGCTTCGCTGCTACACTACCAAAAAGCACTCTGCTGTCAAACCCACCAGCTACGCAGGCTATGCTGTATTTTATTAATACATATTCTTACGATATACTATTTACTGATATTGATTACAAAGTTAATACCTTTTCAAAAGACTCCAAAGCATATCCAGTTTTATGTGTCTTTAGACTAACACGACCAAGAGACATCAATATTTGAAGCCTTCTGTCTTGGTCCTGATACTTAGATCCCAGTTCTTCTCGTTCCCTTGACACTAGTTCTGCTTTTTTCAAGCTGTGTTCTGCTTTCTGAGTGCTGTGAAATATGAACAAGACTTGGCTCCATAGGACAATCATATGTGACGCGGTGCACGCTAGTCTTACAGCTTGAAATCTGGCTTTCGTATTCGCTTTTACTCCCAGCTCGCTCAAACTTGTCAAATCCATTAAGCAATGCTAAAATATTGTTCTACAACCATCTCTGATAAATTAATAGCTTTTTTTATTTTTTTTTACCTGAGGCTAGTGAGCAGCACAAAGGAAGACGTCTTGTAGCTGTAAGCTTTACGTTTATTTCTGACACGTTTCGTCTCTATCTGAGACTTCTTCAGGGAATGAATACGGCTAACATACAACCGCATAATTATATTGTACATTTGTGTGCCTACGTTTAACTTCCCACAGAAGTGAATAATAACTGAAATATGCTGTAAACGTACGTGGCAAAAAAAAGCCTAAATACAAATGTTATTGCGCGATGCTTAGCGCTAGGGGGAGAGGGGGGCATCATTGAACTGGTACTTTAGCTCCTGTAGGCCTAAGCCAGAGGAGCTGGGGACTCCCAAACAAGATTTAAGATGAAGGATTTATAATGCTCCACTTTTATTGTAAAAAAGGCTACCCATAATTATTTTTTTCAAAAGAAATTAGTCTATTATTTTGTCAGTGATGCATGCAGACTACACAACAGGCCCAGAGGGGTGTGAGGCTGGTGCAGTGGTGAGAGTGCTCGCCTCCTCAAAAACCAACATTTCTAAATTCCAATTCAACCTGGATAGAGGACCAGCATGGAAACCAGCGAGGCTTATGTGGCTTCCTCTCTAAATATTGTTATTTATTTAATTATATTTATTTGTTTTGTTTATTTAGGTCACTTTTAGAAAAGAGAAGGGCACGTAGTTCCTGATGTTTTGGTCAACCTTTCGTGGGTCAGGCGGGTAATAAAGGAGTTGATGTCAATTGAGACGCAAGTCCTGTTTCATCTCCCGAAGTAATAGATTAGTATCTTAATAATGTAATTAATGCAATTTTAGTATTTATTTTAAGTCCTGATGTTTTACCCGTGTATAAATAAAGTTAAATAAATAAATAAATTTATAAATTTGCCAGCAAACATCCCCAAACCACACCATTCACAAACCACTGTGCACTGCACATTTGCTGAAAACTGCCCTTTGATCAGTTGATGCAGTAAGTTGTCGACAAGACACTACTGCTGCTGCAATAGATTTATACTTACTTTTTCATGGTAATGTGAGCCTGTCCCATAATGAGATAAATCAGCTCCATGACGGGTAACACGTCAGATTTATCATAAACTTGCCTTCCTTGCTGTTTGGCTGCATCTGCTGCCAGCAATGTGTCACGTGCATTCCCAGCATGAAGTAGCGCTTGTTGAGCCAAACCTTCATTTGAGCATTTAGAAAATATAACTAATATAACTACAATAAAACAAATTGTTTACTTTATAATTTTGCTTTGCCAGTACTCACCTCTTTGTTCAAGATATGCCTGGGACAGCTTGGAATAAGCTTTAGCCAGCTTCCAGTGGTTATCTCCGTACATAATTCTAGTCAAAGCCACACAACGTACACGATCATACACAGCTCTCTCGTCTCCCATACTGGCAAATTCTTGTGCTTGTCTTCTGTAGTTTTTCAATGACACCTCAGGAGGAGCTAAACCTAAATAATGAGAACTTTCATTCAACTCATACAGACAATATTGAAAATAACCCCAAATCGCAAGTTACGATAATAATAATAATAATAATAATAATAATAATAATAAGTAAAATCAACCTTTATTGAGAAATAAAACTCGAATCTTACATGCATCCATGTGGAACTTATTACAATATTTATTATATAAAGTAATAATACTAATAACAAAAATAACTTACTTACATAAAAGAAGTAAAAATTAGATAATTGATAATAGAAGTTCAAACTTCTATAAAATTGCAAATCCCATGATACCGAGATATTAAAATCAACAATCGAATTATACTAATGACGGCTAAACCAGTGTCCATAAAACGCCCTAAGTATAAAAACACATAAGCCGTGTATTTCAAATATCCGCACTGGCTACATTTATTTTACAGTCTAATGATTGCTCTATCTTGCTACGAAACGGCGTTCGCGAACCTCTAACGCATGCATGTACCGATCTTAAAAGTTCAAACGAAATCTGTGTCCTGAGCCAAGTGATTACAACATGATAAGGCTCAGTATCTTTCTCAGCTATCTTGTCCGCGAGATGCTTTAAGAACCGCTGACACTCATTTCCCATTCCGCCATTGGTTCCAAACACTAAAGGCGTAAACGAACCCATTTCTACATCTAACACCCGCTGCTGGTACTTGCGCTTCTTCTCTTCCTCTTGCTCCTTAAACACTTCCGATGTTGACTTGCTCTGGTAACTCTTGGAGTTGACGTGCGTAACTCTAACATCAAAAAATGTCGTAACTCCTCTTGCCCAGAACCCTCCCGCTTTAATGTCCAACCTTGCCTCAGAATTTGTAACAGCGCTCCTCAAATGAAATCGCTCGTTGTCCAGGGGTTGAAGGCGTGGTTCGATTTCGACATTATTATTAATAATAATAATAATAATAATAATACTAATAATGTCTTAATTCATACATGTATATCAAATGTTACATTGAACTTGTAAATGATAAAAGATAAAAGCCAGCAGGTGCCGAGCACATAATTAAAAGGTAACATGGTGAATATTGCTAATTTATACTAAAACATAACCTATTTAATATAAAACTATTTTAAAACTGTTCAGTGTTTATTTTAGTTAGCTGGCTACTATTACATCTTGGCCTTGTTCGTCATCATCATCATCAATCCTTATTGCCCCCAGTGGGGCATGGGGCCACCTTAGCCTTGTTCATTATTCCTTTTCTTGTGATACCACAGGGTGCAGAGAGTGGAAACTGTCAGTGATATTTTTTGGAAAAGTTTCTGATCACTCTCTTCCAACAATTGCCGAATATCTAGTAGTGTGGATGTATAGCGTCTTTTAAAACATCTCTTAAAGAAGCACTGGCAGGATTACTGAAGTTAATTGAAGAACGCCTGTTATTATATAAAGTTCCCTGCTTTACAGACTTGAAACTAACCCCTAACATAATTTTCAGACTTATCACCAGCTTCATTTTCACCATCAGACTCCTCTGAAGGGGAGAATCTGCGGCACATGGAAACTGCCATCTGTTTGGGACTGCTCTCTGAAGCTGACGGAATATGGATAACCTCTGGAATGACATTTCTCTGTCGATCTGTTTAAAAGTAAACAAATTGTTGCAAGGGAGTACAAATAAAGAATATTGTTGTTGTTGTTGTTTTAGCAAAAATTTAATTTTTTATTACTTAGGGTGGACCATTAGAAATCCTGGGAGGGGTGGGGGGGGGGTGACAATTGCCCCCAAAAAAATTCCTGCAACTTGCTCTTTGACCAATATTATAAACTACCACATTGCAATAGACCTATTTCCATATGTTAAAATTCTAACATGGTGCCGAGGCTTGGGGGAATAAAGCAAAAGAAATAATTTTTTCATCCCTAAGCCTCGATACAAAATCTTTTGTTTTATTCCCCTAAGCCTTGGCGACATGTTAGAATAATATATATATCGGAATTGGTACATGCTACATGATGTAGTATAAATGCTTTGATTTCTTCCTGATTTTAATACAGGATACAATTTCAAATCAAGTTATTTTTAATACCAGTATAATAGTAAATTGTTGACTATCTCCCTTCCAAGTCACGACCAATAAATTTTTATACACATAGCAAAAATACCTTGTCTATATGTTGCTTGAAATAGGGGTGGACGATTATAAATCCCTGGGGTATTTGATTTTTCTCCTTGTATTATAAAATGTATCCAACTATGTATCCAAATATTTCAAATGTTTAAATTAATAAAAATGTACATAAATAATTTATATTATTAAATAATAATAATTGAAATATTTCATGCACATTCTGTAAGGAGCAGACCATTAGAATGGGTGACAATTTTTTTTCTAAACTAATTTTTAAAAATTATATCATGTAAAGCTTTGGACACGTTTTGATTGCAGATGTAGGTCTTTTAGAGTCATAATCCTTGCAAGAATAGAGCAACTCTAATGGATTGAGCTATTAAAGGGAAAACAAGTCCATTATATTAAATGTCTTTTTCTTTATTTAGAATCAGGAATCAGGAAACATGTACCATGAACTGTTATATGTTAAATAATTGTTTGAATATTTGTTATTCGAAATGAGAGTCTCGATACCTATAAAGGAGGTTATGCACCAGTCATTTGAAACCCCCGGACCCCCCCCCCCCCCCTCAGGCATGAGCGGGGTGATGCTTTGACTTTCACTTCAGATTCCCTCCATTTTGGTCCCCCGTTAGGCGGGGGATGCGCCAGAAATCCGGACAGGGGAATAAGCGGGGGCAG
>OX393562.1:35572128-35612128 GCA_947652115.1 Blastomussa wellsi
AATATTCCTTTCTTTGAACTTTTAATTAGGCATTTGGTTTAATTTAATTTAATAATGGCTTAAAGTGCTACTATGATGAAATTTGCATGTCTCCAATCAAAGCCATTTTAAAGCATTAGAAAGCAGCCTGCATGAGAAGAAAAATGCCGCTTATTTTTTAAAATATCTTCTTTCGCTACAGAGATATTCAAGTTTTTAATTAGCTAAGTGATGACGTCATAGACTCAACCAAATTTTAATCAAATACATGAAGAAAACATTTCTCACTCAGTTTGTGTCAAAAATGTTTGATTCTTTGCATGATGACTCTACTTGGTCAGCTGTTGTTACCATGGCAACATGCTGGGACCCAGACCTCCCCAATGTTCATGGCTAGTCATGCTAGTCTCACAAGCATATTTATGTGTTCGGTAGGTTCTTTGGCCTGATCTAATTTTTCTGGGCTAAAAAGCACTCAAATACTGAAAACAGATTCAAGGGGACTGGAAAAGAGTGTGTTGCCATGGAAACAGGATTTAGTCATAACTCTAGGTGTGTCGCCTGAAGAACTATTTGTGTGCCAAGTTTCAATTGTCTTTGTAGAAAACTGACCGAAATATCCCTATTGATATAAAATTGGGTTGCATAGATGATGTCATCAGTCTCCTAATTTGCATATTTTACCAATTTTTAAACTTGAATATCTTGGCAAATCACAAAAGACACAGATAAGCCAGTGAACCAATCAAAATCCAAAGAAAATATATTATAGCCAGTGGGAAGCACAAGAAAACATGCATGCTCAAGCAAGTCACAATTGGTTTGGGTTTTTCTTCTGATTGATTGAGAAAGTGGCACATTTTTTTAAACCAATCACAAAGTGCAGTAATGCAAAACCATCTTGCAAATGCCAATTACTTTTGACACTCAAGTAAAAATGCTCTAAATTACTATTTCTGAATACATTATACCGGTAGTTAATAATTATAATTTTTAATTTTGGTAAAATTTAATGTGCCTCCACAATGGCAGAGCACAAGAATTTAGAGGCTGTCTGATAGCTAGCCTTGTACTAGTGAAGTGGTTGGTTGGGATAGTGCCTTCTTATCGCAGGTTGCCTGATGGGCAAACATCAAGTGGACATGAGTGAAGTACATTTAATGTTGGTTGTTGTTTTTCTGATGGTAAGCTCACACCTTTATAGGAGTGGGTTGGTGAAGGAAACTGTAACAATTATAAAGTAAAATGCAAACTTTAAGAAGCCAAATAAATTAAAATGATAACATTTTTTTGGCTAGCTCCTCAGAGATTTGGGCTGGTAAGATGAAATTATGGCTTGCCCAAAGTGCAAGATTTGGAATGTTATCTTACGCTGAATTAGGCTCTCAGGATTTCCTTGGGGTGTTATGGATATATACAATTATAATTATTCTCAGACCGTATGATTTTGAAATGTTTCAGCTTTAAGTCTAATGTACTTTTACTCCTAACCATAAATTTTAGGTACTTTGATGCGCTTTCAAAAGGTGAAACACCCCCAGTTAAAGACCGCCTTGAGTTTCAGTTGGGACAGCCCATGGAAAAACCACTTACTCAAGGATTACTTGCAGTCTTACACAAACAAGTATTGTACATTTCATTCATGTGTGTAGCAGTGTATTTTTTTCTCATATGGTATCAAATTAAAAGAAGCAGGATCCCAATTGCAAAAATGTATGAAGTTTATGTTGTTGTGCTCAGTTCTATTATGTTTTGTTTGTTTAAGCTATGTTTAATGATTTTTCAGCTTGGTGGGAAGCCCATAATAGAGTTGTCATCCTTGGAAGAGAAATGGAAACATTTGTCACTTCCCAAAGACACTCTGGATGAACTTCTGAGGTACATATATATAATTATTATGCTACATGACTCGTGGTGTGTATTTGAGCAAATGTAACATTAATTAAATTCTTGAACACAGTGTTTTACATGGTACAGTGTAAATGATACAAAAAGTCTTAGCCAGGGGTACTCCCTATAATGGACTATACAGGGAGGCTTCACCCGAATGGAGTACCTTTTTCAGGTCACAGGTATATGAAGTGGTAGGGATTTCACTATTTTGAGTATCCAAAAGGACAGGGAAAACTGCCATAAAGGTCTCTCGAAATAAAATATATCGAATAGACCTACGGAACAGTCACGTCATTTGTTTATTTTAAGGGTTTATTCATGACAAGCAAAGTATGTATCAAACGCTTGAGACAGTGTTCCATCGGGATATCCAAACAACGAGATGAGAATTGAAAATATAACACTCAGCGGAGTATTTCTGACAGAATTTGAGTTGTTTGGAAATGTGATGAAACACTGTCTTGAGTGTTTGATACATCTTTTCCATTAAACAAAAACTAAGGAGTAAATGGACATTGAAATAAAATCATCAAAATCTATGCTAATCAAGACCGGGTATCCAAACCTCCTCCACAGTTATGATTTTCTTTGTTTTAGCTTGATGAATTATTAATGAGTTTGAGAAAAATCAATGAAAGGGTTGCAGCAGCCCATCTTTAAGTATGTGATTCAAGGGGTATCATTTTCTGTCAACGGTATATGAAAGGGATACCTTTCCTTTCAAAAATGGTTTATGAAATAAAAAGGGTTTGGACCTTGGGGTGCATCTTACCGGTATAAAAAAAGTACCCCCACCTCTCCAGAAGATTTATGACCTAGTTTATTATATCAACTGTTTTCTTAGGGTGGGAAGTTTTGCTGAAGAACTCAAGTGGCTTCATTTCCTGGGTCTTGCTTGTAGTGCAATAAGTGAGGTAAATTAAAGTCTACTCTTGAATGCTACTTGCAAATTGTGAATGCAATGTCTTGCGATGCAACACTGATACTAGAAGCTGAAAAATAGAGAACTACATTTTAAGCAAATTTAATAGAGAATTAACTCTAAGGTGTAGTTCCTCCAGCTTATGTTGCCATTGCTCTACTGACTGAGCTTTGAACCTAGAGGCCAGCAAACACATGTTGCTCTTGCATTTATTTTATTATTTTTGATCAATAAGTTATGTAGAGCTTTGTAGCCCTTTCTCCGATAAAGGTAGATTAGAGGCCTTTGGAACCTTGTGCATGAGGTTAGCATGAAATGCATCTGACCCTCGTTCCCAGGGTTCTCTCCAGGGGATGGGAAGGAGAGGACCCTGGGAACGAGGTTGTTGATGCACAAGAGACCGGTCAATTTTATTGTGATTATGTAGTACAACACCTAGAAGATCCATACACACAGTGATTGGTTGTGTTTGGTTATGATTTTCTGCATGCAGAAAGCATGCATTCAGTCTGAGGCCCTTTACTACATGTATTCTACATGTACCTGTACGTCATCATTTTATAAGCCGTTTTAAGGCATACATGTATAGTGATAAAGCATGTGCTTCTCATGCTATTCCCAATTTTTAATTGAAAAAAAAAAACTTGGGCATGGTCAGGGTTGTTGAAGGTCCAGGTCATGCATTTTCTGGCCAAGATCAGTAACAAAGAAGTAAATTGAAAAATAAAAAACACCTAAATCAAAAGGAAAAACTCTCAGAGAACAAAGAGGTGGAGCTCGTTGAGCTTGAAATCCTGTGTAGAGACAAAATGTGTGAGTTTCAAGAGACAGGTGGTACAAAGTTTGTCAGGTTGCTTTAACAACATCAACATCTTCAACTGTTTTCTCTTTTAGAATCTTACATTGGCAATGAAGACCGTTTGTGAGATTTTGACAACTGATCTTGAAGGAGGTCCTGCTCGAATTCCTTTCTCACTGTTTAAGGAACTGTACACATACCTGGCTGAGATTGATGGAGAAATACCCAAGGAACATGTCGACACTGTCATTGAACATCTGAGCTATGATGTGTAAGTACCAAATTAATGTGTGCCATGTGGCTTAGCACAAACTACGCCATTCATGGCTGGCATGCCAGATAAACTATAATTTACAATTTATGCAATGGAATAACGAAGCCTGAAAAAATTCAGGTCTTCAAAGTTGAAGTGCTGATTTTTTCAGGCTCTTTTATTCCTAACAGTTTCCAGCACTTTCCAGGACATAGATTTTTATTGGTCATTATAAGCACTCTATCTAGGCAGATGCCAGACTCATGGTATCAAACACTGCCCAATCATTGATGAACATGGTTCTGTCAATTTTGTTGTACAATAGGTTACCATAGCAACACCCTTAAATTTAGCTTTAAGCCTCTTATAACTCCAAACCGAGCTTGGTGATCCCCATTTTTTATTATCGAATTGTGATAAGAATGATAAGATGCAACTTTTTGCAAAGTTTGAAAAAATTCTGTGGAGTGGGTTCAGAGCCACCTTAAATTTTCGAAAAGTTAAGGTGGCTCTGAACCCACTCCAGAGAATTTTTTTAAACTCTGCAAAAAGTTGAATCTTATCATGCTTCTCACAATTCGATAGTAAAAAATGTGGGTCACTGAGACCATTTTTGAGTTTTAAGAGCTTAAAGCTACAGTTAAGGGTGTTTTCAGCGGGTAATATTGTTGCTATGGTAATCTGTCATATAAAAAGGATGACCGCAACTTGCTTACCAATGCTTGGGTATTTGTATGATGCCATTATTGTATCATCGCTTGTTAAACAGTGGTAGTATTCATCCTTCAAAGTGAAGCTGTTGGAAAAGTACTGGGCCTCCTTAAACTGGTAATTCACTGCGATGATCATTTCTCACTTTCATCTACATCCGCAGTTCATATATGAATTATTTCATATGCTTTACGTCAAACTATGGATTGTCTGAACACCTGAGGAGAGATGTGCCAACTGTGTTTGCAACATTTGAAGAGAGAAATCGCTTTAAAGAACATTATAGAACCACCTGGTCTACCAAGTACAACCACCACAACAATCAATCCCTTCATCCATCATTTCCGTGTCTAGATGTTTTTTTTTTTTTCATTTCAGGGAAAAGCAAGACGGACAAGTTTCACCACGTAACTTTATGAGCGACAGCTGCCCACCACTGTCACCGAATGAAAACTCGTGAAAATAAAAAAAACTCGCCACTAAAACCGGAATGTTCTACTGCACATCGTAAACACGTTTAACCGGAATTGTATTTTTCATTTTATTTTAAGCTGTATCTTTCAAGAATTTCTTGATGTACTTTATGCTGCAAACCAGGCATCGCAGAATCTGTATGTAAATAGTAAGTTCACTTGCTCTTCAAACTTCACACAAGTAGCGTAGTGTTACAACTGACGTGAGTTACTTGCTGATAGAAGTCTTGGTAATAGGACGCCTACATAAGGCGACGAAACAGACTTTGTACATAAATACTTGTAACCAGGGAATAAATACAATATTTATGTTCATGGCCATTTAATGATTTATTACGTGAATATGTGGACCTTGTTCAGGAGTTGAACGTTATAACAGTGCATTGTAGCCACTGATCACCAAAAAAGGCAAAGGCCAATATTTTACTTCGAAATAGAAGCGAAAGAAGCGAAATCGAGCGGGAAGTGGTTGCACAATTCTCCCGAGCCAGAGGCTCATGTATAAAGCTTTCGAAGGTACACAAAGACCACAGAACTCCGTGCCCTGCTCTTTTCTATGATGAGTGTGTGGGTTCTTTATCGTCCCCTGTTGAACGGTGATGCAGGAGACGGGGCCTACGGTTTTATCGTCCTTATCCGAGAAGACTAGAGCATCTAACCATTTCCAGATGTCATTGCAAAGGAAGCACGCTCTCAGTTATTTGAAGACCTTGAGTGCTGGTCTGGCCTGAGGTTCGAACTCTAGACCTCCCGCACTGTAGTCAGACGCTCTACCAATGCGTAACTAGCGTACTATAGGGGTTGGTATGGGTTTGTGCCATGAGAGTTTGTATAGATTTGAAATCAAGCTTAAAATATCTTATTTCAAAGTTTGACATCTTTCCTGGCTTCCATTTTGGGCCCTTGAAATTTTGACCACCGAACGACTCAGATTTGGCCGTCCTCGCCATGCATGCAAATGTCGCTACCATCGATAAAAGTGTGGTTTGTGAGAAATTTGTGGCGCTGCACCCAAGACAAATGACGGCGTCTTCACTTTTGGCCGAAGTTCTTAGTGTACAGATTTGTCTTAGTTTGTGGTTTAGTGTTGTGCTGCGTATTGTTTGCCTTCAGAGCATATCAGTTTTATAACGAGATTTTATAGATGGTTTTTAGCAGTGGCTGCTGGTTTTGGATTAAAGCTCAATGTTGCTTCAATATTTGTTTGTGATAAATAACCCAAGACAAGGGCGTAGCCAAGGGGGGTCTGTAGAAACGCCAAACCGATACTGCACAAGAACACACTTGATTCAAATTGATCTGACCGTTACCAGAGTCACTCTCGCACTCCATTTGCATACATTACATCCGCTTTTATAAACCGGCTAATCAACTCGCTGGCACGCTCGACACTATAACAATGGTCGACACTACATTCTCTTCCTTTCTTGGAGTCAAAGCAAAGACTTTGACTACGAATGTCCAAAACTAAACAAAGTTCAAAACAAATACTAAGTCTCGTAAGTCACACAAAAGTAAGTCCTTATGAGTCTTTTAAATGCACTCTTAGTGTAGGACATAGTCTTGGAAGCGCACGGGCTTCCTGACGACTCGTGAACATCTTCGTACACCTTCAACAGGCGCTGGCTCGTGAACATCCACTTGTACCTCCCCTTCTACCAACGAATTCTCGGGAAGTGCAGGCTCAGGAACTACTTGACCGCTTTCAGCTAATCCTAACACCGTCGGCTGTACATCCTTCTGCCTTCCACTTTTTTACGAAAGCAGTGTTACGTTTAAACTCCACTCCAGCATGTCTTCGGACCGTCACGTCACTTCCTTTTTTTTTCAACCACCTTGAAAGGATTCGGACGGAAGTTGGTTGAAAGCTTGTTTGACTTTTCTGCTTTCAGCAAACCTGTGTCAAAGGCAGTATGGACGTGGGTGTGGCACCCCTTCTCGAATCTGCGTACACTTTGCCCTTCAGCTTGTTCGACCAATCTCGATCACGAACTCCTTCCAATAGCACGTGGACGGTCTCTCTCTTTAGCTCCGGCAGCTCCGCCCAAACATCAAGAAATATGGCGTAGCACCTGTGGTTGCCTGCGGAGTGGACCTGTACGCTGCCAACCAGGTAACCAATGCGATTCGCCAATTCTTTCCTTCCAAAGTTGCAATTTGAAGACACTTGAGCAAGGAACGATTTTGGCACTCGACCTCGCCATTAGCTTGAGGCCACAATGGTGTCGTCCTCCGGTGTACAATAGGGACCTTACGAAAGCACGAAGGCGACGCCGACGACAACTTCCACCAAAACATGCATTTAAATTTTACGGAAGTATCTCGCAACTATCAAAATTTGGTTAGTGTGATTATCAGTATCAGCACTTCATTCTACTTGGATTTTTATGCGCTTATTTAATTCAAACTAGAAACCTGAAAAACTCGCCATTGTGGCTCACGTTCTTCACACCACGCAGAATTTAGTCAATTCATGGGACGACAAAGAAATGTACAAAGATGGATAATGAACGTGCAGAGCTATTGTTCTGCTCATTAAATCTTTTGTTTGGCGACGTCCTCGTTGACGTCGCCGTCGTGGTTTCGTAAGGTCTCTAATACGAACGTGTTTATTGCGGAGTGGAGCGTGCAGATCACACACTTCCAAGAACAAAGCTTTCTATTTCAACCACATTTCATTGGGGTTATCTATTCCCATGCGATCAGCCCACGGTTGAGCCAAGATGTCCGAACGGAACCTGTTACGATCAAAATTTTTAAATTGCCTATACGAAACAGTACTAGCTCCCTTGACGGCGGATGGCAATGAAATTTTGCGGAAAACAAAAATCAAACTGTGGTCACCGATTCCAACATGAGATACTCCAGAGCAAGATACATTGTTCGGGTGACTAGTTAAAATGACATCGATTAAAGTGCTACTCACAGGCATTACTCTTGTCGATTCATTAATAAGTTGTTTTAGATTGAAAATATCAGTGATGTTTAGTAGCGCCTGGGTATTTACATTACTTAGAGATGACGGCAGCATATTACATCAATTATGACCACCCTTCAGCATCTAGCTTTCCAACAAAAGGCTCAAAATCGGAGAATAATTCAAAAGGTGAATTGGGAGATGTGTACCAGGCTTTCCATTTGATCAAATACGAGGTCCCTACGAACATTATAATTAATATTTGAACGTATATAAAAACGAACGCCACCTCCATTTCTGCCGTTTAGCGGTCGGTCGCCGCGAACGATGCCATAACCATCAACACTGACCTCATTATCAGCAATAATTTCATGTAATCGAGTTTCATTGATTGCTAACAAATCGAGGCATTTACTATGCAAAATATGCGAAGCTCATTAATATGTCTCGGAAGACTAGTGATGAGGCCCTGTTAGGGGGGTCTTAATGTCCCCATTCCAAATTTCAAACCTTTTCATGCCGCAATTTCGAAGAATACCATGTCGCTGTCGGATTTCGTTCAGCAACAGTGATGTCGTTGTCGTAAATTTGGAAATGTAAATGTCTCGGAGCATGCTCAATAACACATGAATTCGCATAAGTTCTTTGTCGACGAAATGTATTAGCTTGAGAACAGGCGCGCGTTTAATGCACCTATCAATGTTAAGCCCGAGGGAGGGGAGGTCGGGCTGCCCACGGGACTTTGACTGCGAGGTTTGTCCCCAGGGTGGGGATTTTGATCGGGAATTTTGACATGGCCGCCATTTTTAATAGTGGAGAAGTGGAAGACTTTGATACTTCTGACCAATTATGTTGTCCCGGGGATGGGGAATTTGACTTATCTTTTCAGAAAATGCCAAAATCCCCACCCCATGCCCGACCCCCCTCCCTCAAGCTCACCATTGATAGGTGCATAATACCTAATGGCAAACAGTGTAAAAAAAACAGCGCGCGAGCGGAGCGAGCCGCATCTGCTCGCCGAGATCGGAAAAGATGGCGTTGGACTTCGCCCAGCAAAGTTTCCATCAGGGAGTCAGTTCGCAGGCTTCACAACCTTATTTTTATTATTTGCCAATCAAAGGGCCATGTGGCTGTGAAAAAGCAACGAGCTGCTCTGACGCTTATTCGTTTTAATACAAGAAAGAAGGAAGAAACTGAGCAACCTACTGGTCTGGAATTACAGATTATGAACAAAATTCAATGTGCTTTAAAAATACGAAATGCGAACACCGGGAAGCCTGCGTAGCCGGCGGGATTTGAGGGTGCGAGCTACTCACTCAGCATTCGCGGGCGAAGCTCACGAGGTCAAGCAAAGATAAAGCAAGGTGTACTTTTTTACAGTCAGCTTGTCGTCATCTAAAGTAATGCACATAACTTTCTAAAGTTGTCCCTAAGATCACTGCTTAACTCTGCAGAGGCTACTAGCATGCGATGGAACAATCGCCATGGATAGAGGCCCCATTCGCTCTCCCTGCATAATCCTTTCGTTTCTATTTCTGTCTATTACCATGAGGGAACCGAGGTGAAGTCGCGCGGGTACGAAAGTCGCCCAGGTGCTCCCCGGTATCATGTCAACACCCCCTTAGAAACCAATTGCAAGTTTACTTGTCCCTACTTGACGTACCTGATTTGTATGATTTCCCTCGTTATTCTACTACATTCTGTTATACAAGAACCTATTTTCTAGGAACGTTGAAGTTGAAATTAGCCAAAATTTTAAGAACGTATTAAGAACATTCCTCAGGCTCAGTGCCGATTAAGAACGTTTTTATTTTGAACTTTTTGCGTGCTTTTGCCACAAAATCTGGTAAATTCATGTTTCGTCGCGCACCTCTATATGATAAATTCTTTTTAAAGCCAAATTTAGCCAGTGTTGGTTGGCGCGACATCTTGCACGTTACATCACAGCAAGTCGCGTAAGTACATCACAAACAACTTGAGTGCTACACCGGAGAGGGCGAGACTTGACGTTTGCTGAAAATGAAAACTTTTGGATTCAGAATTATTTTTTCCTTAAAAAATTGAAAAATAAATTGTTTACCTATATAAAACGAGCATTTTCGGATTTGCTGTAGAACAAATAGCCATATGCGACGAACATTCAGAGCTGAAGCAATGCAAGGTATTTGACTTTAAATGATTCAAAAATTATCTCTTTGCCATAACAAGAGATTATTACTATCAAGCGTTCAGACCTGTAAACATATTGTAAGAACTTAAAACGTTCTCTGGTTAAAAAATTGGTTTAAAATAAGCTTTCGGCTGCCAACCATCAGCCTTTAACAAATGATAAAAATGGCGCGAACGAATGAATATGGTACAAAAGAGTGAACAAATTACATTTATACAATTTCCATTCTGTAATTTGTTTCACATATTTTACCTATATATTCATTTATTCACGCCATTTTGAAAGCTTATTTTAAACCAAAGAACATTTTAATTCTTACAACTGAACGTATCTTGTGCGAAATTTGGGGGTGTTCATTTCCTCAAAAGTATTCGTCGTCATTCACGCTTCATTCAGAAAAATATAACATTCCATGCACATTTATTGCAGTGCGTGCGTTTCTAGAGGCATTGTACAAGTTATTCAATACCGAAAAAGCGATAACAAGTGTATTGTTTTTAAGCAAAGCATGTTTTTCGTTTTTGCATGGAATGAAAAAGTGTCAGATGACACACTCACAGTTTTAGCGTGCACTTGGTCGCTATTGTGCTGTGAGGCGAGTTGCGGACGTTCGTGTCCTTCTCCGTGTTTAAGGTACGTCCACATTTATTTTCTGTTTGGGTTGTTAGTTATTGGATAACTGCTTTATTTTTGCAGTTTCGAGTAGCCCAATTTTTGCTTTTTCCAAGGCTTTTTAATATGCGTGGCAACTTCGTGTTTCGAGGTGTCGCCATATAATTTGTTGCAGCACAGTTGTTGAAATGCTAAGGTACCAAAGTGAGTTTTTAATTTTCTCGTGAGCAGATGCATAGGATTCTGTTCGTTTAGATATGTTTCTTCTGCACATTTCATTTGCTTCTAGACATCATTCGCGGCCAATTGAGAAGAAATCATATTATGAATTCTCTCGCAACCTCGTTACCCTGCTAGCAGAGTCTCTTCGATCTTCCTAGAAAAATCGGGAAGAGGATTTTCCCGATTTTTCTAGGAAGATCGAAGAGACTCTGCTCGCAGGGTAAACCTCGTTAGCATTCGTTTATGAAAAGGCCGCTTCTAATAAACTTAAATGATAAATATGTACGTGTTGTCGTTCAGGTAGCATATCATGTGAGGAAACTCAAAGCAAACCGCTTGTTATTTAAGAGAAATGTGTTCTTCCGACCAGGCAAGAAATTCAGACGATATTTATTTTTAATGGTTGTCACTTTGGAGAATAAAAACGGTTGGATGAAAGAAAAATGCAAGGCTTAAGTTACGTGACGTATCCTGTCTTCTTCCAGGTTTACTGAACAGAGATGTATAAAAAGAAAGTACGAGATCCGAAGATGTATTAAATCATTCAGGATGGAAGCGACAAGGTCTGTAGCTCATGGACCGTGACGCAAGTTGACCATTGGAAACGACTTCAGTCAGATAAGCACTCTGCCATTTAATTCTTGGGATTTCGTCCCATATTCTGCATATTGCTTGACCAAAATTTATGTTGCTGTACCATTGAAACATACAAGTTTTACGAAAGTACTCTAAATTCATTGGAACACAGAACATTTAAATGGTTGCTGCAATAAAGCGAAGTGAATTAGTCTAGGGCCGACCTTTTTCCTGAAGTTGAAGTCTTGTTCGTGGAACGTTCATGGTGATTTAAAAAAAAAACGAAATTTATATTAATTTTGGTATGCTTCATTTTTCTCCAGCTTGAACGAGAGTGTGGAAAGAGAGTGCAGCTCTTAGGATCTGGTGCAAGTTAAATATTGGAAACATCGTATTTCAGCCGATAAGTACACCGTGTTTCTTGACTCACTTGGAAAGTAACAGTCAGTGAAGGGGCTCAGTCACGGATCATGACGAACTGAGAAGTTAAACTAAGCTTTTCAAATTTGTCAGTTAAAATCCTTCTCAGTAATCTTCCTCGTTAGAAGCTATCCTTGGTTATTCTCAGTGTATTATTACATTTTTGGTGTTTTCGACCTTGGTAAAAGAAACGTCTCATTGTACACCAAAATGTAAAAACTTCGTCAGTTTGGTACCAGGTGCACTCAGTTGAATACTTGTTGTATATTTTTGTAGTACAAAGCCTTCTGCAAGACCATCACTGAGATGTGCAAATTTGGATCAGTTCATCGTTAATGCAAGAGTTTACCAATGGAATATCACATGGAAAATATAATAACTGGCACCTGTGTTCCAAACGCCTCAACAGTCATCGTCTTGCAACCTATTCCAAGGTTACAGCAGTGATCGTTTATCTGTTCGACGAACGACCACGCCGGCAACGATCAGCTGATAATTGTAGTAGAGAACCAAGCAATTATGAACGAAGTAATTCGTCAATATAAAAAAATTACGTTTGACACGCGATTGAAAAGCGCTCTAAGTTAACAACGTCAACGTGCAACATATAGTAAGAAAGACAAGCCGCACTTCCTGTATGGGTTGGAACGGCAAAACTGTTGTCCTGGTCGCCCGCTTGTAATCACAGGTGTCCCAAACTCGCGATCAGAGAAAAAAGTATCAAGTGGAACGTGACTTCCTGATGTTCGCAGTGTTTTGTTACAATTTCGGCCATTGAGATTCTGAAAGCTGTTTAAGAAATTGTATAAAGTTTAAAATAACGTGAAATGAAAAGGTCATCAACATTCAATTTTACCTTCTTTTCAATGAATTGAGGAAAATTCATCGGGCTTGGTTTGATTATCTTTTTCGCGTATTTGATCGCTTTTTGAAGAAATTGAGGTTTCCCAAAAGCGATGAAATAGGCGAAAGAGGCGACACAAACAAAACGAGCCACAGATTCATTGGCAAAGAAGGCAAAATTAAATTGTTCCTGACCTAATAACTCAACGTTCTTTCAAACTTCATACAATGTCTTTAACAGCGTTCAGAATCTCCACGGCCCAAACAGTAAAAACAACGTGTACATCAGAAAGTCATGGTCCACTTATGCATTTCCACAAATCATTCAATTTTGGATTCGTGAGTTCAAAGGCATAATCTAAAAATTAATATAAAAGTGAGATTTGGGGCTAAGTGCTACCCCCAGAGGGGGCAAGACAGCTAAAACTGTAGCGAATGCTATTGTGTGTGAATTTTTCGGCCGGCGCGGTCTTCCCGAGCCCATTTTAACAGACCGTGGCTGCGAATTTGACAACGAAGCCCTTAGCATCATTGCTAAAACTTGGCATTGACAAGAAACGTATATCTGTTCTCCACCTCCAAGCCAATGGTAACGCTGAGAGACTAAACCGTACCATTTGAGAAATGTTGAGGAAATCAACAAATGAGTCTGGAGATGATTGGGACTTAGAGATTCCCTTCCTGTGATGTAACTACATGAACCACGAGCATGACACCACTGGATACTCACCATTTTACCTGTCCCATGGGTACGTTCCCCGTACGCTGAGATTGGTTCTTGCGCCTTCCCCCAAGAGTCGCCCATCCACAGCCCACCAGTGGGCGTCAACCCTGGGGTCACGTTGATTCAGTCAATCGGGACTCTCAAGCAAAGCAATGGCGAGTGGCACAGAGCACAGAGGACCCAACCCCCCGGTGACTCGGTAATGATGCATGTCCCGCCACGCCCAGGATAACCTTCCAAGTTACCGAGCCGCTGTTGGCAGGGACCGTTCATAGTTGTAAAGTTCCTCCAAGGTAACGCCTACCGCATCAAGCAGGCCAACAATTTTCGTAAACGGTTGTTACTACACCACGACCAGCTTCGTGTCCTTCGTACGGGCTCAGAAAGATTACGTCCTACCCTACGAAAGCCGAGGAGAGACTTCCGACTTCTGACTTCTGAGTTCTGACTTCTGAGTTCCGACTTCTGAGTTCCGACTTCTGAGTTCCGACTTCCGAGTTTCGACTTCTGAGTTCCGACTTCTGAGTTCTGACTTCTGAGTTCCGACTTCCGACTTCTGAGTTCCGATTTCAGAGTTCCGACTTCTGAGTTCTGACTTCTGAGTTCCGACTTCCGACTTCTGAGTTTCGACTTCTGAGTTCCGACTTCTGAGTTCCGACTTCTGAGTTCCGATTTCTGAGTTCCGACTTCTGAGTTCCGACCTCCGACCTCTGACTTCTGAGTTCCGACTTCTGAGTTCCAACTTCCGACTTCCGACTTCTCAGTTCTGACTTCTGACTTCCGACTTCCGACTTCTGAGTTCCGACTTCTGAGTTCCGACTTTGCGCAAAATAAAGCAATCCGTTTCGACTAAAGCCGTAAATCCATTACCCTGGCAAATTGGATTGCAGTTCTGGGGTGGGTTATATTTTTTTTAAAAACAGTGCGGGAGTAATCTCTCTGGTTCTTCCACTGTCCCTGTAAAGTGTTTATTCATCACGTTTTGTTTCTGTTGAGTTTAAGCAACACTCGTAGCAATGAGTGATTTAAACGACAGGGCATGTGAAGTAATAATGATTATAATGATTCGAAATGACAAGGAAAACAACTACTAACTAACATGCATTACCTTTGTTTTGACATTTGCTGTAAAATATATAATTACTAGCAGGACAATTAAAGTTGAAGTTTTTTCATCTGTAGAGAGATTACTGAGCGTTTTGATGACTGGTGAGAAGAAGTCATGTTCGGTGTGTTAGGGAGAGCTTCCTGCCTTCCAGATACTGGCAAATTGGAACACAATAACTGGATCTCTGGCGTTCCGTTTTTTATTTCTTATTTCTGTGTGAAGCACTTAATAAAGAGAAAAAACGTAGAATATCTGATATTAGTAGAAACTCAGCTGTGTTCTATTGAAAATCCGTGAATCTGATTAGTTCTGCCACTGTTTTCTATTCACCAATAGAAAACGATCGCGCGCGCGTTGCTCTTTTAACGCAAGATTTTTCTTGATTTTTGGCTCAAAAAATACTTAAAATTGTAGCCTTTGGAATGTAAACCTTTAGAGTTTATACTAAAACAATTAGACTACTCCGTCGTTTTCTATGAGCGATAGTCAATTCGGCTGCGCCTCGTTGATTTGTTAATTAAAACGTCCATAAAAAAGGTTTTTATTTTTGATAAAACATGTACCTTACGGTAAATTTAAAAAATGAAACGTCAGGACACGAAAACAAAAAATCTCTTGTCACTTGCAAATTTATATACTTCCGCTTTAAGTGTCTGCGATGACCCATGAAGGAACCCCACGAATTTTCCAATTCCTCCAGAATAGTGGAGACTATCTTCTCAAGAGGCGATTCGTTGTTACATTTTTCCCTCCTCACTCTCAAACGTTTAAGAATCCGTTTCACAGTCCACACAGAAATTGTAATCCCATGCTGCTGGACCAGAAAACCAGCTATTTCAGCGTGCGTAAATCCTTGCAAGAAGTAGCTGCTTATTAGGTTCTCTCTGTTCACACCAACGTCTTTTTTAGTGCAGGCTTGTAAGTAGGTAACACATTTCGACGGAAGAAAGTTGCAATAGAAAGAGAAAGTTGAATTAAGGTGGATTTCCACTGACGCGTCATTTTTTACGAAGTAAAATTAGAGACAATGTATGGAAAACTTGCGTGAACGTTTACGCAAGTCGTTCACACATTGTCTCTAAATTTTTTTACGCACGTAAACGCACGTAAAAAAATACGCGACAGTGGAAATCCACCTTAATTTTTTTTTACGCACGTGAACGCGCGTAAAAAAATACGCGACAGTGGAAATCCACCTTAACGGGATGATCCGCTCGGTTACTTTGAACTCTGGCTCTCGGAAGTCAGAAGTCGGAACTCGGAAGTCGGAAGTCGGAACTGAGAAGTCGGAAGCCGGAACTCGGAAGTCGGTACTCGGAACTCGGAACTCGGAACTCGGAACTCGAAGTCAGAAGTCAGAAGTCGGAAGTCGGAACTCAGAAGTCGGAAGTCCCTCCTCGGCTTTCGTACTACCCAAGGGGAAAACAGTTCTTGTCATATCGTAACGGTGCCTCCTGTTCCAGTTCTGGTGGCGCAACCGGCATCAGGTTCAAACGACACCAGTTCTCCTCCACAAACTTCCAGCACACAAGAGCAGCCAACAGCAGCTCCCTTCCCCCTTCTACTGATGTTACACCAAGTACGCTTGCTGTTCACGAGGACAGCCCACCCAGAAATCCCGAGACCCGCGTAGAGAAGAGTAATCTGGGGCAAGTAAGGTTTTTCGGCATTTCCTGCTAACCGCGAACGTCAAGAAGTCACGTGACCAGTGCCTTGCCGTCAGGTTTGCGGTTTGACGTTCACGTTTGTACGTCTAGACCACACTCTAGAAGTAAGTGATTTTCCGCAGAGTTTTTAGCACCCTAAAACATAACAAATCCTTGTTTGGGAGGAAATACTACTTTTTACAACTATTTCGCTTATCAATTATCAAATTCTTTTTCACAGAAACGTAATTTTGAAGACGATTTTTCAGCTAAATTAGAAGTTAACGAAGAAATAAAAAAAAACATGGCAGCCAGCTATTTTACCACTGCTACCACCCGAGAATCTTAAGTCCCAAATATGGGCAGACGGCTAACGTGAAACCGCAAACCGCAGTTTGCCATTTGCGTAGACTGCGAGCAGTCTCTATTTTGCTCCAAAATCCGTAACGAAAGCGAAAAATTTACCAGTTTCGTGGGCGCCAGCTGGAGTTAAAATAGAGACTGCAATGGCTTCATACAGCATTTCTCACGCGCTCTTTGACAGCTCACATCAATGTCACCTTGGCCCAAAGTCTACCATAAAAGCATAGAGTTGGAATCGATCCCGGGTCACTCAGATCACGAGCTATTCCCACTAACCACTACACTACCGAGACCCGGCTGCCGAACACCGAAAATTTTAAGAATTTATTGTGTTACCCTTACCATTCTTGAGAGCTAACCGTATAACCGCAGTGCTTAGTAGGCTAACCGGATTGCTTAGTAGGCTAACCGCAGTGCTTAGTAGGCTAACCGCAGTGCTCAGTAGGGTAACCGGATTGCTTAGTAGGCTAACCGCAGTGCTTAGTAGGCTAACCGCAGTCCTCAGTAGGCTAACCGCAGCGCTTAGTAGGCTAACTGGATTGCTTAGTAGTCTAACCACAGTGCTTAGTAGGCTAACCGGAAAGGCTAACTGGATTGCTTTGTAGGCTAACCGCAGTGCTTAGTAGGCTAAACGCAGTGCTTAGTAAGCTAACCGCAGTGCTTAGTAGGCTAACCGCAGTGCTTAGTAGGCTAACCGCAGTGCCCAGTAGGTTAACCGCAGTGCCCAGTAGGTTAACCGCAGCGCTTAGTAGGCTAACTGGATTGCTTAGTAGGCTAACCGCAGTGCTCAGTAGTCTAACCGCAGTGCTTAGTAGGCTAACCGGAAAGGCTAACTGGATTGCTTTGTAGGCTAACCGCAGTGCTTAGTAGGCTAACCGCAGTGCTTAGTAAGCTAACCGCAGTGCTTAGTAGGCTAACCGCAGTGCTTAGTAGGCTAACCGCAGTGCCCAGTAGGCTAACCGCAGTGCTTAGTAGGCTAACCGCAGTGCTCAGTAGGCTAACCGCAGTGCTCAGTAGGCTAACTGCAGTGCTCAGTAGGCTAACTGGATTGCTTAGTAGGCTAACTGCAGTGCTCAGTAGGCTAACCGGATTGCTTTGTAGGCTAACCGCAGTGTTATAATAGGCTAACCAGGGTGATTTTGTAGTCTAATTTAGCAAACCAAACTCGTTCCTGGTGCATTCCGAGCAAGAGGGCCATTCGATGGATGTTATTGATTGTCGACCTCTCAGAAGCGGTAAACAAAGCTTGGAATTAGAACATCATTTTTATCGCGCGCGCAAAGTTTCGCTTTCGTTACGGATTTTTCGCTTCCGTTACGGATTTTTCGCTTCCGTTGCAAGACAGTTTAAGGTGGCTCATCTCAGTTTTTCAGAACCACACCAACCCAACATTAGCACACAAATATGTAGAATATAGACAAAAGGAAACTTCTGAAATAAACCAGCTGTCAACAAAAAATCTGGTAACGAAACTTTCCGTAACAAATGCCTTATATTTTTATAATTATTTCGCGCTCTTAAAATAGTTCAATGCCTTTGAAATTTCCAGGGAAGGCACATAACATGTTATACTTTCGAAATTTTAAAAAAATTCTATCGGCTAGTTTTTACATAGATGCTCCCATATCAAAGGCGTTCCTTCTATGATGTGAATATTAAAGACATTACTTTTGAGTTCATAGAGAGAGAGAGAGATCTAGTGAAGCAAACCAGACGAAACCTTTCAGGAAAGTTGTTCTACGCCAAAGGTATAAAACATGGAAAGGACATTGCTTCAATCTGTAGGAAGTCGCTGGAATCAACGAACTAACAGATACTGAGTCGAACTTTTAAATTTTGACTGCAAAATATTCAACTCGCTTTTTTCAAAAACGCTCTCATAGAATTTTTTCAAACTTTGCAGTGTTGAAGACCTACATGCATACTACAATGGACGCTGATTCGTTTTAAAAGTTTAGGTCTCGATATCGAAAAAAATGTCGATTTTCAGAAACCATGACGTCATCGTTTCGTTGCTATGGTAATACCGATACCAATGAAATCTACATTTTTGCAAACATTATTCAATCTCTAGTAAATGTGCAAAAAATCTTGCCCAACCGACCCAAGACAGTGACGTATTAGCTTTTTAAAGTTGGGTTGGTGTGGTTCTGAAAAACTGAGATGAGCCACCTTAAGGAAACTTCACGTCAAAAAACACCGCTGGTGAACAGTCCGAAAGGGCGAAGAAGTCGTGCATTAGCACAGAAAACATTTTCAATGTCTCTTGTCGAAGAGAAGAAGAAAGGTCTTCTATAAATTCCTTGCAAAGGTGGTCGTTTCTGATTCAAGTTTAACTGTCGGAACACTTTTTGACAGTCTGATTAAAAACATTCCGAAGCGGGAATGGCAGCATGTTGTAAACATGCTGTTTAAAATCGAACAAGCCGGGAAGCAATAACTAAAGCCGTTAACTGGGAATTCAAGAGGTTGTACTACAGTTCCAAGTCCTCACTCGCGACCGAAATCCCAGGAGCAAATAAATCACTACTGAATGAAACAATCACGGCTGGAGCGACAGCATCGATAGTACTTTTTGTAACGGAATAGCTTTGGTAAACCAGGCATTTGCCAACAGCTTGTTACTGTTCCTTTTCTATCTTCACTCCTCCCAAATTCTCCTCGCATACTCGTTTCAAAACGGCAGTCATTGTGATGTTTACTGAAATTTAGCACGAGCTGCATGTCTCAGTATGGGCTTTCGATGACATGATTGAAATGTTGATGACAGATATGCGTCATCGCTTTATATACCGACCAATCAAAACACTCCGTCACCAGCGCGTCGGGCATCAGAAATGCTGTATGAAGCTATTGCAGTCTCTATTTTAACTCCAGCTGGCGCCCACGAAACTCGCGGCTCGCGGATTTGCCGCTCGCCCCTCGAAAGTAGCACTCTTCGTTACGGATTTTGGGCAAAATAGAGACTGCTCGCAGTCTACCGTTTGCGGTAAGATGGCCAAACTTCGATCTTAAGGTCTCTAGCTGTTAATGACCGTAATGGTACCGAACGGCAGTTTTTTTTAATAGACACAAGGTTTTGTTTTTAAGATTTCCTTTTATCGCGATCTTATAACAGCCAATTCCTTCAGTCACGGCATGAAATTTTCGCTTAAGATTCAAGATTCAATTTTTATTTACACTATCCAAAAGCATTTACAAAATATTTATATTATAAATAAAAAAAGAAGAATGAAATTAGGCCATAATGTAGACAGAATAGGTGTGCGGTGTCCAAATAGGCTGTAAATAGGCTAGTTTTTAAAAATAATATTTAGTTTATTCTTTGGCTAATAATATTTAATAATAATATTTAGATTATCTTTTGTATATTCCTTGCGTATTTTTATTATGTAACTTAAGATATATATTTTTATCTTGAGATAATAAAGATTTTTATTATTATTATTATTATTATTATTATTATTATTATTATTATTA
This sequence comes from Blastomussa wellsi, assembly GCA_947652115.1. NCBI lineage: Eukaryota > Metazoa > Cnidaria > Anthozoa > Scleractinia > Plerogyridae > Blastomussa > Blastomussa wellsi. The sequence goes on from OX393562.1 coordinate 35,592,240, forward strand.
TTATTATTATTATTATCATTAAAGGAGCAGAGCTTTCTAGTTGGATAACGCCATAGCTAGGTAAATAAATAATGGCAGCATAAACATACAGACAATTAAAGTAGCTGAACGATTAATGTTGGTTAAAGGAGCAGTGTCACGGCATTTGAAGTCATTTTCCCATTTACTTTCAAATTAAAGGAAATCTAAAAGTAAGAGTTTTCTAATGTCGAAAAACACCAACGGGATAATAAAATGGTAAAATTATACAAGGATTGTTTCGAATGACAACAATACAGACCGATTACAACATTGCCAGTTTTTTCAAGATGAGTTTCCGTGACGTAGCTCCTTTAAGTAGGGTAAGTAAAATAAGGTGAGGTGAGATTTGAGGTGAAAATCGCAAGCATGAAAAATAAACGGGTAGCAGGCCGTAACAAGCTTTGTTATCTTTATTGCACGCTGCTCAAGGACTGATTTGCGACTGCACTCAATTCGTTCAGCGGATATCTCCCAGAAAGAATCTGTCGAGGAGAGAGGCTCGAAAGGAAGGTTAGAAAACAATCAATCAAAATAATTCCTTTACTTGCATCTTACTTGTTTTTCTTAGCCTTTCTTTTCAAAAGTCCCGCCAGCGTGTCAGTTTGGATAACAGCAATCCGCCAATCATCTTTTGACAAATAGCGGGATGAATCAATAAATACCCAGAGTACCTTGTGCGCCAAAGTTCTTAGATAATTTTCAAAATGGCTTCCGTAGAAGCTTTATGTGGCATAATATTCTTATTGTTTTTAACGTGTTTATCTTTAGCTTCAGAACCAAGTGGACTTCATGTTAAATTCCAGTATAAACATAGTTTTAAAGGGCCACATCTAGTGAATAAAGATGGAGCAATTCCGTTTTGGACCCATGGTGGAAGTAAGTACCATTGTTTTGTTCATCACCAGTACACGTGTACAGAGGTTTTAGTAAAAATAATTTGGTTGATTTCATTTTTTATATTTTTGCTTTTAGGTGCCATACCTAGTGATGAGCAAATTAGACTGACTCCTTCAATGACGAATAAAAGAGGTTGGTTTCCTACAATTTTATTTTTACTGATCATGACCAAGTGATCGGTATCAATTGTGAAACTAAAACATCGAATCAGTCTTTTCGAGTCTTCTAAGTAAGTTAAATGTACAGTAGGTTCTAATTGAACTCGTACGTTTATAGTTGTCCCAGCTGCTTGCAAAGGCGTTCGATTTTTATTGACTTACAGAGTCGTTATGTCTCTCATGTGCAATCACCAATTTGTTGGGGCTGTTCACTTTTTTAAATATACAGCAGTAAGTTTACATTTAATTAAAATTGTGACATATAATTTAATTGTTTAGAGAGATCATTGAAGATCATCTTGAAATTCACTGTTTCGTTTTCCAGAAGAAAAATTCTCTGTTTGCAGGGCAGCTTGACCTTTATTATAACTTTTATTGATGGTAGTCTACAGCAATTAATTTTAGAATGTCCAGTCACTGTTGCATTTCTCAGTTTACCGGGCAGCAGTGAAAAACCTACATACCGAGTTCTGCTGTCCCTTGGATTTTAACTCCATGCCCCTCCTTTGTAAAACTTTGCGAGGTATCAAATGTTTTTGCGCTATGCCCCCAAGCGGGTTCGCTATCCCATCACCATTTCAGTTCTCCGAGGCATCTACCGTAGAATCCCGGTTATAAGCCCTGGGCTTATACAATTTCGTAAGGGTTTTTGGGTGGGCCTATAATCGGGGGGGCTTATAACCCGGGGGGGCTTATAATAGGGAGGAAAAAAACGTCTAAAATATGTCGCTAATGTACCGCCTAATTATTGTTAACTGTATACGGTACCCGGTATAACAGGGGTATAACCGGGAGGAAATTTCTATTAGCAGAGAGGTGGGCTTATAATCGGGGGGGCTTATAACTGGGGGGGCTTATAACTGGGATTCTACGGTATATGAAATTAAAACCATTTCATTCCCAGGAAGTTGGCTCTTCCATGTTGTGGGCTGCTTTCACTCTTGCATTTTTTGTCTTTTTGCGTAGCAGCGAATTCACCTGCAGTGGGCAGTTTGATCCCTGCGATCATTTAACTAGAGCTGATGTCATTTTTTGGCCCAATATTTTCAACCCCAATAGTCTCAAAATAACCATTAAAAAGTCCAAAACAGACCCTCTTCGCCAAACTCACCATAGCTAAGTCAAACTCAAGCGTATGCACCGTCACTGCCCTTCAAGACTACCTACTGCAAACAAATGGACGGAATGACTGTCAGCCACTCTTCTTCATGTATGGGCGCAATCTTACCCACACTTAACTTGCCAACAATTTGCGTGTTTTACTACATGTCTGTGGTTTGGACAGTAGACACTTTGCTTCGCAGAGCTTCAGCATTGGTGCAGCCACAACAGCAGGAGCAGCAGGTTTTCCCGATTGGCTGATTAAAGTGCTTGGCAGGTGGAAATCTGATGCTTATCAGTCTTGTATCAAGACACCTAAAGAGACTATCCTTCAAGTGCCCAAGAACTTGGCGTCTTGCCTTCTATGATTTGTCCTTGAAACATTAACTGTCTTTATGTACATTGAGAACACTACAATGTTTCTCTGTAATTATTCATAGTTTATCATTTTGCTCTCTAGTCTTAGGTTGTACTTTAGATCACTCAGTTCCCCCATGCTACTTCTCCGCAGGTGGGCGGTTTCATTGCTCTTCAACCCTTGGGGCAAAGGAATGTCTGTGGCCAATCGTTGCACCCCCTATCCACACAGATTACCTTCTTGTCATACTCGGCGTTTGTGGGTGGGGCACCCCTTCAGCCCTGTGCTGAAGCCCCGTCAGGGAGGGGACATTTGTTCTCTGGACTTGGTTAACTTGGCCCCAGGACATTATGGTAGCAACAATGTCCACCTTACAGTATGGGTATGAGGTACCCCCTCAGTGTGGCGCCATGTGCCGAGGTCCCTCATCCGGTGGGTTCATCCGGTTGGTGGGTTTTTATCAGAGCCTTGCCAGTACATTCCCTGCCCCAGATTGCCCACTAGTTGTTGTTTGTCATTATTGCACGCCTTAACATTAATCAATATTTTAGCATAAAATAAAGGTTAATGTTGTCAAGTGACCACCATATTTACTCCCATATATCTCTGTGGACTTCCTCCGTGCATGTTTACCATATTTGGCTTGTGCCAATCAAGCACAGCATGTCATGCGAGTAATCATTTTTCCCTTCTCAGATTGCTGCAAGTTTCCATCGCAGCAAGTTTAATCCCTCCCACCCACTCCTTTTATATGTTTTTCTTAGTTGCTTTTACCCTGTCATATAGGAAGTGTAATTATTTAATGATATTGCTAGCAATTATTTATCCTTTTTTGGCCTCTTTTACTTGTGTACAACTCTGAAGGACTTATTAATAAACTTAAGGGTGGGGAATTGCTGCCTGCGGCACCCCTTCAGCCCTGTGCTGAAGCCCCGTCAGGGAGGGGACATTTGTTCACTGGACTGGGTTAACTTCAGGACATTATGCCAGCAACAATGTCCACCTTGCAGTACAGGTACGAGGCAACCCCTCGGCGTGGTGCCATGTGCCGAGGCCCCTCATCCGGTGGGTTCATCCGGTCAGTGGGTTTTTAACCGAGCCTTGCCAGTACATTCCCTGCCCAAGATTGCCCACTAATTGTTATTATTGTTTTGTCATTATTTCGCTCGTTAACATTAAGACAAATATAAACAAATTAAAAGAAACCATTCCAGTTCACTTAGATGAAGTGGCATCTTTTTTTATTAAAAATACCAAGAACAGAGGTATATGGATTTATACCTCCACCTGGGTTGCAAGTTACAGTGTGATTAAATAAAGATTGTTGGATAACAAAAGAAAATGTGGCAACCACGACAAAACTCAGATCGTTTTTATTTTTAGCTTATTATAATTTTGTAAAACAAAGTGCACTATATCAATCAGCAAAATATTTGAAGTAATATATCAAACACGAGAGACAGTGTTTCATCGGGATATCCAAACACCGAGAAGAGAGTTGAAAATACGACGCGCAGCGGAGTATTTTTAATGAACTTCGAGGTGTTTGGATAGCCGATGAAACACTGTGTCGAGTGTTTGATATATCTTCTCAATCGAAACATAAACCAAGGAGTAAACGGAGAAATAAAATCGTCAAAATCTATGGTAATTAAGATCGGGTATTAAAACCTCCTTCACGGTTATGATTTTCTTTGTTTTAACTCGATGAATTATTAATGAGTTTGAGAAATATTTTTACTGGCACCCCATTGCGTGACACAGAACAAAACATTTTCCGGTATTATCAGTATTATCAGGTATACTGTAGGTGTAGGCTTTCTTCATTTAGCTTTGTTCAGGTGCACTTGTGTGTGGGTTTGTTTATGTTTTTTTATAATGAATTGTACTGTCAACTATGGATTTTTATAAATAGAACAAGGAATCCCCTTTCACTGGATAATTAAGTGCTAAAAAGTACATTATCAACATAAGTTTTATGATAGCACAAATTCCTCTTTGCTATCATGGGTTTTTTAATTAATTAGCAACTTCGTAGACAATTTCAACCTGGCTTGAAATTTCAGCCCCACCGAACTCTTTTTATGACTATACTAATTTCAGCTTGTGACTGACATGATGGTTCTAAGACCTTCAAGAAGTTTTAATAGTCCCAAGCTAAACTTTCATTGTGCAATTTCAGCTGAACCTGGCTAGCCAGGCTGAGCATTGCCATGTAATCAGCCCCTTTGTACAATCTTGCTTATAACTTGTTGATTTGTATCCATCTATGTTTTCTCAGCATTCTGGTTTTCTGACATGAAGTAATCTGTTGTTTCCTCATATCAGGCTATGCATGGACAAAAAGTGCATTTCCCCATGAATGGTGGGAAGTAGAAGTTTCTCTTAAAGTGACTGGTAGAGGAAGGCTTGGAGGGGATGGTGTGGTAAGAGGCTCGATCGCATTTTTGAGTGACAGTACCTTTCAACTTTGAGCAGCTACCGTACTGCGATAGAGTAAAAATATTGGAAGGATGTCAAAGTCAGGGCAAGAAAGAAAACATAAAAGTTCATCCAACACAGTTCTGAAAGTGTACTTGTTTCGAGCGACAAGAAAACCATAAGAAAGCACTCGTCTGGTTAACCTTCTTTTGCAGTTGCTATTCGTGATCAAAGGTTCAAACCCATTTATGAAATCAAAACATTCTTGTGTGCTTGTGTCCTGTACATATGATTAAATATTGTGCCTTCATTACTACAGACAGCAGTTTCCTTTCACACGCTGTGTAGTGGCCACATTGTGGCCAGCACCCAGTTTTTCATAACAGTAATCTAAGAATGCCTGGTAGTTTTGACCAGTACGTTATTTACTTGTGGGTGGCAGTGACGAAGTTTCAAGGTAAATTTGCTAGAAATATCAGAAGCCCTGTCTTTACATAACTTATTCATGAAATAAAAACTAAACTTTTAATTTGTACTGGATAAAATATCAATGATATATGAAATAGTTAGTAATTGTGTCATATTTGCCTTACTGTGAAACTAAGAAAACGGTGAACTGTGAACAGCAATGGTTTTGAGGTTTGTTCATGTGCCCTAAACTTTATTGTGATTGGTCCTTAAACGGTCAACATTCCTGAAATATTTCAGATGTTCACGGTTTTCTTAGTTCGACGTAGAGGTTGTTTTTTCTTGCATGCACAGTGATGTTTATGAGTAGCCTATATTGATTGTTGTTTGAATCTTGTGGCTAAGGCCATTTGGTATACAGAAACTGCAGGCGAAGAGGGCCCAGCATTTGGAAATAGTAACACATGGAAAGGCCTTGGTGTTTTCTTTGACTCATTTGATAATGATCAACAGGTATGTCTCATTCTGTGATGCTTACGTAAAGTATGTGGGGCAGGAATATTTATGATGCATGCTCCAAGCCAAACTGCAAGTTTTACAAAAATAATTTTAATTAATATCCTGTTATCCTGTTTTAGCTAAAACTGTGGGCCCCAAAATAGTTATGTCACGCTCAAAATATTTCATGCATTTTACAATTTTGCTTTGCCTATTTCCTGGATGCAAATGCTCGCGCCACGCATATCCGTGGGTGTGTTTTTTGCGAGATGTGGGGTGCGTTTGTTTGTGTTTAGGTATAAATATAGGCACACTTGGTTGTATCGTTAAACTCCCTGATGAAGTGTGTGTTAGTCACACGAAACGCGTAGGAGAAAATAAAAAAGTTTTACAACTCAAGTGTTTCGCAGAGGTGCTGCTCACTGGATTAACTTTCAAAAATTCAATAAAAGTTCGGAAATCTTCAGAAAAAATGGCTTCATCAACATGTTTGCTTGGAGATACGATATTTCTCTTCTTGTGTTGAACTCGAAATCTCATTTGTGAGCACAGCTCACTTGTCATTGGATATCAAGTTGAACACTTGAAGAGAATTATATTTAATGATTAGCCACTCATGTGGGTCTGTGTTTCAGCATTCCTGGTTGTTGTACTGATCAATCATCTTTTGTTTTTCAGGGAAACAATCCATTTATTTCTGTGATGTTGAATGATGGAAGTCAAATTTATGATCATAACAAGTGCGTATAAATTTCACTTTGTTTTAATTTTCATCAAATCACTCTTTTTTTTTTTTTTGCTGTCAGCCATTCAAACATGTTAGCTGCTCTAACAGTGGTTAACTGGCTAACTTTCTGGCTAACTAAAGTTTCTGTTCTTTGAAGTCTGCCAAACTTTTGTCTCAATCTTACAATGTTTGAAAGTATTGTTTTCAAAAGTCATAGCTACAGTAGCAGCAATCTGTCTATAAATGCATGGTTACGTTTAATTATTGTCAATTACTGTTTTTCAGAGACGGTCAAGATCTCCTGCGTGGTGGTTGCTTACGAGATTTCCGTAATCGTCCAAACCCAGTTAAACTGAGAATTCGCTATCATGAAAATGTGCTCACTGTAAGTAAAGCTCCTAGACTGATTGTTTATGAACCACACATACAATGTCATGTAACAAAGTTTATTATACATTGATTGTAAGTATAGTATAAATTATTATTAATATTACATTCAGTTATGTACCAGTCAAATCAAAGCTTCAACTCTCCCCTCCCCCTGGGCATGTGAATTTTTGGAAAGTTTGTGTTCAAATTCCCCCTGCCCAAGCCAAAAAGCTGTTCAAATGCCTGGACACCCCCAGGGAAATTAACAAGTGACCAAATTTCAACTTTTAGGAGCTTCTACATTATGCTCCTAAAGTCGAGATCAAATGCAGTAATCAATCTGACCCAGAACTGTAACATCTGTTGGTGCAGTTTTGCCTCCAAGAACCACTCCTTACGCCTTAGTCCTTTGCTTTTTAACCAAGCCGCCAAGAAGATGCAATCTTTTCCTTTAAAATCCTCAAAACTCGCCATGTCAGCCTCCGCCATGATTTATCATCCCGCATGGATTTGCCGGGACATGTAATATGAAATCGAGGCCAACATTCAAATTCCCCTCCCTGGGTAGGTACATGTAAATGTGTCAAATGCCTGGGGGATGTTGAAGCTTCAATTTGACTGGTACACATTATGCTGCACTTGTTACAATGCAGCAGCAATGAATTTCCCCGACTGCACGCTCGTTCTGTTCCCCACCCCCTGCAAGAAACAAGTCTTGCGATAATCATTGTGGAACTTTTCATCTAGAATCTGTTACACTAAACGTTTGCTTAATTCTACCTTGGTGCTGTTCATATTTAGTTATGGGTCCATATGGGTATGAGTACCTCATCTGAAGACTTTGAGCTTTGCACTCGTCTGGAAAACATTAGCCTGAATAAAAATGGCTTCTTTGGTGTGTCAGCAGCGACAGGTGGATTAGCAGGTAAGTAAACCAATAACAGTCAAGACAAGTTTAAAGTACACTCTACAAATTGTTGATGCACATCCACCAAAATATCAAATGTTGGAGACTGTCTTTGATGGATTGATTGGAATTTGTTTGATCTATCAATGTGTTAACCGCAGTTTATATGTCTATGAACTCTCAATAACTATTAGCAAATTGGCATATCCCAGTAAACTGGAATCTGTATTAGTCGACCTCGTGTGTAAGTCGACCCCCTAATTTTGGGGCCAAAACTAAGTTTTCTTCATTTTATTGGAAGACTTAAATATATAATTGTATTTCTTAGAATTATTGTTCAGGTAAGTGCTATGGAAAATATGAAACAATCACAGCAAGTTTCAATGTGAAGTTTTAATATTCTCGCATGTCCGCAACCGTTTTAACAACACATTTACATGTGGGCATTTTGTCCATAATGTTTGAAACAGGCATACAAAATCAAATGTACTAACGTACTTATTAATGGAGGAAGAACCGGAAAATCTTACAGTGTTGCAGTCAGGAAGCGTTTGCATGTGATGTAGATTTGACACTATTTAAGGATTGGCTGATTAGAACATTTGCAACCATAATCCAGAATTTTGATGTGTAATTTGCACTGGTGTTACACTTGAACTGCACTGCTCTCAGCCAATCAGAATCAAGTGATGTATATTATTCAGGTGTGATGGACTAGTAACAGCAATTTTGTTCAGAACTTTACAAATTTATAATCCTGTGGTTACAAACCTGTTGAAGTTATCATTTTTTTGTTTGTTTGCAGATGATCATGATGTATTATCATTTATTACCCTTTCACGCTCACCACCAAAAGACTCGCAGGTATGATTAATAGTAGTAGCTCTGCTTACTCCAACTTTGATCTTAATTTTTGTCAATTTATCAGTGCGTTATCAAATCTTACAGTCAGGATATTGACATGGCAAATTAATTCAGTTTTGTGTTTTGTCAGCTAAACCTGAGATGTTTATATTGGCCAAATTTGTATCAGCTATTGTTCAGTAGCTACTGGCATGCTCGTTTTTGTTACTTGCTGCATTCATTCTTGACAAAACAAACTATTAGGTTAGCCTATTCTCAGCATTTTGCTGCTCTTCTTGTATTTCAGACTGAAACTGGAATGAGTGAAGAAGAACAAAAGAAACTAACAGAACAGTATGATGAATATCAGAAGAAACTGGAGCAACAAAGAGAAGAGTAAGGGCATATTATTTTTTCCTGATATATATGAATAGGTATATCTTATTTGATGTTCTGTTGCGTAGTATCGCTGAGTATTTTTACAAGTTGTGCTGTATTTTGACGAGCCCATAGGGCGAGTCAAAGTACAAACAACAAATTTCTAACCGGTTCTCTGGCGTACAAATAACATGTAATATTGTACTCGTATTGGGTGTTACTTGTACTATACGAAATCACAGTTGGATAATAATTGCACAAAATGGTATGTTAGTGGTTAGTTGGATAGCTGAGTTACATAATCGTGTCCTTACAGATACAAGACTTCCCATCCTAGTAAAGTAAAGAAACCTCAAACAGAGGTATGTGTAATGAAACAATTTAACTTATTTTTCGTTACAATTGAATCACTCAATTACATAAATCAGTATATAATCTCATCTAGTTTATCAGACAACTGATTCTGATTCTGAAAGCCAACCTTATTTTTCTTTTGTGTACTAACTGTAAGATTTTGTTTCAAGTATGAGAATGTGTATGAGCGAGACGTTCGCTTGGTTTATGAAGGACAAAATGCAATTCACCAGATGATCAGGTATGCATTAAGAGGCACAACAATAACAACATTTAAAACAATTAAAGCTTGCAAAACTTATGAGCCTGAAAACGAGAGCTAGAACGAGCTAAAAACGTCATGATAACATAAACAACCTAGGTATAGGTAGTCAATTAAAATCTTTCTGATAGATATATAGCTTAAAGAATATCACGCTGACTTCTTCGCAAATTGATCTCAAATATAGTTCTTACATACAGTTGACCTATAAGTTAAACTAAATAGATAGTGATAATTGTTGCATTTAATGCATTCTCTTGTAGCAATCTTCACACCAAAGTGGGTGAGTTAACAGTACAAGCGAATGCACTCTACACACTAGTGACCTCAGATCATAATCAGATTGGCCAGGCAGTTAAACACGACCAAACAATCAACCGACAAGAAGTGAACACTTTGATAAACATGCAACAACAGCTCAGTTCAAAACTACAGGACATGAGGTAAGAATTTCATCATGATCTTTAAAATCATTTACAGGAATTTAGTTTCAAGTGTTACTGGTATTTTTGTAAACCGTTGCATGTCAGCTGGCTGACTATTGACAGGCAAATGTTTTAATCATTGTTAATTAAGACTTTTTCTGTTGAGAGCTTTGTTCTTGGAGCATTTTCATGGAATTTTGTTATGTTTTGTTGACAGTAATTTGCTGAATCAAGCAGGCAATATTGAAAAACGAGATGTTGGTGACTCTGCTGGCATGACCTCTAAACTCAATGACATGCAGAATGTGATTGAATCTCTGACACATTCAGTCAATAATGTCGCGACTAAACAACAAGTAAGAATTATGCAAATCATACTAGTAACATTAAATTGCACAAAAATAGTTTGCACTGTAGTCGTTGCAAACTAAAAATTACAGATAGACAATGTGAACGTCCCCTCAGCCATATTCAGTGGATTGCAGGTGTAGATACGCGCTTTATCTCTCCAATTTTGCCGTAACAGCTGCTCCCTAGAGTAAAAAGTACGATTCGATCCGATCTTTTTGCAATGTAAGCTACTTTTTGTACAATAAAAAGATCAGTTTATGTTGCCTCGAAACATTTGGTTGATCATTGACTTCAAGTTGATAAACACAATCATGTAACCTGTGATCAGGTGTTCTTATTTTTCGTGGTGGGAGGAACAAAATAAATAAAAATAAGAATGCCTGATCGCAGGTTATGTAAATTAACCGCTGTGATGTGTGATGAAGTAGAAAAACTGACGTTTGAATAAATTTGCTTCTTTTTAACCATGGTGTTGGCAACTTTCAGCAAATTATTTAATTGATGAACCAGTTTCAATCACGACTAATTCTTGATTTTTGACCTTTTTCAGATGATTGGAGGACAAGAGAAAAAGGACTGTCCCCCTCCCCCTCCGATGCCACAGTGTATAGGTCCCGGATATTTTGTGGTGTTGATCATAGCTCAATTAATTATGCTCATTGGTTACATCGGATACAAGAATCAAAAAGAGGCTGCAGCCAAGAAATTCTTTTAGGATTCTATGTGAAATTCCTTTAGGGTTCTACGTTTAATTTGTGCCAGCCAATCTGGTTTCTGCATAAAGAGGACACTTGTGGGATGCTTTGAATCAATTGCAATTGTTGCCCCAGGCTAGGGCTCTTAGGCGCAGTTTATAATATAATACTGTAAATTATAGATTCACTAAACATAGAACATCCGCGGTTCTACTCAGCCGCGTTTACGCTTTGGTTCGTTATCGGTACTTATAGGAAATTGAATTGTTATATTGAAACATGTCTTTTTCAAAGAAAACGATTGAAAGAATCAGCAAATGCGTGCCAACTAACAATATGTTTTAAATTCAACATTGTGTGGTCGTTCTTGTATAAAAGGAAAATGTTTTAGGAATAAAAAATAGATAGGAGTTGTTTCGTATTGAAGATATAGTCGCGTGTATTTATCGACGGTTTGTAGTCAACCTCATCTTTTATTGGAATGGAATGTCCAGAAAAATACCGGTACTTATAAATCAGTCACAATTTGTCCCCAACTCAAAAGGCCAGATGCTAACTATCCTTTCCAGAGTTGTTGGCCAATACAATATCTAAATCAAAGAAAAGCGTCCTTTCAGGCAACTCTGACACTAGTGGGTAAGCGACCCAAAGCATTTCGAGAAGATTTTTATTATTAGAAATTAACTAGCAGAGACAAAGCAAACATGAGTTGCCTGTATCCAAACAAATAAAAAAGCTCTTTTCTTCGTGAACTTCGAAAGCTTTATGATTCCAGAATAACCTGTAGTATTATTTTTGTGCTCCTCTTGTTTCTTCCCTTTCAATTTCATTTTTTAGTCCTCTGTATTTTCTTCCAAACTTGTGAAAATAAATTTTACAATTGACAGTTTTTAGTGTATTCTGTATTACATATCGTTCACACGCAAAAATGTGCTGGTAATTAATATAATTATAAAATACCCCAAGATTGTGTACTCGAGCAGTTTCACACATTCATCGCCATCCATTATATGTAGAGATAAATGCCGACAACTGAGGTATTAATCCATATACATCCTGAAGGATGTAAGCTGCTGGATCAGCAAAATAAAGACTGTATGGCAATAATAAAGTTTGCCTGCTATCTCGTAAACAATATGGCTTGACCAAGCCTCACAAAATTAAGGATTGATATAGGAAGATGCAGAAAATAGCCACACAGCGATGAGGGAAATTCTGCAAACGATATCAGTTGTTAATTTGCCCGGCCTATATTATCGTTACACTCCCTACAAGTTTACAGAATCAAAGCAACGTGTTGGTAATGTGCGTGTGGTGATTCTCCCAGTTGTCATGCGCGATCTGTGATTCTCTTGGTCATCATGTGCGTGTGGTGATTCTCCCAGTTGACATGCGCGATCTGAGATTCTCTTGGTCATCATGTGCGTGTGGTGATTCTCCCAGTTGTCATGCGCGATCTGTGATTCTCCCAGTTGTCAGGTGCGAGCTGTGATTCTCTTGGTCATCATGTGCGTGTGGTGATTCTCCCAGTTGTCATGTGCGAGCTGTGATTCTCTTGGTCATCGTGCGTGTGCTAATTCTCCCAGTCATGTGCGTGTGGCGATCCGCCCAATCATCATGCGTGCGTGTGGTGATTCTCCCAGTCATCATTGCCTGATTTCATACCGGGGGACTGGGTCCGAGTCCGAGAGCACACCGAGCTTTAAAAGATCCTCAAGTTTGGTGCTTATCGGTCTAATATTGAACGAAATACAGCCAACCAAAAACTCCAAAATTTACTAAGAAATATATGGAGTCCGGACAAAGTGTCCTGCAATCCATACATTTCTTAGTAAATTTTCAAGTTTTTGAATGGCTATATCTCCTTCATTATTGGCCTGATTAACACCAAACTTACGGATTTTGTAATTCTCGGTGTACATTTTCTGACTATGTGGGTCTTGGTTGAATAATCGCATAATATACGGATTTCGTTACCAGTCCTCCCCGTATGAAATCGGGCAATGTGCGTGCGGTAATTATCCCAGTCATGTGCGTGTGGCGATTCGCGCAATCAGTCTTGTGCGTGTGTTGATTCTACCAGTCATCATGTGCGTGTGTTTATTCTACCAGTAATCATGCGCGTGTGGTGATTCTCCCAGTCATCATGTGCGTGTTGATTCGCCCAGTCATCATGTGCGTGTGTTGATTCGCCCAGTCATCATGTGCGTGTGTTGATTCTAGCAGTCATCATGTGCGTGTGGTGATTCTACCAGTCATCATGTTTGTGTGTTGACTCTCCCAGTCATCATGTGCGTGTGGTGATTTTACCAGTCATCATGTGCGTGTGTTGATTCTCACAGTCGTCATGTGCGTGTGGTTATTCTACTGTACCAGTCATCATGTGCGTGTGTTGATTCTCCCAGTCATCATGTGCGTGCGGTGATTCTCCCAGTCATCATGTGCGTGTGGTTATTCGCCCTCATCATGTACGTGCGGTGATTTTTCTAGTCATTATGAGCGCGCGGTAATAAAATGGACTCCAATGGGTCAATGAAGTATTTTGGATGATATTCTCTGTCATCATGTGCGCTCGGTGATTCTCCCGGTCATCATGCGTGTGGTTATTCTCCGAGTCATCATGTGCGCTCGGTTATTCTCCAAGTCATCATGTGTACTCGGTAATAAAATGGACTACAATGGGTCAAGGAAGTATTTGTCGTTGCTACCATTGCAAAAGCAACACATTACATGTATTGAATTAAATAGTGTCGAGACCGTCTTACAGGCGAAAAGTGGTCAAATGGTAAAAAGAAGAACTGTAAAGGAGACTACTTTATAGTAGTAAGTTACACTCACAGTCGTGGCATTTTGGAGCTAAGTGGGCAAGCAACCAAGCTAGTTAGTACCTGCAATGAAAAAATGTCACGGATCACTGCAGCTACCCGTTTAAAGCCTCTTCCGCATTGATCAATAGGGCTCCTTCTTCGTGTACCGGACACACATGACGTAAAGCAAAAGAAACAAATGATGAGAAACAATACTGCCCCAAAGTACAAAGAATCACAAACAAAGGTAAAACAATGAACTACATTTACACACGGTACACGGAGTAAGAGCCATCAGTAGTTCAAGACCTTCTTGTTTCGATCTACCTAGTTTCTTACTCGGAGAACCTAATCAACAGAAACCGCCCAAATAGCAGAAAGAGGATCGATCGCGTACTTAACAAATTCTTTACGGTGTGTTAACTCAATACCCGTTACTCTCCTCACAATACCACGATGACTATACCGAAATAGAACTCACAAAATAGTTTCATTCTTGAAAGCGTGCCCTGTTGACTGCTTATGTGAAGGTAACTTAAAGTGGTGGTTATCATTTTTTTAAAGCTTCGTGTACAATGAGACTTTCTTAATGATCTTGCCAAATTTCAATCCATTCCGGACATGAGAAGTCATGATGTTTATAATAACAATCAGCATAGCAAATTGCACGAAGAACGATCCAAAAGTTTTTGTTGATCTTCATTTGATTTTCAATAGTTATTGTTGTTAAAAATTATGTCTTCTCATGTTTAGAATGGATTGATAATTACATATATAATTAAGAACGTCCCACTGTACACGAAAATTGAAAAAAATGATGACCACCAATTTCGTATGAGGGGCTTTAAATTTTGAAACAAAAAGGTTGTTCCGTTTGTGAGCAGGACGACCTTGAATATATCCCATAATCCTTAAATATTCAACATTCAGATACGTTTTCATTTGATCCGCTGTACGTAATTTGTCAGAGCAGAAAAATTGAGAGAAAGCAAAGCAAAAAATTCAAAAACTGATGCATAGTACTCATGTTAAGGAGCAATTTGATGTGTTTCGAGATAGAGGCATACATATTCAATCGACATGGATTCAATATCTTACGACGTCGAGCACGCAGTGTTCTTTCCTTCACGAGTGTTTGATATATCTTCTCAATCGAAACTAAAACTACGGAAAAAACGAAGAAATAAAATCATAAAAATCTGTGCTAATTAAGATCACATTTCCAAACCACGGTTACGGTTCTGATGTCCTTTGTTTTAACCTGGTGAATTATTAATGAGTTTGAGAAGTAGAGTTGCAAAATATCCTTGAATCGTCAGATCAAAGTGACAAAAACATTCAGCAGTCAAGAAGATACAGTGGAAAAGCGATTTCTCTGACCTTCAAAATACTCGGACCAAACATCGTTTGCCTTAGATTTCCTTCACTCAGTCGAACATTGCAATTTTTTATTTTTTTATTTGTTGAAGTCCCTGATTTTCAAAACAATTTCCATTTCCCTCGAGAAATCAGAATATCACTGTGGCAATAATTTTCTTCTATAATATCCCCTAACAAAAAGGTGAAACGTAACGGCAATACCAGAGTCAAAATGACTTATATAACCAAGTGCATGATGAAATATACTTATGGTAACTTATGCCACTTCACCGAAATTTCACTTTCACTTTAAAAATAATCTTCATTAGACCTTATTACAGTTTAAATTTCCTTATGACACCAGTACATGTACAATTTAAAAGCAATTTTCTCCAACGGAATTCCCTTTTCTGTAAAGTGCTTCTTCATAAGCCCATTAAAAAGTTCTTGAAAAGCCTTCTGGTCACCTTCACTACCACCAGCTATTATGGAATAAGAAGCGAAATGTTTACAGGCTTGTTCAAAAGAACTAGTCGAAAAGCAATGTTCAAAGCCTATATATTCTTCTGGGGTGTTGAATAAATGTTGCGAGAGCATGTTAAAGACTTCTTTCCACTCTTCGTAGTGAGGAAAAACAAGTGAATTTTTCCTATCCAGAAGATCCAAAAACTCAACAAGATGTTTTTGCCAAGGTATGGATAAGTCTAATATTTTCCACATCATTCCAAACGAACCATTTGGTACCAGTACCCTGTGGATCTCCTCGACAGCTGCACGGTTTGCGAACCAGTGAAAACTTTGAACAGCAATTACAACGTCCACACTTGCATCAGGAAGAGCTGTCAAAATTGAAACAAAGACATACAAATAATATATAGATTTAGCCAAGCCTAAAAGCAGAGCTCCTTATTTTTGCTGGTTCTTAATAATTTCTGAAATTGCGTGCTGAAATTGCCTTCATTAAAAGTACTAGCGTGTGCAACTACGCAAGACAGATTCCACAGCTGAAATAAATGAGAATAATTCAAAACGTCAACTCCAATTTTTATTCAGCATTCTTTTGACTCAAAACAAATACCTTCGCAACACTACTGAGGTATGCCTCTGTCACTTATCCTCTTTGCCCCGCAGTGAGACATAAGCTGGCATAAGGCGAAGTATGCTTAGATCTTGCTCTTCCCACTACCAGGCATGGTATTCAAGTATTCAACTTAGGTCGAATGCACTTCTCTAATCTCTGATTATTACTAGTAATCAGTATGGGTAATCAAATGGTGATGAGTGAAATTAGGAATTTAGGAATTTAGGAATTAGGAATTTATAGAGCTCAGTATGGAAACGCCATGTTGGTGCTCAGCTTGATGGGCACCAACATGGCGGCCGGAAATCAAAGAAAACATCTGGCACTGACTTTTGCTATGAAAGCAACTGCTCCTTCCTCACGACCTAGTGTATATACACATACACATGTTTCCTAATACTTGAACTGTTTAAACTGCAAAAATTTTGTGAAAAGACCTTTTTTAGAGCACGACAGCTTTGTCACAGCACCATTGTGAAGTCACGTACGGCGGAAATCTCGAAAATTCAACATGCCGTATTTCAAACACAAAGGGCACTATCCAGCTGGAAACTTGTGAATAGATATATTTTTAGGATTTCTTTCACGTGGTGACAATAAAAATTAAGCAGGCCCAGCGAATTTTGTTTTTAAAAAGTTATGACGTCATGTGAATTGTATCAAGAAATTTTGGGCCAAATGTTGCCATTAAGCATAGTTGACAAAGGTGCCTTTTTGCCACTGACTTGTTGCCATGGCAATTTTATAATTTCACCGGTGAAATTGCAGATTAATGCTCAAATTTCACACCAAAATTAAGGAGTAATTT
Organism: Blastomussa wellsi; assembly: GCA_947652115.1. Taxonomy (NCBI): domain Eukaryota; kingdom Metazoa; phylum Cnidaria; class Anthozoa; order Scleractinia; family Plerogyridae; genus Blastomussa; species Blastomussa wellsi. Next base: position 35,609,468 of record OX393562.1, read on the forward strand.
GTCACCCATGATATTATAATAATAATAGTAATATTGATATTATTATTATTATTATTATTATCATTATCATTATCATTATCATTATCATTATCATTATTATTATCATTATTACTGGTCCTAGAGAGCCATGCCTTTGTTTTTCTTTATATGCGAGAGCTTCAGTTAGCGTATCAAAACAAAATAGATCATTGAGAAACTTACTAAAGGCATTTTTAAAAACACTACAAGCAACATAATTTACAGCAACACAATGAGATTTCGCTTCTTCATACAATTTCCTAATATCGATGGCATCAATAATAATATATATATTTGATCAAGCTTGAAAGCGGAGCTCCATATTTATTACTGGCTGAACTGCGTGGTTCTACTGTTCCTGTGCATGTATGCATGGCTTTCCAATCTCTATGGTTATGGGGCTCTGCTCCTGACGGTCTGCAAAGAACCATTCCATTTTATATCCACACACCCCTCCCCCTAAGCAAGATTTTCTTAACAGGCTTTGAAAGTCATCTCCGTCAGCATTCTTTGATCTAATGAATACTTCTGAGGGGTTTAGGGGAAAAGTTGAGAAAAATCTGGGGGGGGATACTCCCTCATATGGACTATAGGGGGACGTGATCTCTCATACCTGCCAACCCCCAGAGAACAAAAATCTAGACGTCTAGAAATCTTAATTTTAAATAAGACATTTCAAGTATGCTACATGAAGCATGTGTTGAGAAGACTTTTCGTGAACACTACATGAAGTGAAAAACGTACATTCTTTTTTTTGTCGCCCGAAGGTCAAAGCTAGTTGCCTTGATTGCTCTGTTGTTTTGTTTTCCGATCAAGAACAGCTTAAATAAGAACACTAGATCCACTTCCTGTTTTATTTTCCTTCTTGGCAACTCAAACACAACTAAAGTAATGAAAAATTTTTGAAAAAAGGGTAGGTATTTCTCGAGAGATTTGTTGCTCTAACCAGGAGACCGGGAGATTTGATCAAAAACTTGGAGACCCCCGTCAAAACTGGGAGAGTTGGCAGTGATACAATACACAATACAATACAATACAATAAAGTTTATTGTGAAAATACACTTAGCTACAGTAATGGCGTGCTTTCACAGACGGGACCAAAGTAGGGGTCTGTGAAAGCACACCAGCTAATTTACAGGTATTCCACAAACACAATAAAATTAAAAGTTAAAAAGCTAAATATGGAACATACTATAATTAAAATTAAGTGATGTGATGAATAGGGTATGGTTTTTTATCCCTCATTCCTGTCGTCCTAGACAGGGTATGGCTTCAAGAGTTTTGTTGCACATATCTCAAATCAGAAGCGTTGATCAGCATTTATTTAACCGGTCATCAGTCAACATTAGATCATTTTCAGAACTAGATATGAAATATGTTGTCCTTTACCCTAACAGGGTTTCCAAACATGGGTTTCCAAGTATGCCGCCCCCCCCCCCCCCCCCCACCTCACAGGAGGAATCCACAATAACTTAATAACTTATTAGCCATGTATATTTTTGTTGTGAAAGATTAATTAAACAACACAACACGAGCGTCCCCGACAGGAATCGAACCCATGACCTCCCGAACACCGGGTGGGCGCTCTATCCACTGACCTACGAGAACTCATGGAGAGCTTGGTCATTTTTACTGAGCTAGGTCATTTTTTTTTTAATTATTTGGAATCCAAGTCGAGATACTATTAATTGTATAAGACTCCAAATAAAAACATGTCTGTCTTTATTTAGACACGGTATTTTCTTTCAGGACTTTACAATATAGAATTAAATCAATCTAACTATCTATCTCATTTAAATTACAAATAACTACTACCAGTAAAAGAAATGAAAGATAAAACCTGCTTTACAAGGAAGCCGTGTATAAAAGCAAAACAAAACTTACATAAGACTATTCAATTCATAATTCTCCATCTTAAATTTAAATTTATTAAAAGAGGGCGACTGTCGAATATCCAGAGGCAGACTATTCCACAGTACAGCTCCGCTGTAGAAAAGACTTCTTTTACAATAGTTTGTGTGGGGCTGGGGGATGGCAAGCAAACAGTCAAACAGGCAAACTGTCGGGCTACCCACAGGACTTTGACTGTGAGGTTTTTCCCCAGGGTGGGGATTTTGATTGCAAACTTTGACTTGGCTGCCATTTTTAATAGTGGAGAGGAGGAAGATTTTGATACTTTTGACCAATTATGTTGTCCCGGGGGTGGGGAATTTGACTTATCTTTTCAGAAAATGTCAAAATCCCCACCCCATCCCCCCTCTGCCTTAACATTGATAGGTGCATTATACATCAGGTTTTTCTGCAGGGGTACCATGTCAGCACTTTGATCTCGTTTTTCTCAGGGGGTAAATTTGGATTTAACTCGTCAATGGGAGGGGTATGGATGGAACATGGAATGGCCCTAATAACCATAACAACAACATCAACAACAATATACAACAACAACAACAAGTTTACTTACGTATTTGCTCGGCAGGGCATTGGATAACTTCTGTATCAGGTACCATCAGTTTAAATTGTTCACACATACTCTGCAGAGGTTCGCTCGCAATCACGCGGACATTCTTACCCGTCAGCACTTTTACCATGACTCGAGTGAATTTTCCTGTTCCACAGCCGAGCTCCAAGATTGTGAGTGGACGA
>OX393562.1:35617128-35647128 GCA_947652115.1 Blastomussa wellsi
CATGTAAACATCCTTTGGAATTTTAGGTATTGCTTGATTTCAAACTGAGGGGGACAAGGTACGAGTCAACAAATTATGGCATTGGCAGCTATTGATCCACATAGTCGGAAAGTGCACACCAAGCTTTACAAAATCCCCCAAGTTTGGTGTTAATAGACCCAATATTAAGCGAGATACAGCCTGTTAAAAACGTCACAATTAAAAAAGAAATGTACTGTATGGCCATCCGGCCATTGCTGCGTGCGTGCGGATTACCAAACATTTCTTTGTAATTTTGACGTATTTAAATGACTGTATCTCAGTCAAAGCTAGCCTGATTAACACCAAACCTGAGGAGTTTGTAAATCTCGGTGTGCCCTTTCTGATTTTGTGGATCAAAGTTGCTAATCCCATAATGAACAGACTCGTACCTAGTCCATTTTGGTTTGAAATCAGGCAATGGTGACGTTCCCAAATGATAAGGACTAAGTTTAAGGACTACAGAAGTTTTTTGTTTGTTTTGTCGGTGACAAGACCCAGGCTTCCTACTCGGCCAACTATTTTAAGACTCGTTTGCTATCTATTTGGTGTGAAATACATATTTTGTGTCAAATGCAAAGTACAGATTGACTAAGACGAGAGACAAATTACATTTGATGACTTCTATATTTGACCTTATAGTTTTAACCACAACACCAACAACGGAGAATATTAAAACGTTACAAGGTCCGCCTGCTTTTCATTTTTTTTTGTGAGTAAAATAGCAGTCAGTTCTAAGATTTGCTTCTTAAATTTGAACACTATATTTTTGAAAGGGCCAACGGAGTCACTGAGGCATGAAAGGGCCAATATCTCACCCCCAATTTGAAATAACATGCTGATTTTTGGCAAGTGGGCATTCTTCATCATGTTCTTTCTGAAGATCTTAATGAATCCCATAATTTCAATACTTTAAATATTTGTGACGTCACACTTTACCACTCTATTTGGTAAAAAGGAGAAACAAAAGGTGCAATGAGTTTCAAACTGATGCAAAGGTATATTTTAGCAAAAAAAATATTTTGGGGCTAGGTGCACTTTAAACGGAAGTCAAAATTGTCGCCCGCCGCCATATTACAACACACAACATGTCCTAGAATCTCGGACTAGAAATCGTATGTCTCCAGAGTCCTTCGTTTCTGGTACCAAGGCCCCGCCGGCTAAGAGAAACGAAAAGGTCTGTGGGGACGAGAATGGCTGCGCACAAGCAAACAACATTGATAAAACGGCTGATAACGTTTACACAAATTGATGATTACATGGTTCCTCCGCCATTTTCCTCACTTTCAAGTAGTCACCAGCCCTTTCAACCGGGCGAAAAAGGTACTGACCCGGGTCAGACCTTGGTCAGACCGCAAGGTCTGAACCGGGTCACCCGAGATCGACCCCATTCTCGTCCCCATAGCCCTTTTCATTTTTCTTAGCCGGCAGGGCCTTGGCACGAAAAACGAAGGGCTCTGGGGACATCGACATTTAAAAAAAATCGAATTTTTTTATTGGCTATTGAGAACAAAGAAATCTAAAACGGAAATCAAAATGTTCGCCGGCCGCCATATCACAAGACACAACATGCAGAAACATGAATGCTATACATGAAGTCCGGAAGTCCTAGAATCTCGGACTAGAAATCGTATGTCTCCAGAGCCCTTCGTTTCTCGTGCCAAGGCCCTGCCAGCTAAGAGAAACGAAAAGGGCTATGGGGGCTAGAATAGATCGACCCAGCCCTCACCTTGGCTCGTGTTCAACCCGGGCTCTTGTAAAGCGGCCCTAAAAGATCCCTTGGTTTGTGTAACAGTAGGTAACTTGGAGATACTATGCAGAAATGAAATCACATTAAAACAAGTACGGTATATTGGCCCGATATTTCGGTTTCAAAAACAAACCTTCTATGGGGCTTAAAGAAAATGAATGCCATTCGTAACTTGGATGTAACTAAATGTCACTAAGGTTGTCAGTGGGTCCGTCGAAAAGAGGCAAAAGGCATAGTTTTAAAGACGCTGTTGCAACGTGGGGAAGAGAGAATTTTGAAACCTTTTTGTATGATAGATGATATAGAACGAAGGGCAGGATTGTACGTGATAACAAGAGGAACGCGAGTTGGCTGGTTAGTTGTGGTCTGACTGGGTTAGAGTGTTTCGTTGCTTGTGATAGCATGAACGCGTTGGAAAAAAAAATGAACGCGTTGGATAAGTTCTTTGGGGCGAAGTTAAGGTCTCACCCAAACAAAAAATGGACAAAACGATAACACCGAGATCACGACTGAAGATACGCCAAGGCCACGGTCCGAACTTCATGGCATGCACAGTCCCTAATCCGAGCTAACATTATCAGTTCTTATCATTATCCGTGATCCACTGCATTTTAGAAATCCGCTTTTCCGCTAATCCACATTGTGTGTGCTTTTTAAGGTTAAAGGACCGATCGTTTATTACGTCCCAGGGGGAGGGGGGGGGCGGTGTTTTTAAAAAAGTGTGGTGTTTGTAAACTGTACCCCCCAAAAATAATTACTTAAGAAAATTTCAACCCCCTTCGCAATTCTAATTTTAAAAAATGTACCACCCCCCCCCCCCCCCCCCCCTTCTGACCATGTTTTAAATAATGCAAAATTCTTTGCTTCGCTCCTCTTACATACATATTTTTATCCTATTTTTTAATATATACTTTATCATTTCTCTCGTTTATTGTTTGTATTTTCTGTTTGTGTTATCATTCTTTTTTATAGTTTCATATGCCTGTAGGTAATCTGGTGGGTAACGGTACATAATATGGTGCATGATAAAACCTGGCACGGGTGCGCTAGCAAGGCGCAGGGGCACCCAACGAGTCTGTTTTATCTGTTTCCCAGCGCAAATGTTTCTGGCTGGCTAGGAAAGTGGTTCAGTATATGTTTTCTCATGGGAGTTGTCACTGAAAAACCACTACTTCTGCGCTGGCCAATTGAAACTTGGAGGGGTGACTGAAGAAACTGCTTGACGAATGCTTGAATCTCGTTGAGAAGAGTGGATTTCAACGGTTTTCAGTGCCATTTCCGCACGTTTGTTGTTTGTTCTAATTGCTGGCTGGCAAAAAAATATGGATCATGTTCTGGCAAAAAGGTACAGATAAATTTTCCCAGCAACACTCAAGAACACCTGTAAATGTTTTAATATCATATATTTTCATTCATTTGGATAAAAGAATGTATTTTGCCACAGCTTTTTCATTGGGTGTCCCTGGAGGCAAAGATGTCTCTGAATTGCAGAGCTACAGATTCCAACCCTTGAAAAAGAAAAAAGGTAGGTTTTGGGAGCGAGCAAAAGGCGCGAGCGAGTTTCTATGGGGGTCTGGGGGAGAAATTTTCTACAAATGTAGACCTCTAAGATGCTATTTCCTGCATTTCCACAGGTAACAAGGCTAGGATCGTCCCAGTTGTGAAACTTTTTAGACTTCCATTGCTGTCATAAAATTTGACACCCCTCACGTTTCTTGCAAGATAAAAATGGACCCCCCCCCCAAAATGGAGCTTGTTTCAAAATTGAACACCCCCCCCCCCTCCAAAACCACCGCCCCCCACTGGGACGTAATAAACGATCGGTCCCTAAGTCAGTTGATCCGCGAACCTATTCATCCCCGCTGCAATGGATTTCCACAGGCAGACCACCCGATGTTTGGGTTTGTTGCGTGACACCGATCAATGGCGGTTACAAAAGGAATATAGATGAACATAAATAAGTTGGCCGCGATTTGCTGTAAATAATTATTTACGTTTTTCCTAAATGTTCAATAAACGTTCAGATGAAATGTTAAATGAGTCTTGCTATTTTTGGCCCGTTCGGAGCCGTTTAAGCGTCATTTCACGAGATAATTTATCTTCTATGGGTCGATAAATTATCTTGCGAAATGCCTTAAACGGCTCCGAAAGGGCAAAAAAATAGTAAGTTCATCTGAACGTTTATTGAACATGTAGTAATAACTATTTAGAGCAAATCGCGGGCAACTTATATATGTTCATCTATATTTCTTTTGTAACCGCCATTGATCGGTGTCACATAACAAAACATAGGTTGGTCCGCCCGTGCTCAGTCCTTCCACTATCCGTCATCTTTCTCCCCGCTTCTCATTCCTCGCCAGAGAGCCTGTTCACAGGCTAAAGCAGACTTGCGAGGAGGAAACCAAGATCAACTTGGACCTTCCAGCCTTGTACTCTATCCTTGATATCAGCCCAGTAACTTGTTTTCATGATAAAAACATGATCGCTCTGAACGTCCGTGCAGTTTATTTAATTGGAAGCAAAACTACCAGACGGTTTTGTTTTTACCGTTGGTTAACGCGGTGCAGTTTAACCCGAGTGTTGTGCTGCGTGCGGTAATTTACCGTGGTTTGTAACCGCATCTAGTCGCAGCTTATCTCATAGGGGGTGCTCACCCCTCCCCTAGATCCGCCCCCGTGTGCGTGGGTGGGGGGGGGGAAGGAGGGGGGTACTGGTTCTAATTGTGCTTCTAACTTTTCTTACAGTGAGTGGGGAGCAAACATTTCCTCTTACTAAGAGCACAACAGGCTTGCTTCACGAACAGACCGACCAAATAATAATCTCAGCTGGTGTATTTTACGTTAACAGTGTATAGACTGCACTGGAAAACAGGTAAACTTGCCCACAAGTCGAGCTGTCAGAGCGAAAGCGAGAGTGAGGGAGCTCGACTTGTTTCCCCCGCTTGAAAACGAATAGTAGTATATCCTGAAGTTAATGAATAACACCTGATCATCGCCGTTAGTTTCCAATTTCGAAAACCCTCTGGCACACGAACGAGCTTCGCTCGCTTCGCGCGCCAGGGGTTTTTCGAAATTGGAAACTAACGGGAATCCAGGTATTATTCATTAACTTCAGGATATACTACTTGTCGAAGAAGGACAACCCCTGGCCGGCTGGTTCGCACAATTAGAAAGAAGCGACACCATGAATACAATGGTGCGCGGAGCAAACAACTGCGTGTGGTTGATGCGAAATCGGAAAGAGAACTGCGGCAAACGGTGTGTATATTGCGGCCAGCATAACTTTCAGCTAAGAAGAGGAATGCAAAAGCCCGCACCATGCTGCAGCTGCGGCGTTGGAGTTTTGTGTGATTACCGTTTATGTCTTGCTTGCGGCGGGAACAAGCTAAGACAGCGGCTTCTTCGCAAACAAAAAAGCGCGGAGAAAAATTTTGAACGTGTCTTGCACGAGCTGATGTCAACCAGTTAGAGATTTGCATACTTGTTATTAAAAGCACGCAATGGTTCGAGGAGGAAACAACTGTAAACTTTCCGAGTCAATTCAAAGCCTCCCTCCAGAGCTCCGGGAGCGTATTTATAAGGAACACATCGCCATCAAAATCAAGGAGCGATTGGATCTTGGTTTTGATGTTGTGCAAAACGAATTATTGGAGCGAATGGAAAACGAGTTATTGGAAGCCCCTTTTTGCGACAGATGTGAACAGTTTAAAGTTGTTGTTTGTAGAAAATGCAGCAAATGCAGGCAAAATGGATTATGCTTTACATGTTATAAAAATGGCGTGGAACATTTTTTAGGCGACCCTTCTTTCGATGAAAGCGACTACGATGAGATATATGTAAAAAGAATTTGAACGCGGAAAATTCACATTCACCACGCAATGTGTGGACACGGAGGTGAGAGGTGGGTTGAGCACGGTTTGGCGAGCAAACCGTCAGCGTGAGTTCTTTTCCGCCACAGAAGTTTTTGAAGAGAAGATTTGGTCAAAGCGCTCGATCGAGCTGTCGATTTGATCGATAAGAGCTCACCTCGCGCATTGCCTCAACAACTAGCTGTGTTTAATATCCGTCTGACCTCGCTCTGCCAAACGGGCGTTGAAAGTTCCTTGTAAATGCAGAAAATCGTGTGGAAAAGCAGAAGCATTTTGGACTTCGTTGTTTACAAAGTTTTACCCCTCGTTAACTGTACTACGCGCACACGTAATATATTGGGATTGTCTTTTTTTTGTTTTTGTTTTTTTTTTGTTTGCAAGGGACAAGGCCACCAGAGGGAAAACGTTCTCATCTACTTTTTAAAACCGAGAGAGAGATTTTTGTTTTTTTTTTGTCTCAAAGTTTAGTTCAGATTTGTGCTGGACGCCGTCAGTTTTTTTCGAAGCTCTTGTCGAAACTCCTGCTTTTTTATCATTTCAAGATCCGGCGAATCGGACGGTTTTTCCGCGAAGTTTTCCCGCAGTCTCTCTTTGAGTTCACGATATTTCTGCATTTCACGAGAGATCTGTTTGAATTCTGCGTCGGAAACATTGTTATCGGAAAGAGCTTTAGATACGGAGCTTTGGATTGAGTCATGCTTTGCAAGAGCCAGAGCCTGAATTTTCGCGTGCTTTTTAACTTTCCTTTACAGCTTCTTGTTCGCAACAGACAGGCCTGTAAAAGCAAATCCAAGGAGAGCGGCAATTCCAGCAACAGGCGCCCCGACCACAATTCCGACACCAGTGAGTGAACTTGCAACGGCCCCGGAAGACAGGGCGGCACTTGCAAACCCAACAGAGACCGCAGAATAGTGAATCACTTTCCGAGCTTTCTTGTATTTTTTCAACACAAGCCTGTAATGTTCAGCCTCATCGGCAATTTCTTTTTCAATTTTGCTGATCTCAGTTAGCCGGAAATTGGTTCTTTCCAGGGGAAGCTCAGGATAAATAGGCGGAGCACTTGGCAACACATTTGCCGAAGACAGGGTATATACACAGATTTTATTTTTTAAATGATTTGCAATTCGAATTGTAGGGGTTGATCGTTAAAATCAAAAAGCTGACCGTCATCATCTTGGACAGAAAGCGTTACGCTGTTGACATATTTGCCTGTCGAAGCGTCACGAAAGGGCGGCTGTTCGTCCGTTTGATAGTGGACTTTTGCGAAAGCTTCCCCTCGGATGTCAAACTTTTGCAAGAAGGGTTGAAGCTTTACCATTTTCCAAATTTTGATTGTGGTCAACCAAGTCGCAATGAACAAAGTAAGTACTCGGTGTTCGAAGCCGCTTGACTAAAGTTCTAAACGTCAATACGGGGAATACGCCAAGAAAATCGGCTAAGTCACTGTCAAGAGTTATTTTTTTATTTGCAAAGTTGTTAATCACCATCGCACCAACGGGTGTATTTATTTGAGTGGACAGCGTTATATCAAATTTAGCGAAAGCATGTGCAATATTTTGAGTAATACTTCCAAGAGTGTATTACCCTCTGGGGATAGTAATGGGAACAGAATTTTTACCATCTCGATCAGACATTGAAATCACCCCATCGTTTTTCAAATTATGCCACGAATTATAAAGCGAACAAGACAACAGCCTAACGAAAGTGGCCTCAGGATACGGGTTGTCAAAATTGACGGTGCATGGATTTGAAGACGTAGAAATAGTAAGCACAACCATTTTATTTTGTTGCGCGCAAATTTTCAATTGAAAAATAAAAGATGAACATCTTCAAAACTGCACGAACACAAACAGATTCTGTTGCGTTTGACTATCTAGAAAAAAGAGCGCAATCTGCCGGCAACGCGCAGTGTGCCAGTGCGAAGCTTGCACAAGAGAAGGCGTGGGCGGCTTTTTCTGCACGGTTTCCGAGGGCCGACAAAAGCAAATTTGAAGCACAGACATTTTTAGCGTCGGACCACACAGCAACAGCTGAAATGTTTTATACAAAGAGGGTCCCGGCAGTCTGCAAAGCGTCTTCGGTTCAGACCGCAAGTATTGGAGTGCAGGCATGAAAAGCGCGCTGGGTTTGGTTGACGTTGGCGGCTTCCCTTACCAGTTATCGCCCAGCACAGAAAAAAGTTCGCTGCCGGTTCCAGCAGTTCTCTTTGAAGACGCGGCGCCAAGTTTGAAGAAAATATTCATCAACTCGGTGGATATTTATGTCTGCCCTGACCAGTATTTTACAACAAAGTTCAGAGAGGTATTCCAAAAGGAACAACAGAAGTTCGAAACGTCAAAGCCAGCAACAAAATGGCAAGCGGGGCCAAATCTATCTTTCTGGGAACAGCAGCTGAATTTTGCAGTGTGGTGCGCGACGACAGGTTGCGGAATATCTCGAGAAGTATTTGACAAAGAACACACAACGCTGAATCTGCCGCCGCAGGTGCGGGCTTTCTACATCTTCCACGTGTACTTCACGGTTCGGCGCATCCTGTATCAGCTCGGAGGCATCCAAAGCGTGAGCGCGCTGCCGGGCGACCCAACATTCAGTCAGACCAACAACAACCATGACGTGGCGTCTTACAAAAGATTGTGAGCAGAGTTCGGCATTCCCCCGTCAACCGATTTCCGCTACACGCGAGGACCAAACCACGGGCTGGGGAGCGTTTAGATTTATTGCCGCGACCCTTTCATACTGGACGTGCCCTATCCATCGGCAAAAGCAAAATTCGACGACGAGGACCCAAAGGCGTCAGAAAAGGGAATTTCAGTATGCTTCATCAGAAACGACGCCGCGGAAGAGCTATTCAATTGGTTCGCGCCCAAAACCTCGGCAGGTTTGACCCAGGCGGGTTTGTTGCGAATAAACCAGTCTATAGAGGCGTTCGTTTATTGCATTTTGGGCGCGCAATTCAACGTCCGCAGCAGCATCCTGGGCGAAGGGGGCGCGCAAAGGAGGCGTAGAGCGAGTTCCTCGACTTGGTGGAAGACGCGATAAGGCAGCCTGACCTGGCAAAAAGCGTGCAGCGTTATCAGCTGGCGGTGGATGAGGCAAAGGTACGGTTGAACCTTGCTGTGTGCCCGGGGGCCTGGCTGATGCCCGCACAGATGGTAATAAACACAGAAAGCACGGTTGGCTACAACAACCGGTTGAAACAAGCGATACCGGGTATGAAGCTGGGGGTGAACGACGGGGCAAACAAAAGCACAAAAAGCGGCGCTTCGGCTGATGGACGGCGGGAAAACGAAAATAAACCCGCCAAACAGTCACCCTTCGAATCCAATTCACAAAGTGACAAAAAAGAGCCAGCCCCTGTCTCGCAAATAGCTGCAGAGGAGCAAACGCCAACGGCTGGCTCCGACAGCCATCTCAACAACAAAATAGCTGTCGCTGTTTGCGCGGTTGCAGTTGCGGGTTTGGCATTCTTGACATTGCGTTAACGCTGCTTCTCGACCAGAAACGCCACAACACCCAAAATCAGAAGCCAGGTGTGCTCTGCCAGAAAAGAGACGACCTCCCCAGCAGCTTTGAAGAGGAAAGAAACAATCGAGCCAATCAAACCGGGAAGAATTCCAGCAAGTTTTTTGCCAATCTCTTTCAATCCATTTCCCAACGCTTTGCCGGTGGCTCCCAGCGATGAGTTGATAGCCCCAACGACAGCACCAATCGTGGCACCAGCAGCAAGAAAGATTGCCGCGACGGTCACATCATATTTTTTGAAGATCTCTTTGACCCTCTCACGAAGTGGAAGCGCTCTTTCTCTTGCCTCAATCTGCGTTTGCAGACGCGCAAGCTCCTCGGTTCTTTCCGCAACTCTTTCTTCCGCGGCTTCTTTGTCAGAGGGTGAGGCGTTCTCATCGTTGATGATTTTCTGATCTTCATCATTTTGTCGTTGAAGGTCCCTTTCTTGCCCACGCAGTCATCAAACGTTCTCGTATCGTTAAGATTTTGTTGAAGAGCGTTTCTTGCTTTTTCTTTCTTATCAAGGTCTGCTCTGATTTTATCAACATTTTTTTGCTTTTGTTCTCGTTCTCGTTCTTTTGTTTTATTTTTTGCAAGTTTTCGGAGTGAAGCCTCCTCTTTCTTTGCGTTTTCGAGATCAGTTTGAAGATTTTTTTCCAGTTCAACATTTGAACCATATTCATCATGAAGTGCATCAATCCTTGCTCGAGTTTGTGCAAGTCTGTTTCTCAGATTTTGAACCTCTGGTGCAGTTTCTTCCCTTCCTGCAGCAATTTTTTCAGCCTCTTTTAATTGTTGTTCGGCCTCTCTCAATCTCCGACGGTCTTCTCTTATGCTGTCATTGTCTTGAGCGATAATATCTTTAGCTTCTGGACCCAAAGCGTCTTTGAACTTATCTATAATTTTTTTGAGAAAACCACTGCCATCTTTTCTGAAAATTTCAGTCTCACCGCCTTTTGAACCAAATGATACAAATGTTGTTTCATTTCCACGTTTTTTGCTGAAACCAATTGGGCCCAATTTTCTGAAGTTTACTTTTGGGAAACGCTTTTTGATCAAGTCATTCACTTTTTCAAGCCTTGTTTTTTGTTTTTTGGGCCCACGTTTTCCAACCAATAAGAATAGTTGTGCTTCACATACATGTATGTGCTAACTCTCTATCGAATCTTTTTCATGAAAAACTCTGTGAGGTTTTTTTCCTGTCCTTGGACCGTCCAACTTATGAAACGTCTCCCTGCTACCGTTCTTCCCTCAGCCTCTGGTTCTGTAAAGAACCATTCAATGGACTGTTGGTAGTCCTCCCTCGATTTGTCTTTCTGGACAGGGATTGGATCAAACGTTTTTAGGATGCTTTCCATTTTTCTTGCCCCCCTTTTTTGCCTTGGGGGCGCTCTTGGTCGGTATGGTTTTGGAAGAAGAGGTTTGGGTAGACGCTCTTGGTCTTCCGGGGGGATGTGATCATCAAACACATTCTGAATTTCTGCTTGTATTTGTTCCATAATTTTTTCAAAATCAATTCCCGCAAGTTCTAGTTCTTGCAGTTTTTCAAAATCAATTTCCGCTAGTTCTTGTTCTAACGTTTCACCCTTCGACAACGTATTCCGAATTTCTGCTCTTATTTGTTCTATCATTTTTTCAAATTGTTCTAAATCAATTACCGGTAGTTCTAAATTCTGCCACGTTTCTGTTCCAATTTCCTTTGCAGCAATCGGCGACATCGTGCGAGAAAATAATTGACTTTGATAACAAGTATGCAAATCTCTAACTGCTTGCTTTCGACAAGTATGCAAATCTCTGACTTGCTTTTAATAACAAGTATGCAAATCTCTAACTGGTTGACATCAGCTCGTGCAAAACACGTTCAAAATTTTTCTCCGCGCTTTTTTGTTTGCGAAGAAGCCGCTGTCTTAGCTTGTTCCCGCCGCAAGCAAGACATAAACGGTAATCACACAAAACTCCAACGCCGCAGCTGCGGCATGGTGCGGGCTTTTGCATTCCTCTTCTCAGCTGAAAGTTATGCTGGCCGCAATATACACACCGTTTGCCGCAGTTCTCTTTCCGATTTCGTATCAACCACACGCAGTTGTTTGCTCCGCGCACCATTGTATTCATGGTGTCGCTTCTTTCTAATTGTGCGAACCAGCCGGCCAGGGGTTGTCCTTCTTCGACAAGTAGTATATCCTGAAGTCAATGAATAATACCTGGATTCCCGTTAGTTTCCAATTTCGAAAACCCCCTGGCGCGCGAAGCGAGCGAAGCTCGTTCGTGTGCCAGGGGGTTTTCGAAATTGGAAACTAACGGCGATGATCAGGTGTTATTCATTAACTTCGGGATATACTACTCGAATCAAATGACGTCATTTTGCCGCGAACATTCTCCAGACTCTTGGGTGCCGCACTGTTTTGGCTTTCGGAGACAAACGCCGCTACGTTCACGAGTAGAAATTAAAATAGAAAATACCTCAACCAAATGTTTTGTTCGCTCTCAGGATTCTAGCAAACACTGTTTTACGAAGGTTGTTTTGCGGTTCAAATAACCTTGGGAGACAAAAGTTTATCAAAATTTGTTCGTGTCTAGCTTTATTTGTCTCAATACAATGCCAACCTTGTTAAATTTCCTTAAGTTTACGATTCCCAAATAACAAATATTGTGATGTATTTTATAGATGAAACAAGACTAACACTGTATCTCTCGTGAATAGTACAAACAAAGCAGCCTTGAGATTTCTTCTGAGGTTTCCTCGCAAGATACTGGCTATTTAGCAGAGCTTCGGAGCTTCCAAAGACCTGCGAGTATTTTCCATCAGTCATTTCTTTCAATTGTTCGCTTCAACAATCTGACTGATGCGGCCGGTCATATTCCTTGAGCAAGTCCAGAGCGACCAGTTGCACAACAATCAAATGAACTCACAGCACTTTTTGTCTTTCGCCTTGCTGTATAAAGTTGAAAACGTAAGAGAGCAACTTCGAAGGTCAAGCCTCTTCCCGATCCTGTAGACGCCGGAAGACATGTCTATGTTTAAACTTTCCGCTGGTGATCGCTTTGTAGTTTGCTTTCCGAAAACCATATCTGACTGCGCCCGTAATTGTTTACAAAACAAAAGAAACACTTAACAGAAATATCGAGAAATCAAAACTCACTCAAGATCGAGACGACGAGTAAACATTGAATTCGAAGCTTTCCAAAAATTACATTCGAAAGCGTCTTCCCTTTGTGATCGATCTGTATCTGGCAAGGATGTAGTTTGATTGACGAGCGCTTGACAACGCTGTTCTCTTATTGGATAACCCAACAGGAGGAAAATTCCTCTTGTAAATTTGGCGCGCTGCAAGTGATAAAAGTCGTTCGTATCGCTACTACCAGACCGGAAATGAGAAGCGAACGACTTTGAGAAAGTCTAGTAAACAGGCTATAACTGTAACAAACAACACACAAGATGCAACAAAGGTTTTTTTAATCTGTCTCAGTTTTTATCTGAAGCAATGAATGTTGCCATATACATGTATCCTATTTTGAAACAACAGGCATGTAAAATCCTGTCAGGAGCACATCAATATTTTCTCAAAACTAAAACACTAACACGCTCAAAAAATAACTTACCAATGGCAACTCTTTTCTAAATATTTTAACTGACTTCGAAGTGAACATTATAAATAGTTTTGAGTTTTCACGTTGTGTTACCAATAAAAAAGTTCACCGACTTTGTAACGACTACAAAATTAAATACATCGCACACTTTCTAAATACTTTTTTGTTTGCTTTTTAGCTAAAAAAACGATTTTTACTATGCCATACTCAACAAAGAACCTTTTGCTCTAAATAAGTGCAACCGAAATAACCTTGGGATACTTAAACGCGTTTAAGTGCGTTCAGGTGCGATTCATTATATCACTGAAGTTTTTTCTTTCTTTTTTCACTCATATATAAAAAACAGCTGTTTTTTCTTTACCTTTTTATACAATTAAGTTAAAAGACGCTATATCAACTTTCATGACTGAGAAAATTATTACTTTCATTACAAAAATTGAAAACTTAGAAAACACTCCAGCAGAACTATTTACAAATTATTTTGTGCCGACTGTGGTGCCTAATAGATTAGACTCCAGTTTAATAATAAAAAGACAAGTCGAAATAAATGTATCACTGAAGTAGTAGTCCTTGTGAGCAAATGACACAAACTTTACGCTTAAAAAAAATAAAGGTCAAATTGGAAATATCAGGAAATCAAGATAAAAAGAGTTACTACTCCTACTGTTTCGAGGCCCAGCCCTTGAGGAGTAAACTTTTAAATAATATAGAAGACTTTTTGACAAGTTAGCTGTAGGTTGTCATTTGCGCAAAAGTCTGTGCGATGAGTTGCCAGTCCAAAAATCCCTAAATAACTAAGAAATTAAAACAATTGAAAACAAAGATAGTTGTTAAAGAAACTGTCAAAAATAGAATGATTGTGAGCTCAGTTAAGCAAACCGCGGCAGTGACAGACAGAATGTTGTGAAGTGAAAAACGTACGCATTTGAATAAGTCAAAGCCAATATCTCAGCTACATACGTTGGAAAACAATGACAATGGCCACATTGTGAACTCAACTCAATTTTGTTGAGAACATTAAATTCTGCGCCTTATACCTTATAGACATTACACTACCAATGAGCTAAAAGAAACATTAATTATAGTTGCAAGATGAAAATATACTTTTTATTCAAAGATAATATCTCTGTCCTGCCGGGGTTGCTTAAACTTGCAAATCACTCAATACAAATGCGACACAAAATACTAAAACTGGAAGTCAGTGACAGCCAAAGAAAAAGCAAGCTTTTTTGTTCAAAAATTAAATCAAAACAATGTTGAGTACCTCTGAAATTCCCAGCTCAACCTTTTATCAGCACAACAAGCTTAGGATGAAAACCATTGCAAGAAAATATTTCACCACATGTAAATTTAGAGCTGAGACCATAAAATAATTAAATAGAAGAAATTGATGCTCTTGACGAACATTCAACAGATGCATTTCAAATTTACCAAATTCATGTCACACGACTGCACCTGAAGATTAAAACAACCTAACATGTAAGCACAGACAATTAAGACTCTGATCAATGCTGCAGTCTGGTTTCCATTTGCATTATGACGACATGATGTGTTGCTCCTAGCCACTGCAGAATCACTGAGAAGTTCCACTCTTGCTTGTGCGTGTCAGTGGCCTGAAACGAATTGTAAGTATAAGTTCTATTGAATAACCTTCTGATTTACAGCCAAGCCAAATGAAGCTTTCCTCTCAATCGGAGTGCAATTTAATTTATAAAATGGAAATGACATTCCTTTCTTGAAAAGAATAGTTCCACATTCAAACTATGCATATTCTCGAACGTTGATTGGCTGTTCAACTCAGATTTGCCACAATGTTTGGCTTCAAATATCAACTCCAGAAAGTCTAAATAATACGTGAAAATAATAATGCTTCAATACAAAGTGATACATAACGTAATTCCCACTCACGCTACACTTTTTCACAATGTCCTTTCAGAAACTGACACATGCAACTTTTGTAATGACGAAAAACAAACTTTGCACCACTTGCTCATTAATTGCACCATCACAGTGGTGGAACACAAAAACTCACGAAAATATAACGTTAACTTCATGTCATATCGTTTACGGGTGGCATGAAAGGACAAAGTATTGGCAGGTACTTAATTACTGTCTGCTCATAGTCAAATATTGTATTTTCTGCACAAGCCTCTGGAAATGATTTAGATTTTCAAAGTTTTCTTCTGCTTATTCAATCCAAACTTGAAATTCTCGAAGAGATCGCGACTGCAAAAAAGGCACTTCCTAAATATCAAAAATGGGCTGTTCTATTGTAAATCTGCGTATCTGTGCAACTTTCCCATTTGCTGTAATAAATTTGAGTGTGATTGGAGTAAAGGGAAATGGTCATTTTCTAAACGAGCAGGGGACTGGGTATATATATTTAAAATCGATTGAAAAGAAAAATGAAACTGGCACGCGACAGATCATTCAAAATGATTTAAAAATACCAAATGTTAGGTTGATTGGCATAAACGCAAATTTACAGTACACAAGTTGAAATTTAAGAGAGCTTTGTATGGCTGAAACCATACAAAGCTCTCTTAATTCCTTTTCCCGCTTTTCAAATGCGTACTGCATATGTCGGAAATGACAAAAACTGTCCAAATTTAATTATTGCTTATTATTTGCCAATTTTTTCTTACATTGCCAAAAGCGTAATTCAAAGCAATGTAACTTTAATTAATTCATTACCAAACTACACTTCAAAGAAAATGCGTCTCTATCTCAGACCCACTATGATAAGAACAAGCGATCAATCCGTTATATGGTAATAAAATTTGTCAAATTGTAATTCAACGTGAACTATTTTTGGTGTAATCTGTGTCTTATGGCTAATTCAATGGTGGGTCTTCTAACAAGAGAGTTAAGTATGGAATGGAGGGATTCTTTTCACGAAATGGACAAACAGCTTATATGTTTTTCGAATTCTACAATTCAAAACCTTTCCATTGATATATAGTTTGTGGTAGTTTCCTTGAAAACAACGTAGGTAGGATTTTTTTTCTGAAGGACACCCCTGAGGGTATTGTGTAACCTTAATTTTTCGATTCAATTGGTTTTAAATATTTGTTCCCCGTCCCCTGCTTGTTTAGAAAATGACCAAAATATTGCTCTTTCCAACTCTCTTTTAATATAATTAGAAAACAGAGACCTTGAGGCAGTTAATAATAATAAAACTGAGGAAACTGAAAAGGAGCATCTATCGAAGAAAGAGATTTTAAGAGGCGAGCTAGATTAACCAGGGAAAAAATAATGTTTTGAATTACCTGTGCTGACGATAGCCATCAATTGAGTGATGCCACAACCAACATGAATGGCAGTAATACTTGAAGCAGGATTCTTCACGGCAGAAGAAAGGACCAGAGGTTGTGTGGCAAATATCACACATAGAATCCTCTAAATACGGGTCAACTTGGACCTTATTTGCAGAAACAATCAAGTGAACAATTAATAGACTGTACTTACTATATTCACTTCCAAAATGAAGCTGATCTTAATATGAAATTTGACATACATAACTGCATAGGAGGCAGCGTGGCCAAGTAATTTAGGGTGCTGTTAATTGTAATCTGGGGATCCCGGATTTGAGCCCCCACCTTGCCACTGGAGAGATTTGTTTTGCAGTAGCCCAAGTTAAAATCCTCAATCATGCTTTGTAAACAGTCAACTGGTCTGCCTCCTGCCAGTTGGGAATTTTGACAATGTTGTGTTCATTTTTTAAAAAAATCTGTTTCCTTTGTTCCAGAGGTATTGCCTCCCAGAAAACAAGTAAAGCTT
Organism: Blastomussa wellsi; assembly: GCA_947652115.1. Taxonomy (NCBI): domain Eukaryota; kingdom Metazoa; phylum Cnidaria; class Anthozoa; order Scleractinia; family Plerogyridae; genus Blastomussa; species Blastomussa wellsi. Next base: position 35,633,637 of record OX393562.1, read on the forward strand.
AGTGCTACAGAAGCTAAGGGCATGACCACTTTAAATGACATTACATGTTAACTTCAACATTTTACATATTAGTCACAAGAGCAAATCCAGGCTGTGAATGGATCAATCAGTTATTATTTGTAGCTCCTATCTGCACAACCTTTGCATAGGCTGTAATCACAGTGCACGACTTTCATTGCTGAGCTATAAAAATCACATTTTCAATAATTCTATTTCACAGGCAGCAAAAAATGAGCAAAAAATAAGTTCCCTCTTTTCCTCTTTCAAGTAAGCAAGTCACCTTTTTAACAAACTTTGGTGTCTCTATTTCAATGAATCCCGAGCGTACAGCTTCCAGAAAGCTCTTCTGGTTGTTAAATGTAATGCGACCAGAACCTGGGATGAGAAAACATTTAAAATGAGTTACATTATGCTGTATGTTAGATGTTTCTTGTACATTGTGTAGTTAACTCACCGATAGGATAGCGGTGTTTATCTGTGTCAATACCAGCATAGACAACTCCCCCAAACAGTTCATTCATAATATAGGCCAGACCCTCTGTAATATGAAAAGTTAGCATGTCAGCTATTATCACACACTTTAAAAGCACAACCCTGATTTGTGGCATGCACAGCCTGGATGCGAGAGCGAGTATTCTGTTTCAACCCTGTGCAGTGATTGAGTATGCACTATTCTCACCTCTCAGTGTCTATCCTACTAATAATCATATCTCAACACAACACTTTTTTGGTCAGAAATCCATGGTTTATCAAATCTGATTATGAGTTAAGTGATACCTGCATTTAACATGCCATGAAGTCCACCCACAAAAACAGTCCAACTAGTGTCAAGTCTTTGATGAGGACCACGGACATAGTTGGTGTCAGAGAGAACCCATGGAATCACCTGCACCTAAGGACACATAAATGTATAACTAGTAGTAATCAAAGATTAGGAGTGCATTCAACGATTCACTTGGCTTCATTTCGATTTGGTTTCCAGAAATTCAAGCTTTCTTTAATACTGAAATCAACATTTTAAAAATCATTATGAAACTCTCAACACAACTGTGGTTGATGAACATGATTTTTCCCATTTATTCATACAAATACAATATCTGGAGCTTTTTGCATTGCGCGACACCGCTATTCACAAATAACAAAGTTGCAGTCAGTGTTTCGAAAACCGAAGACTGTGCACGACAAATATCATTTCTTTGTCGCCCAACAAATGTAAACAATTTAACGCAGCAAAAGCAAGTAGTTTTGAACTCGGTCGCGGGCTCTGCTCTGTTGTTTTGTAGCAAGAAATAAATTAGCGTACAACAGCTTGTATGCTGTCTTCTGTATACTGCTATGATATGTTATTTTAATGTGTTACCTCTTTGCATCTCATACGTCTGCTGGAAATCTTGAAGTACCAGTCCCCACCATTACAGAAGTCATGAGTGCAAGATGCCAATAATGCTTTGACTGATTTCTCAGAGTCAAAGATCAGATAGACATATCCTGAAACATTAATTTCACAGCAAAAAAAGAACCTTTAGGTACCATAGCGTCCAAAATGAATAATCAAAAACTCAACTGACATTGACACAAGACGTTTCCTGTTTTCCAAAGTAATTTATTATTATAGATTCCACATAACTGCTAGAGACAAACAAATAGAAAATGTTTTTTGCAAATGTAGTTTACTTCCATTAACTGTCTGTGAAGGTAGTAAGCAATGAACATTGATTGATTGCCATTTATGCATCAATCATTTTTAACTAAGATCTTCTTTAGGTGCCAGTTCTATTATATGAACTACTTGAGCACTAGAAAATTAACGTGCAGAAGCAAATTAAATTATATAGGCCAATGTACTGGAACAACCTCCTTGTGGAAGAGAAAGACCTTACCTTTAGGAGGATGGTGTAAATGCCGACCATCAGCCTTCCCAGGCCACTCAACTTTGACTGAGCCAAAAGGTTTAAAGGACATGACGAGAGATGCTAAGGGTTCGAGTACAACAAATGAGAAAAATTCACCAGGACAAGAAACGGTTATGTGTAGTTTGAAAATGACTACAGTAATATACGTTACCTTCTGTTATATCCCAAGGAACTCCTCCAAGAAAAACTTTAGTTGAGTAGCTTGGATTCTTGTAGTTACGGCGAGGAAGTTGTCCTGACCACTTTTTCATATTCCCTTTACTGTAATCAGCACCTTGTTAACATCAAAAACATTTATTTAAGACAGCTACTAGAAGTTTCATTTACAGACAAAACTACTACAAGTCAACAATATATTGTAAAATTCAACAGCACAATAATTATCCTAAACCAACATTGGTATAAAATTTGACTAAGTTAATTAGGGGACCAGGGATGCTGCAGTGGTGAGATTGCTCGCCTCCCACCAAGAATGTGGCCCGGCACCATATTTGGGTTGAGTTTGCTGTTGGTTCTAGCCTCGCTCCGAGGGTTTTTCTCCAGGTTCTCCAGTTTTCCTCGCTCTTCAAAACCAAACATTTCAAAATTAGCCATGTTCTAAACAAGCAGAGACTGGGGATGAATATTTAAAACCAATATGAATAAAAAATTAAGCCTGTTGCCAGAAAAAAGCATTCAAACATTGGTGTTATGTTAAAAACACAGTACAGTTTTGAAACTCATATTTAAGAGAGCTTTGTATGATTGGAGGGACAGGCGTCCCTCCAAACCATACTATATTCATACTATATTATTCTGACCTCCCTTTTCTCCTATCACACTCAAATTTCAGAACATGAATCCTGCTCTGTATTTTTTGAACTACATATACCCTAGATACCAGAGGTTATTCTCGTGGCACAGAGGAAATTTCACTTCAGCGACCAAAGGCTACCACCAAAGCGGCGAGGCCACATTAGAAATTAAAACCTCTTGTCTGGAGCACTACGATTTACCATTCATGTTAAACTTTGATCACTTTAATCTAATTATTTTTAACAAATCAAAGTGAATGTCTCCAACTGTGATCACATGCACTAGCACGTGAAGAGATAACAGAATGGGTTTTCAATAAACACTTGCACAAAATGCCTTGCTGATTGAACTCCATGAAGCATTCAACAAGGGCTTAAGGTACTTTGCGAAACGAAACAAAATGGTACTTTGCGAAACGGTTATATAAGTTGCGCCTAACAAAAGCGCCAATGCATCGAAATTTTTCACGTCAACGACCAAATCCTTAATGCTAGAATGCTTCATCACACCTAGAATTCTGAAGATTTGAAAATATAAATCTGTGGCAAATTTAAATCTGTTTCCAAAGAGCAGCATGTACTACCAGATGCCATGTTGGATTTAGGTGACCTGGATGTTGTGTATGAACCATTTCAGTGTCCTCTTTGTACCACGTGTTAATTTTGCGAGCTCATCTTCCACATGCAAACATGTTAAAAGGGTTTTTCAAAGCACGCATTTTTCTATGAATACCATATATGAATTACAATTAAAGCAAAAAATTGTTGTTGTTACAGCCTTGTTAGGAAAACCGTGAATACCTGAAATATTTCAGGAATGTTGATTGTGCAGCAAAGTTCAGGACACGCAAAACATCAAAACCACAAACTAATTATTGGTACTGTTTGTGGTTTAGTTTTCTCACACCTGATTGGCTTTTTCTTTATACACAATAACATTCCATAAACGTTTCTGTTGTGCACAGTTTTTTAGCTTGGCTGTAAATGGTACTTTGCAAAATGTTTGTTTTTGTTTCGTCACACGAGGCATTGCGTGAGAAACTTTTCTTCAGCTTATTTTGAAGCCCAGCATGATGAAAAGGTTGACAGGCCTGCATGGGCTCCCCACGTGGCTTATCCTAGGTCGCGCCGCATAGTCGCCTTCAGATTATATTTTATCTCTTACGAGCGTGTCTTTGAGGGATTTTCCTTTTTTGTAGGAGATTATTGGAGGTGTTTCAAAAATAGTTTTCAGCAAAGGCTGATTTTGTATAAGGCTCCAATGTTCCATGAATATTTGCCTTAGTTTTTTTACTGCCGGATGGTACGTTGTTACAAAAGGAAGCAACTTCTCGTGACCTTTTTTTTCTTTTTTGTGAGTGCCGATTGTCTAGTGGTAAAAGTTACCCCTGACAGAGACACTAAAATAGAGCATACACAACGTTCCAGGTCACCTAAATCCAATGTCGCTTCTGGTAATACATGCTGCTCTTTGGAAACAGACTTAACGAGGAAATTTGCCCCAGATTTATCTTTACAAATCTGCAGAATTCAGGGTACTCTAGATAAGGTGTGATGAAGCATTCTAGCATTCAGGGTTTGGTCGACAACACGAAAAATTTAGGCACCATTACAACCGTTTCGCAAAGTACCATTTCGTTTCATTCCATTTCGCAAAGTACCGCAAGCCTTCAACAAGGGCATTCAGGGGACAAACAACAATCACTACAGGCCTTTTCAGGTAATGGCTGTATCCCAATTTGTTTAACAGTCCAGGAATAAGCCGGAACAACAGATTTTTAAAAGCTGGTCGGCAATACAGCTCAAACAACCTTTTGGCAAATAAAATGATCTACGCCATCACATTGCTCGGCCATCGAATGTTTCAAGGACACTGCTGTTCAAAAGATACCGTAGGTGAAGGGGAAACTTTGACCGTCACTATCACTAAATCTACAGGATGATTGACTGTTTGACAGCTTTTCTGTTTCAACAGTTTCTAAACCGGTGGTGCTGCTATTCTTGGCAACCAATTGCAGGGTTGTCAGATTCAAAATCCAGTAGGTGGTCTTTAGGGGGCAATCAGCTGGCTACACAAAAATCTGAACTAAACTGATTTTAACAGCTGTGTCATTGGATCAGTGTAATAAACGAAATAGCACTGATCCAGTCCATTTTCACACAGGTCAAAACAAAGAAAAAGACCAAAACCGGAAACCGTGTCATGGGATGAATAATCTTTTCACATTTCAATTTTGTCAGTGCTAACCAACTGATTTAAGAATCTATATTAAAGGGGTCTAGTCAGCCACAGCCATTTTCGATGGCATCGAAATTACGGCAATTGTAAGAGAAATTGTATTGTATTGCTGTAGGTTGTGTTGCTGGAAGTGTTTAAATTACCTTTAACAAGATTCTAAGGGATTTCTTTCATTTTGACGCGATCCGCGCTAAATGAAATACTAAAATTTTTGCATGTAAACAATAACAAAAGTGTGGCTGACTAGGGTCCTAATTAAGCAATGTTAGTTCACCTGATTTTCTTGACATCTAAACTTAATTGTTTTACGACCATATACTGTATTTTCTCGATTAAATGCCCCCAGCGTTTTTTCAAGGCCAGCGTTTAATCGGGGTCCGGCATTTAATCAAGAAAATAGTATTCTTATGATGGTATCAGCAATCAATAGCTACATGTGTATGTACTATTACCACCAAATGACGAAAAATAAGGTTACCTGGTAATAGCTGTGCAAGCCCTGGAGGCTGCATGTAATCTAATCCCATTGGATCATTCCACATTCCAAACAAGGGATTAACACCAGTCCACCGGGGATCAGTAAACAGGCTTCCCATTGATGGAATCTCTGCTGGTTGCAGTGCTGTTGTGGGTAAACCAATCTGCCTTTGTTGACAACGAGGGAACAGAGAGCTGCGGTATGAAGGCCGCATGGGACTGATACTGGATTCCGAGTCCACAGGAGAAAGGGGAGAGAAAGGGAATGCTCCGAAAGGAGAAAATGCACCAATAGGTGAAGAAGGAAGACTGTCAGGAGGGGTATGCATTCCAAAATGAGCACTGCTAGCCAAAAAATTACCCTGAAATATAGAAAACAAATTCTAACTGTCCATAACTTCAAGGTGTAGCTAAAGAGAACCTCCAATCTTTTGAAAAAATTGTTTGCGATAGTGCCAAGTAAATTCCAATTTCACTGAAGAAAGGAGAAAAAGATTAATAGCAACCAAATGGAAAACAATCTTCCATTTTGGATATATGATGTGTTGTTGTTCCATTTGCGTTGTCATTAAGGTATCAGTACACCCATTGACCATTATGAAGAAAAAAGTTTTTGCCTTTTCAGGTCGAGCACAAATTATAAGAACTCTTATTAAAAAAATCCCACTGAAAAATATTGGACCTGAACAGAGTTAAGGAGGAATAACTTTTTTTACCATTAGTTGGCAGGTATTAAAATAGACAATATTCGTATTCCTTGATGGCCCTGGGGCGAGAGTCTTCTGAACACAAATCATGAATGCGAGGCTAATCCAGAGAAAGCTCGAAAAAAAAGAAGAAAAATGAGGAAAATTACAGCTTTGGTACCAGAAAACCATAACAGCATTGAATGCTTCAAAGCTCTGGAGCTTATAAGTGATAGAGGAATACCAGTATCAAACAAAAATGCCAAAAAATGTGCCAGGAGTGACAGAGAAGGACCGCAAAGCTGGTCTTTGAACCAAAGGTTTGATGTATTTGGCTCGAAATGAATGTGGAAGTTTTGGTCAGTTTAGCGATCAAAGAAATGTCCCCGCAAGAGAGAAACATTTACTTGTAGTTTCTCCGTCCAGTATCTTGCCCCTCTTGGTGGAAGCAAAATCAGATGGCCATCAAAGACTAAACAGAATCAGTCCAGCAAATGTTTTTGACAAAATAGTTAAAGCACTTCCCAGCAGATTGGGGATATAACTTAGTAATGAAACATGCCCGACTCTCGACTAACTCGCAATCTCCTATCCGTTCAATCATTAATCTGTGAATCTTCTCGGTCACTCCAACCAAATCTTCTTGCATGCGTGCTTACTAATTAAGGTATTCCTCTAACCTGCAGATCACTTAAAAGCTCCAGAGTCTTGCAACTTTCAATGCTGTTCTGGTTTTCTGGCATCTGAGCTGTACTTCTCCCCATGTTTCTTTGTATTTCCGAGTGAAGTTCCCCGCATTAGCCTCGCATTCATGTTCAGAAGGCTCTCGCTCCAGGTAGTCAGGGAATACGAATACTGTCTATTTGCAAACAGGTAATATTTGACAGTGAATTAAACCTTCATATAAAAGTCACGAAACAAACATGCAGCTTGCCTAGTAAGACTGTTTTGCATTGGTAAAATGCATCTTTTCCCGTCGATGGAAAAACTCTGCTCTGTTCTCTCTCAAAAACGAAGAAAACAGCAAAACAAAATGAAAATCTAGTGACTAAGGGGTTTTGAAGAGGCACTAATTTCTGTAACCACAGTTATGATTTTGATGTGATTCTGTCACCCTGAGTGCTGAAACAAAGAAATCTACACATCAGCCTCAGATTGCTTGTGAATGAGCTCTTTCTATGTTTTATAATTAATTAGCTTGTTTGAAAAATCTTGAAAATACTACAAATTAAGATGAAAAATTTTGTTTCTTACAAGATTATGCAATGGACTGGATTATCCAATAATTTGGCAAAACTGTGTCCTTCATTTTTTTCCTCTTCCAAAAGTTATGGCTATTTGAACAAAGTGAATGGTTGTTTTTAACCCACAAGCTTAACTGCATGTAAAAAATAAACCAGACAAGTAATCAATATTCCCAACACAGTTAGTTGAGAAACATGCGAAGAACACAGAGGGATGTCTTTTAGTTAGCTTATCCCATTTTCAGAGCTCTCAACTCAAGTCTCATGGTTTTGTTGTGAGACTCACAGTTTTTAGGGCAATCTCACGGGTCTCATGACAAGTTCCAAAATCTCAAAGTAAACAGATTCACAAGCCAAAGAAATACACTTTCCTTCAATAATTTCATTTTTGCCTTGCTAAATTGATTTTCAGCCCAATACTCGGTACAAATCCGCAGTTGTATAGCATATTTGTCATATTTGGTCGACTGGTTGTAAAGACATGCACCTCCTGACCATATTTAGATGACATGCCACATAAGATTATCGTTACCATTCTCTCTCATTAAATCTTCCAGTTTTTGACCTTGATCTCCAGATTTTAGGTCTTTTGGGGTTGAGAGGTCTGCAGTTTTTGTAGACTCTGTACATAGCATTAAGCTACTGAGAGTATTTCCCTGGATGCTAGTTCGTCACAGGGTTACTCCAAGTATTAAATTTGCTAGTAACCATTTATACATCTGGGTGAAGAGAAGAACACAATGCAGTGCCCCGACTAGGGCTCGAACCTAGACAATACGCAGAGTGCACAAAACCTGCCACCCATCTGGGGTATACTGATTAGCTCAAATCTCACTTTTTCCCTTATCGAATAAAATTTGGAACTTAAGCACTATTTCAAGCAATTCAATGTCAACTTGTTGGGTCTTGTTGTAAGAGTAGAGGTTCCCTAACTGGTTCCTTTCAATTGTTGTGCAAAACCCTTCTTATTCTGGATAATTTTTTAAACCTGGCAACATGCTAAAATAATTATAACCGTGCGTCATCAAAAATCCAGCCCAAAACACTTGTCCAAGATCTGTACTACAAGTCTATCATGTCTGCCTGTAAATTGATATCGAATTAATTATCTAATAAAAACATGAGATCCATTGTTTGCCCTTCCAAAATTGGGAAAGAAAGCTCGTGCAGCCACCTTGTTTACTGCAATGGTCAATCCTAATTTATTGTTGGGATTGCAATTATTGTCACTCGCACATAGATCGAAGCACTTTTTTACCATTAACAACTGCGACCAAGCAGACAGAAAAGAGGACGCGAGGTCAAAAAAAACTAATTAGATCACATTTACCTAACGCAATTCGTGTAAGATTGAAGTCTTATAAGCTCATATATTTACCATAAAAGTGTCCTCCATATGCAGTGGGCTTGGAGATCTCGAGTCTGGCGGTGTCGGCTGAAAACCAGGATAGCCAATAAACGATCCACAGGCTGGTTGAGGAACTGGCTGAGGTGAAAAGAGACTTTTCCCAGCCGAGTCTGCAAAACAACAATTGAAACGGCAAAACAACTTTCGCGTCACGCCTTTCGTTTAATTGTTAGATGATTTTGCAGGTTTGTACATGTTTGTCAGGAAAGGAGTCAAATATAGCACTGGAAAGTTAACTTACTAGGATCCAGAGCCGAGTCCAGCAACGCATTGATTCGAGTCAGGATGGACGATTTGTCCTCAGTTGCGTTCTGCAAGGAACGAAATTACGATGACGGGGCATTAAGCGCAAATAAAAAAATTCTTGGAATAACTGGAGCATAACTGTTGACCTCAGCGTCTGACACATGTAGCGATTGTTACCTTTGTAAATTGAGTTATCTCGACCAACGTGCAAAGAAACAACTTGAAAACATCGAATTTATTCAGTTGAAGTTCATATCTGCACTTGATTTTAGGATGACGACAAGCTATAAGACAGTGATTTCGTATCAAAAGTAAAATGCTGGCGTCCTGCTTTTCACTGTTTGAGTAAGAAAACAACTCCATCAACAACACTTTGAACCGGAAAACATATTCCTTCCTTCAGCACCTGGACCGATGACAAATAACGAGGCCATTCTTGACAAACAGCTAAGCGTCTCCTTTAGCTGTCACTAAAATTCAACAACATATAAATACCATTCAAGCTCACCTCCTTACTCATGGTTGAAAGTGAAAGCGTCCTGAACTTGCAAAGCTCTTCATTATCGTCTCTCATGGCTGCTGCATTTGTATCGTTTCGGTTTAGAAGCTCGCACGTGGAATCTGTGGATTCTCGTGCAAGTCACCTCATTGGCCAGTTACTATCGCAATTGTTTTATGACCAATCGAATCTTAGTACACAAGCGAAGTGCTAACTTCCTCTTATTCTAAGTTCCGGTTCGCTTTTCTCGTATGATCGCTCCAAAGAAAGTCACAGTAATTATCGGTATTTTGTAGTTGCATGTGCAATAATTTAACCTTCACACTATTTCACTTTAATGCTTTTTGCTTGTTTGAAAAGAAATAAGTTCTTGTATATATGGGAAAATGTGACATGAAATAGCGCATGTTGGTACACTACGAAAAAAATACTATAATTAATTTACGCTGCGAGAATACATTCAAGGTGTTTATGATAATTTTTTGTTTTCTTTTTGTATTGTGGGATGTGAATGCGAATGAACTGTACATCACCATTGGACTACAAAACAACAATGTAGTTGAACGAGTACAAATTAAATATTAAAAATTATTAATACAGTACACACCGTTGACGCAATAATACTGGTATTATAAAATTGCCACTTGTACAGGCCTGTCGAAACAACCTTTTTATAGCTAATAACCTGAGATCAGGCGTTCTTAGTTTTAGTGGCGAGTAAAAACATAGAACGCCTGATCGCAGGTTTTATAAGTAATAGCTTGACTGTTTTTTAGAAAAAAAGCCAGGAGAAGTCAGTGACAATTTTTGACTCGTTCATGCAATGTTAATTTGCGAACTCGTCGTTCATAATAAAGAGAAATGTATGGAAATATAAAAATTCCACTACACGATTTCTGGGCTAGAATTAACCAATAAAATCTCGTCATATTTCAGGCAGGGAATATCACACATATTGTTCCCTTCGTATTATTCTGCTCTGCACTTCGCGCCATATTGGCAATGGACATAAGTTAGCCTAATGTTGTTTGTTGTCACCGACTGAAAACTTGGTACTTTCTCACGAAGGAATTAGCGAAAAATCTTTTGTCACGGATACTTGAGAAGATCGACTTTATATTCAAATTATTTCACCGCAGGTCGATAACATAGAGGCGGTGGAAACAACAGCATGCACACCGGCATTCGTCTCTTCGCGGTGAAAAGCAACACACTTTGTACAGAAATCACACAAGCATCCCGATGTTCAGGAGGAACGAAATAACGTACCACGAAACAAGACAAAAAGGTTCACAGCGCTCATTCCACAGTGTAAAGAAAAATGGCGGCGCTAGGTAGACTGTAAACACCATACACACCCGAAAATCTGATTCTTCAAAATCATCTGCACTTCCCTTATTCTTGATCTGAAATTTGAAAACGAACGGTTAAGTGTCATAAGCACCTTGGAAATTTTGGGTGATTTTTTCCCGACCGCGTTCTATTATTTCAACCGGGGCACCCAACGACCTAATCTTTCCAAACACGTCAGGAGTGTCTAAAATGGATTTCTCCATGTTCCAGAAGCCTGTTTAGTTAATTTGGAGCTGCCCTTAAAAATATTTATCTGTTCCGATATTTCAGGGGAACTTTGGTCTTTTCGAAAGTTCTAGGGTCCTAGGGTCCTTTATGGTTTTCCGAAAAAACACGAAAAGTCTCGGGGATCGCTCGGCAAAAAATTTCGACATTTCTCAACTTCTGTTTCATTGAACTACTGCTGCGTGCATAATGAATTTTTTTCCCGCCAACCGCCAGGGTTCAATTTGACCCAAAAACCAATTCGAGTTTCTCCTACACTATGTTTTGGAGTTTGGCAGAGCTCGTCTCTCCGTCATACGAAAATGAGAAGGGCAGCTCTAGTATCGAGACATCTAACAAAATTTTAAATTAAACACCACAGCACACAATCTGCATTATTCTCAAATCTCGACGCCAAACAGTTTTACGAGCGTTTTCCCTGTCATGGTTTCACCATGTGCCAACAACACTTCGAGAGACCCTCAATTCACACTGTGACAAGAGCGATTTCAAATTAAACCAAAAAGTATTCAGTACGCCTAATAAAGATAAAGGCGCGAGCTCGCAAAGGTACAGCAACCTTTCTTTTGCTTGCCACCTAACTACGATCGAAAAAGAACGGTTTGGTTAAAAAAAAGCTCAAAGTGGCTTAGGTGGGACTCGAAGCCAGTCCACTGTCTCGAAGGTCGTGGGTTCGAGTCCCACCGGAGCCACTGAAATTTTTTCAGTGGTCAGGATTAATCAGTGTTCAAATGCGAGTTTGCTATATTCATAACACCTTTACATGTACTGGCACATTCTTTGATACACAATATTACGGAATGATTTCTAAGAATCAAGGCAATGTTGGTGACTCCATTTGTACGTCTGTCGAGACGAGAGGAATCCAGTTTACATCACAAGGTCAGCTGGTGTCGGTTTGAAAAAATACATCCTCGTCAACGGGCTCAAAACTCCGCCAAACTTGTTGATCATGCTTGTTGTTTGGTAGCGTTTTGTATTATTGACCTCTTGTGAAGTGTTATTGATTTATAGTAGACCGAGATTAGATTAGATTCAACTTGTCCAACATTTTTCCATCTGGACCTCGCGCTCGGTCAATAACAACAGTTTCTATATATTATATATTATACATATAAAGAATTCTTGCAGATGAACAGTGCTGATGTGAAATGATAAACACAGCTGGTCCAAATGACCTTAACAACACATATTATAGCACCCGCTCTACAGCTCTCTCTGCATTGAATGCAAGTTACCGTCACCGCTACCCACCGACTTATCTCTTGAAGTAGCCGGCTAGCCCACAGGGAGCCCATACAACCAGTGCGTCTTTGTATGTTCGAAATATAAAGAAATGTATGGGAACACTGAAAGCGTCCTACTATCGAAAAATGCTTATTTTTTGGTTGAAATAAACGTGAACTTACGTCAGGTGTTGTATTTTGTCGTTTCTCGGCTTTAAGAAGGAGACAAGGGTGGAAAGCTCGTTTTCGACCGCTCCAGCGCAAAGCCGATTTTCACAGAGAAATTGGAATCGCCCGGCTCCCAAATCGAGTACCAGATAAACTGAAAGGTCGAAGCTTCTTTTCGTGGCATTCAATCGAAAATCGCTCAAATTCACCATTTTGAGCCGAGAAACGACAAAATACAACACCCGAGGTGAGTTCACGTTTATTTCAACCAAAAAAATAAGCATTACTCGCATTCAGTGTTCCCATACATTTCTTTATATTTCGAACATATTTCGCCCTGTGGCTAGCCTAAGAACACAACACAGTGACAACACAGATAAATGCCGACAATTCTTTGTTGAGCGAAGTCAATCGACAACATACATGTCTGAAGAAAAAAGGATTTTATTTATTTGTCTCGGTTTGCAGACTGGCAATCAAAAGCTCATTATTTTATACTTAATAATAACCATCTTATACACTGCTTGAATGTCGTGTTATTCTTTCCACCGCGAGCGGTATCGCAAAACTTGGGAAATCAACACCAAAATGAGATAATAATGGCCGTTTTTATGCTAGAGACGATAAAGGCGTCTGGAATAAAAACGGGACGCATTTAGTAGACGGCCTGACAGAAAAAAAGAATAAAAATAAACTTCTTGTGCGCGGATTTACGAACAAATCGACTTGCCACTTGCTGGAAACATGGAGAGATTGCATCCAGGTTAATGGCGTCCCGTTTTTATACTAGACGCCTTTAACAACCGAGACTTTAAAGCTGCCCGTTAAGAGCGTCGTTCGGACACTCTTACGAAAAGACGTTAATGCCATCAGATGTTAAAGGCGTCTGTCTTACTTACCGTTTTGATACTAGACGGCTTTAACATCTCTAGCATAAAACGGCTTAGGCCATTTCCGAGTTCCATTTTACCTCGAAACTGTTCGTATGAAAATGAGTGTGATTTCCATGAAAAT
>OX393562.1:35649628-35687128 GCA_947652115.1 Blastomussa wellsi
CTGGAATATATGCTGGCACTGAAGTTATACTGGCCAGGAGTGAACAAATCACTCATACAGCCAGTCATTTCTACATCATGGTGTTATTTTGGCTTTCACTTTGTACCGGTACTTTAGATGGCAACTGCTGTCAAGTCGGAAGCTGTCAAGTATATGCACTGTGAAGGCTTCAGAGGTTAACATTCTAAACCATTACGTTTTACTGACTTTTTTGTTCTGTTTTGCTGCTTATCTCATTTCTTGCTGTCCATCGAGGAAACTCTTGTTCAACCATCTTCCAGTAACTCTCCTGGAATTTGACAAAAGCATTTAATTAGTCAGGCTGAAGTTACAATCTCCTTGGAGAGGATAATTGCCTTGAATGTTTATCTTTAGCAAAATAAGTGAGAGGTCTAGGACAGAGCATGATGCTGTCTCCTTTGTCTAAAATGCTTTCTCACACATGATTAATTGGGAATATTGTGGTAAAAATACACCTGAGATAAGTGCCTCTACCCACCTGAAGGGCTATAAACTCGGCATCACTTGGAGACATGGATGCTTTCTTTTCTAATCCACTCTGAAGTGCTTCCAACTCCTGGCGAGATAAATACATGTCATGAAAAGTATTATTTTATCCTGTTTTTTTGGTCTGCATGACCAAAGAAGAAATTTACAAACAACATGGAACTTTATTTGTTCATGCAGGTTTGTTGTTCATGAATTAAATTAAAAGCTGATCAGAATTCTTGAACAGTCGTTCCCACTCTGCGAATTCAATTCATTACCTCGGATGATAAAAAAAATTATTGTAATATACACATGCAGAAGCAGTTTTAACTATGTGTCAAACATTCCCAAGATAACCTAGTAGAAGGAAATAATAAATTTTTAACAATGACTACTTTTCAAATCTGTTGGAGCATGGTAGGGATGGAATCACAAGAACGTACCTAAGATTTCTTACTGGTGAGCTAACTACAGGAAACTGGACAGCAATTGAAAGCAAACAGCTGAGCATTCCACAGCCTCTTGCTTACTTTATTTAATAATACACCTGAAAAAATTACTCAATTCTGACTGGTTAAGAGTAGTGCAGTTCAAGTGTAACAGTGCAAAAAAGTGTAACACCATGCAATGCAAAAAGTGTAACACCGGTGAAAATTACAAATCATGCAGCAAGTATGTAGCTCGCCTTGGTTAGCCTTTATATTGAAGATCCATATTATGGTCAACTGACAGCTGTCAAAAAAGGTATCCGCTGATCAGTATTACATGACCATATTGCAGACTCAGGTGTACCCATCAAGGTCACATATTTTTTTTAAGTTGACCGCTGACCAGGTTATGGTTTTTCCATATGATGAGTAGGGATGGCACAGTGGGGAGCAGGGTGGCGCAGTGGTGAGTAGGGATGGCACAGTGGGAAGCAGGGTGGCGCAGTGGTGAGTAGGGATGGCACAGTGGTGAGTAGGGATGGCGCAGTGGTGAGTAGGGATGGCGCAGTGGTGAGTAGGGATGGCACAGTGGTGAGTAGGGATGGCACAGTGGTGAGTAGGGATGGCACAGTGGTGAGCCCGGACAGCACAGTGGTGAGCCCGGACAGCACAGTGGTGAGCCTGGATGGCACAGTGGTGAGTAGGGATGGCACAGTGGTGAGTAGGGATGGCACAATGGTGAGCAGGGATGGTGCAGTGGTGAGTAGGGATGGTACAGTGGTGAGTAGGGATGGCACAGTGGTGTGTAGGGATGGCACAGTGGTGAGTAGGGATGGCACAGTGGTGTGTAGGGATGGCACAGTGGTGAGTAGGGATGGCACAGTGGTGTGTAGGGATGGCACAGTGGTGAGTAGGGATGGCTCAGTGGTGTGTAGGGATGGCACAGTGGTGTGTAGGGATGGCACAGTGGTGAGTAGGGATGGCTCAGTGGTGAGCAGGGATGGCACAGTGGTGGGTAGGGATGGCACAGTGGTGGGTAGGGATGGCACAGTGGTGGGTAGGGATGGCTCAGTGGTGAGTAGGGATGGTGCAGTGGTGGGTAGGGATGGCACAGTGGTGAGTAGGGATGGCACAGTGGTGTGTAGGGATGGCACAGTGGTGAGTAGGGATGGCTCAGTGGTGTGTAGGGATGGCACAGTGGTGTGTAGGGATGGTGCCTGATACATGTCTCTTTGTCCATCTGCTGCTTTGTCTGCTTCCCTCTCTGTCTCACTGGAATTTGTTTTACATATTAACTAAGTGCACACATTAACTAGCTTGATGTCCACTATACGAACCTTGACCAACTGATCATTTCTTGATTTAGTTCTTTGAAAATCCTCTGCTGTGACCTGGAGTCTTTTCTGCTGTGTACCCACAAGTGACTCATTGGCTGCTAGTAACATCTCACGCTTTGCAAGACTGAAAAGCAATTACTTTGACATTACTTAACAGAGAAGTAATAGTAATTGTAAAACTAAAGTAAAGTGCTGGTGCTTTACTCTGGTTTCTGTAGCAATTGAAGCAGCTAGCCTGAGCATTAACATCTCTCCCTGGATGGAATGCTAGTCCATCGTAGATTAATCCCCAGCATTGTCAGGTTGCCCCAACAATTTGCCGGTCGATGCCCATTTATATTCCTGGGTGGAGACAGGCACTGCGAGGGTTAAGTGTCTTGTCCAAGAACATAATGCAAAAGCTAAGTTTAATAGACCAATTCTGATATATTAAAATTCTAACATGGTGCCGAGGCTTAGGGGAATAAAACAAAAGAAATTATTTATTCATCCCTAAGCCTCGATGCAAAATCTTTTGTTTTATTCCCCCAAGCCTCGGTGACATGTTAGAATATTAATATATCGGAATTGGTCTATTATCAAATGATAAAACAATTATTAAACTCGGTTTTCGCAAAATATTGTGATTTGTCAGTGTCTCACAGATCAATTATAATTGATCTGCCGCCACAGACAAATCATGATAATTTGTTCAACCTCGTCCAATAACAATGGGATTCTCAGGATGCTGTCCGTAAGGACAATTGTTTGTATTTTAAATAACCGTACATTGTACATCGGTCTTTTTTCCCTCATAACACAACTCAGAATTAAGAGATTAGTTAACGCATTTTGCAGTGACCTTGACATTAAGTTGGTGTTCACCCCATTTAAAATCAAGAGTTGGTTTGGGACCAAGGATTCTATCCCTAGAGGGTTTACGATCGCGAGTTATTTATAAGTTTTCATGTGCAGGCTGTAGCGCCTGTTATATTGGTGAAACCAATGACACTTCACCACTCACGCCCGTGAACATCTCTCCTCTGACAATAAATTATCACATATTTAAGCACTTGAGAGGTTCTGAAAATTGTCGCTCCCTTTGTTCAGAAGATTGTTTCAAAATCATAGATTCTGCTTCTATAGGCATCCAATTGAAAATGAAGGAAGCCATGCACATCCTTTGGGAACAGCCGTTCTTAATTTATCCCTTTCATACTAATCAGTGAGTGGTGGGGGTGATGGTTGAGGGGAGAGATGTGGGGGGTGAGGGATATGGTGCGGGATGAGGTTTAGAGAATTTCATCAGTTAAATTTAATTATCAATATTAACAAAAGACACAAGAACCCATACATTAGTATTGAAGAACAACGCATTTGTAATGACGAGACCAGCATAACATGAATCAAATATGAACAACTTCATTGAGTAAACTCCGGCTTGCCTAACAGCCCATAGTCATAACATTTTGCAAATCATCTTAAGTTAATTAATTAACTGCAAATCATCTTAAGTTAATTAATTAACTGCAAATCATCTTAAGTTAATTAATTAACTGCAAATCATCTTAAGTTAATTAATTAACTGCAAATCATCTTAATCAATTGCAAATTGATAACTGTATGTACTCCCGTTTTGCAGTGATATTTGTATACATCTAAAAAGACTTTTATTGTCCTTCTTTGTGCATTGATTTCTTTGTTAATTTCATTATTTTTATACATGCTCAGCCAAATTTTTGATGTTCTGGAATGTCCTACGTTCTAGGGAAACTGGTATGGTAGTGCATTGCTGTATGCGAGCGTTGAAGTTAGTGTCTGTTTACTGAACTCATCTCATTTCACATAATGCTTGATTTAAACAACTGTGGCCTGATGCTGAGATGTCCATTGCAGACATTTAAATGACAAATATACCAGACTAAGTTATTTTGAAATTCCTTTGACACAGTCCGATCAATGATTTTCACTGACATGATGTACAACTTGTGTATTTTTAAGTCAAACATTGTTTTTATGTTACCTGTCAGTATACAGTTTGAATAATTAATGAGGAATGCTCATAATGGTCAATCAATCAATCAATCAATCAATCAATCATTATTTATTTATACAAGGTAAATCATCAGTTACTAAAGCTAAAAAACATTTAAAAAGCACTAGTCAATATGTCAAAGATTCAATTTGAGATTTTCATCCCTCATTTCTTGGGGCAGATCGAGTGTCCCACTGCAACTAAAACTTTGTTTTAAACAGTTTGTGTGTGGCTTGGGCAGGGTACGTTTATCTTCTACATTTCTCATATTGCATTCTGCACGGTGGAAAGTGAATAATTGCTGTTGGTACTCTGGGCCCATAGGCAAGCCGGAGTTTACTCAATGAAGTTGTTCGTATTTGATTCATGTTATGATGGTCTCGTCATTACAAACATGTCGTTCTTCTATACTAATATATGTTTTCTTACGTCTTTTATTAATATTGGACACAAATGCACACCATTGCAGGAGCAATTTCACAATGGTATGGTAAAAGAAAAGGTACAATAAGAATTATTCAATGTTTGCTTTACAGTTGTAAGCAGCGCCTTTGAATCTTGCAGAAATAGGCTCAAAATTGGCACAAAATTGTGCAATCCCACACAAATTATCAACTTTTTGTCCCGCACAATTTGCCACCAAAATCATGCACAATTCTATTTTTATCCTGCACCCTGTATTGGGCCAGTCAAATGGAAATTGCTTGCCTCGCATTAAAAGTACTGTAATTGTCCCAAACTATGGGACAGCATGCTTTCATTACACAATTTTCTTTGCAAAACTTAGTCTAAGTATTGCATTTTCACTTGCTTCGGTCACTTACAACAATAATAAACAAAGTAACATTTTTTAATACAAAAAGTGGATTGAAATCTAACAACCATTACCCACTTTTAGAGTGCACCAGCATAACTGGCAAGAAACTGGCAGTTTGAAAAATGGAGTTTAGCAGAGTTTGTTGCTGAAAAGTGTAGTAAACAAAAACTGAAGATGTTTGAAAATTAAATCATTTTTAGTGTACAAATCTCAGTATCTATGGAGTAAAAGTTTCCAAAATAATAGTATAGTATAGACAAGACAAACAGCTGTGTTCCTTAATAAGGCCATGATTTACATTATAAATCAGTGCATAAATACTTCCTCACAAGTTGGCCATCCCCAAAAACAATAGAAAATAATAATACAAAAACCTCAGGAGCAAAATAGTTTTTGATGTCTGTTTGGGAACATCATTGTTCCAGGATGGCGGAAAACCGCTGCCTCCCCTGCTTCGTCATTCAGGTGTTAAAACAAGAAACGTCACTTACATTTCTTCATGTTTGTTGCTTAGCTGAGCTTCTCGAGCCAGCCATTTACTATATTTACTTTGATCTTCCATAAGGCTCATTGAACATACTTGGTGCCGTCAGCAAACTCACCAGAAAATTCAAGGCTCCATTTCCGCCACTCTCTCTCTCAACCTCGTTCCCAGGGTTCCTCTCTTCCGACCATTCTCGTCCCCATAGCCCTTTTCGTTTCTCTTAGCCAGCAGGGCCTTGGCACGAAAAACGAAGGGCTCTGGGGACATACGATTTTCAAAAAAATTCGAATTTTCTTTATTGGCTGTTGAGAACAAAGAAATCTTAAACGGAAGTGAAAATGTTCGCCGGCCGCCTGATTACAACACACAACATGTAGAACCATCAATGCTATCTCGGACTTGAAATCGTGTGTCTCCAGAGCCCTTCGTTTTTCGTGCCAAGGCCCTGCCGGCTAAGAGAAACGAAAAGGGCTATAGGGACGAGAATGTCTTCCCACCCCCTGGAGGCGGGAAGAGAGAGACCCTGGGCGCTTTCCATTCGACCCAAAATTCCGGAAATTCCGGGTAGATGAGCGAATGGAACAGACATCTTCCGGAATTTCATTCCAAAATTTTGGGTGTACCTCGCGAGGTTGGCCTAAAATTCCGGAAAATCGGAATAACCGGAAAATTCCGTTCCATTCGACCATTCCTGCTCGGGCCAGTTTCTCCGAGCCAGAATTGCAGTCAAAAATCAAGATGGCTTCGTCGATGGCTTCTCGATATCGGTGGGCGGCTTGCTTATTTGCCTTGGAAAGCTTTTTGGTCTTACTTCCGTATCATTGCACACGTAATATAGCAGGAATAGGAATAGCCACAGTTATGAGTGTATGAAATGTTTATAAGCTTCGCATGCAGGAGCTAGCTACACAGAACGCAATGGCCTGGAACCGGTTGATCGTGACCAACCGGAAATTACTGTTCCATTCGCCACACTGAATACCCGGAATTTCAAACCGGAATTTTTGGTCGAATGGAAAGCGCCCCCTGGGAACGAGGTTGGCCCTCTCTCTCTCTGCTCTCTCTCGAGTCCGGGGAGCGCGGGCTCCGGTTCCCGAACAGCGGCTGGAGTCTAGGAGAAATTCCACCTCATTTTATTTGCACTGTATTGCCCTCAAAAAGAAAAGTGAGATTTACGAGAGGATCTGGAAGCTACTTCCTTCCTTCTGATGACTGACGTAATTATTTACCAGTACTTCTCACCTAAAGAAAGGAAAATTTTGCACAAAATGGCGGATGTTGAACGCTTTCTATTTTTCTTGATTTCAATCTTTTTCCTGGACCAGGTGTGTGTTAATGAGCAGCCAATAGTTTAAATGGTAAATAATTTGGACATTTGTGACGAGCAATCTAACAGATTGTGCTCGCATGCTTAGGGAAATGGCCAAGATGCCGGCAATTTGGGAGTTCTTCACGTCGAAGGAACGAAAGAATCGCAAGATTTCTGCATCGCTTACAATTCGAAGTGGGCGTCCATTCCAAAAGATCTAGACAAGACGGTAAATATCAATATGTTAAAGATTCCTTTAAATTTAACAGATCTTTTTTTCGTGTTAAGACAGTTTTATGTTAATTTCAGAATTTTTGCACAAATGTTTGAGTTGCGAGGTAGCATTTATTTTGCAGTGTTTCGGATTGATGACTCTGATCTTTGAGGAATGCTGCTTCGTATATTTGTTTGTTTGTTTGTTTTTGTAGAGGCACATATTTTATTGTTCTAATTGCCCAATATCTTCCATAAGGAAGATATTTTATGGGTGATGTAGTGCTCACCTAGTCCGTAACATAATTATAATGTGATTGGTTTGATACCCTAGCCCTAAACAAGAGACTAAACAATTGAAACAATGACTCAGACTTAAAAACAATAGAAGCTGCTTACAATACTAAAAAAAGAAGTTTTTGACAGCTGCTACATTAGTGAACCAGTGTTCATAAAGGTGAGAACATTGGCGACTTCTTCCATTTTCGCACTAAATATATTTACTTTGATACTTCAGGTAGCATCGTGTTGTGGTTCGTAAAGTCCCTACAACCAGGGATGTCACAAGGCTGTTTTGGTCGCGATAGGATGGCCACCAATTTTGGACCCAACCATCCAACTTCAAGCAGCTAAAAAGCGGTTTTCATAAAACATTAGTGAAAAAAGTTGATAGCGCTTCTAAGCAAGACTCAAACATATATTATACATTTTTAAATGATATGGAAAAATCTCAGATACGAGAATTTCATTTCAGTGGCACTTTAGTGAATAATTATTTGAAAGGTGAAAGTTGCAAACTGTTACATGTATATTGTACATGTTTATTATTGCTTTATATTTTTTACTATCAGCCCAAGTATCCATTGGTGGAAGCCACGCCCTCTAAGCTGTGCGAGCCACTTGAAAATCCCAGTAAATTAAAAGGTGCTGCTGTAGCGGTGCAGAGGGGAAACTGTACATTATTTACAAAGGCGTTTATTGCAAAAGATGCAGGAGCAAAGGAAGTAATCATTGCAAGTAATGATACCTTGGTAAGTAATGATACCTTGGAATGGGCATTTGACTGAGAGGTTGTAGAGCATTAAATATATGAGAATTGTTTGTCAGATGGTGTTTTCTACCTTAACTGAAAAGGCTGAACGGCATGAATGTCTGTGATGGAATATTGTTAGTACTATGCATGACAGAGGAATGTTTTTACCAAGGTTTCATAACACAAGGAACAAACATTATGTTTGTCAATACGCAAGATAGATTAGCTGACATACATGTATAATCTGCTAGTTTTTCGTTATTAAGAGGTATACAAAATTGCTAATTTTTTTTAAATCGAGGAAGACCCCAGCAATATTTTTTCAAAAGCTTTGCCAGTACTGAGAAACTTTTTAAGATGATACATTTTCTGTAGTTTACTCCAGATGCAAATTCATCTGATGAGTATCACAAAGCTAACATTCCTGTGGCTGTGATCAGTCATGAAGATTGGATCAAACTCAAGCACAAGGTTAGTCAGAGTGATATCTTTTAGAACTTATTGCCGGCGTGACAGAAGAGCTTGGAGATTATGGTGCCTTGCAAGTTACAGTAAAAACCCACGTGTAAGAACCTACATTTTTTCCAGTATGGCAAAATAGGTTCTTCTATTTTGGGGTTGTTATTGACAATTTAGGCTGAGTAGGCTTTATATGGGGGAGACAAAGTTGTTGATACCAGAAAATTGGGGCTTGTTCCTTCACTATACAGCATTTATTCATAACTTAATTGCCATAAGTCTAACAAAACTGACTAAACAATGTATATGTAGTACAGTATTAACGGTAAAAGCATCTTTTCAACAAGATCTGTATATGAAAATGTACTAGAGCCCTCATGTAAGAACCTGCTTAGATTTGCTTGGCCTGCCAGCAGGTCCTTAAACCACTAGGTTCTTACACGTGGGTTTTTACTGTGGTTGAGTTGGATACAAGTCTGGCCCATTCTAGGAATATTCATGACAACTGTATACTGTAAGTGGGGTAAAGAAGTACAGTTATAACCAAACTTGAATGTAAGATAACTAGACATTCCAGGACACGTGTCACATAAGAACTCAGTAAAAATGACCTAGCTCTCCAGGAGTTAGAACTTGTAGCTCAGTGGATAGAGCGCCCGCCCGGTGTTCGGGAGGTCATAGGTTCTATTCCTGTCCCGGACTCAGAATTTTCCTTTGTCCCACGCTCGTGTCATGTTGATTAATTAATCTTTCACAGGAAATAATTATGTTCCCAGTTCAGTATGCACCGTTTCAAAATCTTCTCATGTTTGAAAGGTAAAGAGGAGTCCAATAAAATGACTGCCATGTCATCCACAACTCGTCACACAGGCTGTTAATTGCTTTCCTTAAGGATTACTTTGCCTGTATTGATTTCATAATTTTTGTACAGGATTTTGGTAGTGATGTTAAAGTGCAGCTGTATGCTCCACCAACTGGTAACATTGATGGAAATTTGGTGGTGTTGTGGATATTAGCAGTTGGGACGGTGACTGCTGGAGCATACTGGTGTGGAATCACCACTAAGAAAAGGATGTAAGTTAGATGCAAATGTATTAAATTTACTATACCTGCCGATTTCATCATTGCACTTCACATTAAAGTAATTAATAATTAAACTTGAAACATTTGTTGTCAGCGATACTATTATTGTATGTGCATGCCATTCCTTACAAGGTTTTTGCTGATGATTTGTCTAGACTTCTGTGAGATTCTGGGTGAGTTTTTGACTGCCAAGATTTTCATATGGCTTGCCAAGATCTTGCCATAAATCTCATTGATCTGTGGGGAGATCTCGACATTGGTGAGACCTCAGCGAGATTGTGGCGAGATCTGTGGGCATTCACTGCAAACTCAGCGAGATCTTAGCGTTCCGGCGAGATCTTGGCATTCTCGACCAGATCTCAGCCAAACCTCAGTGATCTTGCCAAGATTTCACCAATCTAAGCGGAAATTTTGCACTGGATGTTTATGTGCTTTGATTCTTTTCAGGATGAGCTTATTACAGAGGAATCTGTCAGCAGATGGTGATCCAAATGAAGCCAACAAGCAAAACCAGGAGGATGGTAGTGTTGAAGTGACACCAATCATGGTCGTGGTATTTGTTGTTCTCATCTGTGGAACTCTGCTGTTGTTGTACTATTTCTATGATTACCTGGTGTATGTTGTAATAGCACTCTTTTGCCTGGCTGCTTGTAATGGATTGTATGAGTGTCTACGTCCCCTTATCTTGTGGCTTCCTCTTGGTATGTAGTTATTACTGTTATAACATAACACTTATCACAGCCTTGAAACTAATTATTATAACAGTTAGATTATTCACTCTTGATTTATGTGAGGTGATAGTTGATGAGGCCATCAATAGTGATCTAAGTTGTTAGTATATTTTGCTTTTTATTTCAAAATTAATTACAAAAATTATTTATTGTAACTCATTTTCCTTGAAATTTTAATTTTGTACATATTATAATTATAATTTAATTCCTTAACTAGTATTAAACGTCATGCTTAAGCGTGGAAAGTGAAGAATGATCATCATGATCAGTGAATTTCCAATTTAGGGATTGGAAAGAAGAAGCCTGAAAAAATCAGGGCTCCAATGGGATTTGTGGATTCCTGAAAAAAATCAGGCTTCTTCTTTCCATTGCTTAAACTGGAAATTCACTGTGATGATCATATCGCACTTTCATCTATATCCGCAGTTCAAATATGAATTACTTTATATGCTTCACATCAAATTGTAAATTGTAATCAGTTGCTTTTGCACATACTCACGTAATATGTGAATGTGCATGCCCTTCTTTCAGGAATTCAGTTATCCAGTAATTAAATATTAAATTCCTCCACATATTAAATTTCTCCAAATAGTCAGGTCGGCTTCACCTTGTTGACTATTTGGTTACAGAACCTCCTCACTCGTAGTCTAATTGTTAAAAAGTTATAGACACTGAATGGCAGACACAGATTTCCAAAGAACTTGCTGATCGTCTACTAAACAATGGTGTTTGCTCTCTTGTTTTTCATCACCCTTTAGGAGATTGCAAAGTTCCACCCAACAGAATTCCATTACTGAAGGGACAGCCACAGATCAGAATTGTGATTTTGATTGCATTTTGTATGGCCATTTCAATCTGGTGGGGCATTGAGAGGAACAAAAGGTATTAATTTTTATGAGTAATTGTTGAATAGTTTAATTACCGTGGACTATGACTTAAAGATCCTAAATAGGATTAGGATCCTAGCCAAGATCCTAAATAGGATTAGGATCCTAGCCAAGATCCTAAATAGGATTAGGATTTTAGCCAAGATCCTTTCAAAGGTCAAGGTCTGTCACGGTTGGTTACGGCCGGTTTAGGAGTCAATGGGTTAAATAGACAGTAATAGATCAATAAAAAAATATTTTTCACTTGCCTATATTGGTACACTGAAAAGATTGGCTGTGATTAAAGTCAATCATTGACAGCAATTGGTGTATCATGCATGTAGATCTATATTGTCGTCTCTGTTAGTTGTTCATTCAGTACTTGACATAATCAGCCAATAAGTATATTTAATAATTTTGTCATGCTTTATTTAGCAGTACAATGTATTAACTTTTCGTTCTTTGTTTCAGGGCAGCTAGATGATTATTCAGCTATTCCCCAAACTTGCTACTTAGAGTACTTGACTATCCTGATGTATTTCTTTTTCTTTAGCTATGCCTGGGTGCTCCAAGACATCCTAGGTATTTCATTCTCCTTAAGTCTGATCAGGAACATCAGATTACCTAACTTAAAGGTCTGCACCATGCTGCTAGTTCTGCTTCTTATTTATGACATATTCTTTGTGTTCATCACACCTCTCTTCTCTGCTGGCAAGAGTATCATGGTGGAAGTTGCTACAGGTAAGACCGGGTGCTTTTGTTCTGCTTAGTTAAAGTGCATATTGACATGAATTTTTTCTCTTGATTCTTGCAGGTGGATATCTAAAAAAAAACGTTTTGAAGCTTTAAAAGTGCTGGAAAAATCTAAAAAGCATTGTTTTTGCTTTCAAAATAGGCACAATTTCCCTTCAAATTTGTCCCAGAGACTGGGACGTAGTTATTCGTGACGTCACATTGTGTAGGTCTGTTGTCGCTAAGAGGATTCTGCAGTACTTCGTAGTGGACAGATAGTGCATTGAAAGGCAAAGATGTCCAGTGATTCTAACGATTCCTTTGAGTCGGACTCTTCTGTAAGTTGCATTGAGGTACATAATGTGACGTCACGTTCTGATATCGTGCGATTTTGGCTGCGCGATGACCAGGACAAATTTGAAGGCAAATTGCACATATTTTGAAAGCAAAAAAATGCTTTTTAGATTTTTCCAGCACTTTTAATGCTTCGAGTCATTTTCTATAGATATCCAAATACAAAAATCAAGAGAAAAAAATTTGTGTCATATGCACTTTAATACACCGTAAAGAGATTCAAGAGCTGACGTTTCGAGCGTCAGCCCTTCGTCGGAGCGAATCAAGGAATTGTGCATCGTGTGTTTTTATATACAGAAAGATGGAGCTTCGCTATTGGCTGGTGCCTGGTAACGTGAAAACTTCGGAATAAATTAGTTGAATGAAAAGCGTTCATTGATACCGTGAGGATTAAGAGTGCCGATTTGAAAAATAAATTTTTGTTCTAGAGTTTTACGGCTTTCCGTGTTTCCTTGGTGAAGGGAAAGGCCGCAGACTGCCATATGTTGCTTAGAATGATTTGGGAGATTGAAGTGTCTCGCGACCGGTTTCGATGCATTTTTGTCGTCTTTCTCTACGTCACGAAGGTGTTCTCGGAATCGGTCAGTTAAATCCCAATAACTCAAATCAGTCCAACTTAACCCCTTTCGCAAACAGTTAATTTTGATTATGTGTTACCTCTGACAACACCCGGATGCACCCAATTATGCTTTGGGATGTTTAGTGGTCTAATGGCTATAGTGTGCTGAACTCCAGATTGAACAGTCTGAGTGTGAGTGCTGGCTGGGACACTGCATTGTGTTTATAGTGTATTCATGCTCCATCATACTGAGTTTTGTAATCAAAGCCTAAATTAATAATCGTCAGATCTTGCACATACAAAAGGATCTGAAGCTTTGAAGGAAGATGCCACAGTGCCTCTCTCCACTCAATAATTAATAATAATGAAGCTGTAGTTTGCAAGAGAGCTTTACTGATAAATGAGAGCTACATGTAACTGTGTGAATCTTGATAATAAAAACACAGCACAGTACAATAATTATATGAGCATTTACAATTAAAGAAATCTCAATCGTTTGATTTTTTGAAGGTGGTGGAAGTAAGGAACAGTTACCAATGGTTTTTAAGGTGCCTAGACTCAGTAAATCTGCGCTGTCTGTGTGTCTGAGACCTTATTCCTTACTGGGTTTTGGAGACATTCTGGTGCCTGGTGAGTATAACTTCTTAACTTTGTCACAACTGAGGTTTGTAATGTCATTGTGTTTTGTCCACTCAGACTGTTCTTTCATGTGCAATCATGATTTTAATTTTTTTGTTGGCTGCATGTGGCGGCTTGTTTGTTTGCAGCCCTTTATATTGGTTTTTGTCACTCATTTGACGTCATGACAAATACTCCACGCAAGGTATATTATGTCGCAACGTCTATAGGTGAGCTACAGTGTTGCATTGCACATCATAATTATACCATTTGATAATTAATTTAACAACAAGAAGTACATCTTAGAAAACCCCTATACTCTCCGACATATGTTGTAAAAATGCAGGCCCTATGGGGCCTATTTTTGGCAAATGATATGTTACATTCAGATTCATGTAGGTCAGCATGCTGAAGCAGATTATGGTCCACATTTGGCAGGAGAGCATGCAAATTAGTTGGGCTTACAATGATTTATCAAGCCTCTCTGTTAATAACTAAATCGTACTTGCAACAATTAACTTAACATACTATTTTTTTTACTGTTCCAGCTTACGGCGTGGGTTTGTTGATCACATTTGTGATGCTGTTTGTTATGGAACAAGGCCAGCCAGCCTTATTGTATTTGGTACCATGTACACTCGGTACTGGTTTTGTGATTGGCTGGCTTAGGGGTGAACTGAAAAAACTCTGGACTGGACAAATGGTATATCTTCCTGCTTTTGTTTAATCTGGCCTCTATCTTCTGTGCCATCTTCTTTTTCTTCATGTTAGTATATATTCGAGTCTTACTTTCTCTTTTAATTGCTAAAATTCTCTTACTATTAACAGTTGTCTTATTGAGTAATTCAGATTGAATTAAATTCACTTACTTGTACTAATATTGATAATAATTATTTATAATTAATAATAATTGATAAGTGAGAGGACCATTGTGGCAGTACAAAAATTAACAATGGTATCATATCATTCATCATGCAGTAATTATTAAAAATTTAATATTATAGTTATCAGTTCATCAATAATATTGATGCAAATGTTGCATAGCTTGGATTAAACAGACTGATCACATATAAAAACATAGTCAACTGATAATTTTTTTAATCATTTATTGAGTTATTTTTTTGCTTAGTCGGCGTATGGATGTATGTCACTATTCAGTGGGTGGATGGATGGACGAGCGATGTATTTCACACCAATCAGAATTGGGATACTATCGATCGATAACCAATGAAATAACCGCTTGTATGCATTGTTTAATTTTGTATCAATATTTGTTTCGGATTCAAGGGACGGCCATCTTTATTTTCGTATAAACTTGGCCTTGTTGGGTGGTGTTGGCATGATGTTTCTATTTCCAGCACTTGGTGTTTATGTAGCTTTGGCGTAGATGTTGTGTGTGGGTTTTAAGTGGAAAACTGTTTAGAAATTTTCATGGTGGTGAAGAAGGTACGAGGAAGTGAAGTTTTACATGCTGCGAGCAGTCTGTTTTGACGGCTGTGGGTTGAGGGATTGTCTTTTTATCGCGGTTAGTTGTGAATAAGAGCCATTTTGAATTTTAAAATGTTTCTGACTGAAGTAACAATAGCTTTAATTTTGGTTAAAATTGAAGTTGCGGATGTGCACAGCTTCCTATTTCTCGGAGATGAGTTGTTTGAAATCAGTAGAGCTGAGGGATCAGACATGATCAGAGACTTTGCTTCAGGACATAGATGTCATACGGCATTTAAGAATTTGAAGTAAATTAGGCCACATACTCAAGAACTAGCAAAAGCAAAAGGCCCAACACTAAATTGGTCATTGAGCGTTTGTTTTGGACGAGCTCGTTTTGCTGACCAAACAAAAAATACCCAATACGTCCATATCAGAAACTGAAAAAAAATAACTCTCGCACGCATTGCGTGCCTATGTTTTATCAGTGCAACATAAAACATTGCTCACGAAGAGTTACAACACCACTACAAGATTACAAAACACTACTTGCACTATATTTACTTTAGTCAGCTGATAAATAATAATTTCCAATTATACTATCTATAGTCCAAATCGGCATAGATGTTTTTGCAGTGCTCTACGCTTTTACTTAAAATCCTTTAGTATATGCCATTTCAACCAACTATTCAGCCGTCATGTTACTAATGTTTAACTCTAACTAGGAAGTATCTTTGCTGTCCAATCTCCTCCGATTCTGTGCCTCTACACCTGTACTCTTGCAGTAGCCATCACATTACTAGTGTTTAGACCTAGCTATGCTGTTTCAACCTACTCTTCTCTACACCTCTTGCCTCTACCCCGATGTCTGCTATAAGAGTAGAGGTGTAGAATTAAAAATTAAAAGATGTTTTACAATTAATAATTATTTGTTCAAGTCCATGTTTTCAGCTTTTACCCCAGGTATTGTAGTGCAACACTCCTTATTGTAGGCATCCAGCAAACTTTTTTGAAAGTCATAATTAGCCATGAGAGTTTGGTTGATGGTCACACCTTCTTCTTCTCTTAATACTGGAAAATACATATGGAGTTTAATATATGGCAAGGTGACCTCTCAAAAACCACCACCTGGCTTACAGTTCGACTTGATCAGAACGAACTTTTTCTCTCTCTGATGAAGGTGGCGGAACCTACTAAAACTTCAGTTATTAGAAGAAAAAGATCGGCTTAAAACACTGCTTCAAAATGTTTTGATCATCGACTTCCTTTTAATTATCTTTTTTACCAGCTGGTATTCACATCTTCATTTCCAGATGTTAGCTGTTAGGGAATTGCATTTTAATTCCTTTATAATTAATAGTTATTTATTATTCATTATATGTATGCATGTTATTTCAGGTTCCCGCTGATGCTGGTCAAAATGATAACGAGAGTGGAGATGAAATTGTAAATCGTGAGAGAAGAAGGCTTATAGAAAGTGAAAATGAATAAAATGAATTAGTTCATTGTTCGTGTTAAAAAATAGCATAAGTTAATAATACATGTTACATAAATGTTATGAAATGAAATGAAATTTTCTTGATGATAGGTTTGTTTTCCTTTACATGAAAATCATGACAATCTGAATAGTTGGCCACACCTAGCATCGTCGTCGTCGTCAGTTCTTTGTCTCTGTATGGAGAACAGGGAAATAGCATCAAATGTGTTTTGTTTGCTAGCCTCCTTGTGCCAACTTGAACTCTTGGAGTCATCCATTTCCTTTTCAGGAATTTACTAGCAACTATCTTGAATCCTGTGCTTTCTCAAACTGTTTTTCGTTTTCCTTGAGAACAATTTGGAGATTGTGGGGCTCTATTGTTCTGCAATTGCACACTTGGCAAGTCCTTGTCATAATAAGACTTTGTCTCGTACAATTCAGGGAGTAATCAATTACAATTAGCACTATTTCCCCTGAATTGTACGACAAGAAGTCCTATTACCAATTAATTGCATCAATAACAAAATAATTTTGAGGTTAGCAAGTCTCTTAGAACCTCTTCTTTGAACCTCTTTTGTGTTTTCTCTTTTGTGCAAAAAGTAGGAAAACAGCAAGAAAGAACAAAGTTAAAGTGTACGTGATCACACGCCAATTACGCAACAAATAGGCATACACAGAACCACTCAAAATCGAAAGTTTTGTTATAGGTACGATTAAAATTTTAATTGCGAGAAGCTTGTCATGTATTCAGCTTTATT
The DNA here is from genome assembly GCA_947652115.1 of Blastomussa wellsi. Taxonomy (NCBI): domain Eukaryota; kingdom Metazoa; phylum Cnidaria; class Anthozoa; order Scleractinia; family Plerogyridae; genus Blastomussa; species Blastomussa wellsi. The sequence goes on from OX393562.1 coordinate 35,666,818, forward strand.
CGAAAGCACATGGAACTGGAACTGCGCATAAGTGCGCATGCTTACAAAAGTCAACCACTGACCGCATACACTACAACTCTTCCCCCTTAAGCTAGTCTCTACCCTAAAAAAAAAAAAGTTCAACACAACAGTATCCGTAACATAAAGTCTAACCCTAAAAAAAGTTAAAATGTTCAAACATCAATGTTCAATGATCATGCATTCAATGGTCAAAGTTCAATGTTCAAAGGTCCATCCGAACTGGGGGCTTCCGCACTCTGGTAGGGTATCGTCTCACAGGAACCTGTTCAATCTGGCTCGGTGGGCTGCTAACGGACGGTTCAGCTACAGGATTAGACAAATGGCAATCTGTCTCCCTCGAGGCGGCTTCTGTCTGCTCAGGCGGTTCACCTACTGGGTCAACCTCGACTAGAGGTGGAACAGGTCGTCTGTGTGTCGACGCCAAACTAAGTTAGGACCAATCTTTACTTCATAAGACAGGGGTCCTAATTGTGCACGAACAATACCGGGTACCCACTTAGACTTTCCATTGTAGTTTCGTGCTATCACTCTCTGGCCAATGGAGAAATGCCTTGTCACAGAACCACCTTTGGCAACAGACTGGTCTATCTGACGGTTGTTTATCTGGGTGCTGAGATCTGGTTTTAACAGGTCCAGGCGAGTGCGTAAACAGCTGGGATGGTGGTTCTCCGGTGGTTGAGTGGGGGGTGTTTCTATAAGCTAGCAAAAATCTTGCCAACTTAAGGTTCAGGGACTTCACTTCAGTTTCACTCTTCATTGCATTCTTGAAACTCTGGACACCACGTTCTGCTAGGCCATTGGTGGCAGGGTGGTACGGTGCTGAGGTGATGTGTTTGATGCCGTTTCTTTTAAGGAACTGCTGAAACTCTTCTGATGTAAACTGCGGCCCATTATCGCTTACCAACTGGGCTGGTACTCCATATCTAGCGAACAACTTCTGAAGGGTTTCAATGGTTTTCGCTGAGGTTGTAGTATTCATTCTCTCTATCTCTAGCCATCGCGAGTGTGCATCCACCACAACCAAGAACATACTGTTAAGGAAAGGGCCTGCGAAATCCATATGAATTCGTTGCCAGGGGGACGAGGGCCATTCTCATGGGTGCACTGGTACTGTACTGGGCTCTTTCTGTGTTAGTTGGCAACCTGAGCAGGACTTAGCGGTCAGTTCGATTTCCTTATCGATTCCAGGCCACCAGATGTAACTACGGGCTAGGGCGCCCTTCATTTTCACGACTCCCATATGTCCCTGATGAAGTTCCTCAAGAACTTGAGGGCGCAACTTGGGGGGTACTATGACTCTTATTCCCCACATCAGACAGCCTGATTGTAATGTGATCTCATCTTTGCGAACAAAGTAGGGGTTGAGCGCAGGGTCATGGTTGTGAGGCCATCCCTTTCTGGTCATTTCATGAACTTGGGCCAAGACAGGATCTCTCTGTGTTTCTCGCCTGACGTCATCCACCTTGACTGGTAGTGGATCAAACTGCATCAAATTGAATACACCCACTGGGTCGACCACTTCTTCATCTCTGGCTTCAATTACAAGTGGTAGGCGTGAAAGACCATCTGCATTACTGTGAACCTTAGTGTTCTTGTATTCAATGGAGTACTCGTAGCCCGCCAGGAACAAGGCATAACGTTGAAGACGAGCTGCAGTGACCACAGGGATGCTCTTCCGCGGATGAAAGATTGATGTCAATGGCTGATGATCTGTGAACAGAGTGAAGGAACGGCCAAACAGATACATATGGAACTTCTTTACACCCCAGACTATTGACAAGGCTTCTTTGTCAATCTGTGCATACTTTTGCTCAGTTTTTGTCAATGTCCTTGAAGCAAAAGCTATAGGTCGCTCGGTACCGTCGTTCATCACATGAGAAAGCACTGCCCCAATGCCTACGGGTGATGCGTCACAAGCCAGCCTAAGTGGTAGGTTGGGATCATAATGCGTTAAGACTTGCTCTGAAGTGATCATTTCTTTCACCTGGAGGAATGCTGTCTCGCATTGTTCTGACCATTTCCACTGATGATTCTTCTCCAAGAGCTGAGTCAGGGGGTGTACTGTTGTTGAAAGGTTAGGTAAGAACCTGTGGTAGTAATTGACTAGCCCGAGAAATGATCTCAGTTCAGCTACGTCATTTGGGCGTGGTGCTTTCAATACCGCTTCTACTTTTGCCGCTGACTTGTGCAGGCCATCTTTGTCAATGTCATGTCCGCAATACGTTATCTTTCCCTTGAAAAACTCACATTTAGCCTTGTTAGCTCTCAAACCATGAAGCTGTAGCCGCCGCAGGACTTCTTCTAAGTTAGCCAGGTGCTCTTCATCATTCTTGCCAGTAATAATCATATCATCAAGGATACAGCTTGTGCCAGATGTTCCTTCCAGAACTTTGTCAATGGTGCGCTGCCAGATAGCAGGTGCCGATGTGATACCGAACACTAGCTTATTGTACTGGAACAGTCCCATGTGGGTGTTGATGGTGAGGTACTTCTTGGAATCTTCTTCCATCTCTAGTTGGTGGTAGGCCTGACGAAGGTCAATCTTTGAGAATTTCTGTCCACCAGCGAGCTTTGCAAAGATATCTTCGATGCGAGGTAAGGGGTATTGCTCAGCTTGTAGTTCTGGGTTCACTGTGCCTTTGTAATCACCGCAGATTCTGACAGATCCATCTTTCTTTGGGACGGGTACAATGGGTGTTGCCCACTCGCTCCACTCAACTTTCGTGAGAACCCCTTCATTCTGAAGTCTTCTTAGTTCCTCTTCAACCTTAGGTCTCAGGGCATATGGCACAGCACGAGCTTTGCAGAAATGGGCTTGGCTGTCTTCTTTTAGGGTTAGCTTTGCTTTAGCTGATTTGAAGTTTATCTCCAAAAACATCAGAGTATTTGTCTAGCATAGTCTGCAGACGCTCGTTAGCCAATGGTGGAACTTGTGAGGCTTTCAATGATTTGATAGAATACCAATCTAGGCGTACTTTGAAGAGCCAATCCCTTCCCATCAACACAGGGCCCTTGGTCTTAACCACATACAGATCCAACACCAATGGTTGTTGGTCTTTGTACTCAACATTTGCCTTAAGCACTCCAACTGGAATAATGTCTTCCCCTGTGTAGGTTTTAAGCACCAGTTCAGTTTTTTGCAAGGGCTTGTCGCTAAATTTCTCCATGTACAAATCATGTGGGATAATCGACACAGCTGAACCTGTGTCCAGTTCCATCTTCAGTGGTTTTCCCTCTACTTTTAGATCGATCCAGATCACACTACTGCTCGGTTTGCTTACATTGTGTATCTTTATGCTGCCTAATACATCTTCAAATTCATCGCTCTCACTGTACTCAACGGTATGGACTGGAGTGTTTGGCAGTGGGTGCTTTGGCTTACCTTGCTGTTTCGAGCGACAAACCCTTGAAATATGGCCCACCTTTCCACAGTGATGGCATGTCTGGTTCTTGAATCTGCAATTGTGTGCTGCGTGTGATTCTCCTCCACATCGATAGCAGGCTTTAGGCGTTGGGTTCGGCGGTGGTACTCGTGGATTTGGCGGTGGCGGTGGTTTGCTGTTATCTGAGATCTTGTCAACTCGAGGTTCTGATTGAAGCATCACGGATGGCAGTTTCCATCGCGACGGCTATTTCCACAGCCTTGGAATACTTCAGTTTGGCTTCTGAAAGCAAACGCTTTTGTATCTGCACATTTCTAAGGCCACAGACCAATTTATCTCGTAAAGCTTCGTTTAGGTTGGCGCCAAAGTTGCAGTCGGTCGCTAGTTTCTTCAGGTCTGCTACGTAGGTCAACACAGTTTCTCCTTCACGCTGATTTCGTTTGTAAAAACGAAAACGTTCTGCTATTTCCAATGGTTTAGGACTCAAGTGTTGCTGAAGGGTCGTGACGATCTCCTGAAAGCTCTTCGTAGCTGGTTTTTCTGGTGTAACAAGATCTCTCAACAGCGCATACGTTTTGCCGCCGATCAAGCTCAATAGTGTCGGCACTTGGTGGTCTTCATCGACGTTGTTTGCTAAGAAAAACTGTTCCACACGTTCCACATAAGTTTCCCATTTCTCTTGTGTTTCATCAAAACTCTCTATCTTCCCGATAGTGGCCATATGTTCGACGTTTTTTCTAGTGACACATAATCCTCGTCACCACTGTCATGTATTCAGCTTTATTCGAAAGCACATGGAACTGGAACTGCGCATAAGTGCGCATGCTTACAAAAGTCAACCACTGACCGCATACACTACAAAGCTTATAATAGTGATGTTCACAATTTGTCATAACTTCTGGTAAGGTATTGACAACAACAGATCTACAATTTCCTAAACCCCTAACTATGTTTAGTTTATAGAATTTAATTATTTTTCTATTTTTACTATTTAAATTTTTAGATCATGTTTATACAGATTAAAGTAGATTGTAATTTTTATTATTATTATTTTATCTGATAGATTTACCGTGTTTAAATAAAAAAAAATAAAGTCTAAAGTCTAAAAAAATTCTAAAGCATCTTTAGTTCTTACAGTGAATGCACTTGTAATCGTGGTGCCTCGTAGCAAAGGTTTTGATCAATTTTTGATATCTTTATGCTAGATGGGTTGTTTGATTCAACCAATCTGTTATTAACTTGGGGGAAGTTGTTTTCCAGCAGCATATGGTACTGGTTCAATCCTCACCCCTCTCCTGATTGGCCAAATTAAAACAGATCAAATCATAACATTAACTAAGGTAGAACAGAGTTCTGGTGTTGAGTATAACTAAGAATTTATCATATAACTATATCACGTACTGTAATTTTACAATGAGCTGTGTTGATATGGGTGACATATTGTTTTAGTTTAAAGTATCAAATCTTCTATTTCAAAAGTAAAAAGGATCCATACACCTCATTACAAAATGGCTTCCATTTTTGTAAAATTCCGAAAATAAGCCCTTCCGTGTACAAGCCACTCCGTATACAAGCCCCCCAAATCTGAAACGCAAAAATACCTCCTATAATAAGCCCCTCCGAATATATATATAAGCCCCTTCCAAAAATAAGTCCCTCAAAAAGGCCCTTTGAAGAATATAAGCCCCGGGGCTTATTTTCGGAATTTTACGGTATTTTGTTTGCATTCAAATTAGCCCTTGTTGCCTCATTCAAGATTTTTTGAGCTTGAGGAGTTTTTCCTTCATGGAAAATTGTTAATGGTGCGAAAAGTTTCATTTAATTTAGTCATTTGACTAAAAAGGACAAGAACCCTGAGCAAAAGAGTGTAAGCGTAATATTATAATTTGGTTTTATCAACTGGGTTGATAATGTCAATTGGCCACCGTAAAGAGATTCAAGAGCTGACGTTTCGAGCGTTAGCCTTTCGTCGGAGCGAATCGCTCTTGAATCTCTTTACGGTGGCCAATTGACATTATCAACCCAGTTGATAAAACCAAATTATATTGTTATTTAAGGAGGGTAACACATAATTGTTGGTCGACTGACAAACGTGGCTTTAATGGAGCTTAATTACAGTCACGCCAGATTGTCTTTTGATGGGAACTCTGCAGTGTTGTAGTGCAATGTTCCAATATTGATTGACAGTTTGCTTGAAGCAACTTTTACCTTTCAATTCATTTGCTTGTGCAAGTTAAGTTAAATCGTCTTCTGGTTTTCGTGTTTGTGTATAAAACCATTCATAATATATAGATTTGGCCAAGCCTAAAAGCGGAGCTCCCTCTCCAACTCCATCCCCAAAATAACACATTGCCTGGTGTCCAGATTCAGTTTCTTATTCTGGTGTTCTATATAGCAATTTGAAAGAACAATATTAAAGAGCAATATTAAACAAACGAGAGAATATTTTTTTACGTTTTAACGGGGGTTTCAAGACACATGCGAAAGTCTCTTATTACGCACATCAACACCACCTCTCCTCGGCGTCGAAGGGAACAATTTACTGTAAGAGCCTTCACGCAGTTCGGCCTGTAGTTCGATCATACACAATATTTTGGAAACGTAATTAGTTTAAAACGGTGTGGCCAATCCTTAAAATCGTTAAACAAACTGAAAAGCTGATTTAAGAAATCATGGGCGAGAAAGGGACTCATTATTTGGCTTGCACGGAACTTAGGCAGCTTGCTGGACTGTGAGAGTAAGTTATGCTTATCAATCGTGAGTGTTGTTTGGTGTAATAATAATTTTGTTTTAGCCATATAAGGCTTGACCTTTGGAGCTTTTCAATTCTGCTGACTCCGAACGTCTTGATATAAAAGTATTTCTGTAATTCACTTACAAATTTTATCCTGGGGGATGGAGTGAGGGGAAGGGGTGGCTGCGAGATTGGAAAATCTGCCAGCATTTTCTTATCCAGAGGCACGAATGATTCTAGCATGAATATTTCTTTATCACCTTTTACCGGCAATATGGTAGTTAATTTTTTTTACACTTATGCAACCGGATGGGTTACTTTACCTCTAAATCCTATTTAGAAGGAAGAACATTGATTTTTGGGGTCGGATATCGTGCTCGGAAGAGAAATTTTATGCTGGCACGTTTAGCCGGGATGGCCCGGTGAACGCGATTACATTACATCTTACATGGAAAATTTTCAGCCCGGTTAGCCGGGATCCCGGCTTACTTTTTTCAATTTTGAAGCATTGTTTCCAGTCTGGCAATTTTTACTAAATAAATGCTGTTGCTAATTTCGCAAAATCTGCTGATAAACAATCAATAATGAAGCAATTGTTTTCTGTTTCTTTAAAGAGGTCGTAATACCTCATTTCTACGGAACTCCCTCAAGCAAAATTGAACTGAAAGTTGCATGTTGTGTTGAGCAAACCGTAAATCAATATTGGAACATTGTGCTGCAGCATTGCAGAGTTCCCATGAAAATAACATCACGTTTGACTGTAGGAGTATTCATCTGGGACCCCAAAATGAACTTTACCAGCTGCAGCTAAGGTTGTTCTAGTTCTTTGTAATCAGAACTATATTGATTGGTCTCAAAAATTCTTCGCAAACCTCCACCAGCTGAGTGCAACTTCCAGCTTTGCTACTTTGCATGTACTGTAAAATGTAATGTGGGTTTAATACATTTTGGGGTTTTTACACTGGTTTAATTTGCATGCTAGAAAAAAGTAAGAGATGCAACTGCTAGTAGAAGTAGTCAAAACAGTGGACAAAGACAAGCTCTCTTGCCAGGATGTAGATATGTTGACTTGTTGTAAAGCGCTATTGATCTTTCTTTTTGTAAATAGCGCTGTATAATTATTAGATAGAAGGTGAAAATAAAATAGATGAAGTGAATGCCACATTGCTGAATTTATTGTGCTTCACATGTAACTTTTATTGTCTATCAGGGTAAAGGCTAGAGCTGGGATTCACATACTGTATTTAATAACTGTTGATCTTGTAGTTGAATTCAGATGTTCATAAAAAATTATGCATATGGTAGTACAGTAGCCCAGTAGATGAGATTGGAGCAGAGTTTTTCAGAAGTGATACAAAATCAAATAGAAATTTTATTAACAACTCGAAACCAGTTTGACTGCCTTTATTTATGAGAGATTCGCTGCATGTTCTCAATCTGCTGGCCTCATGTGTCCCATACGTATTATAATATGGATGAGTTTGCAATCTGCCAGCAACTTGCCAGTAAGAAGCAGCCAACTCCCACCACTCCTAACAATAAAGATCTGTTTGTTGGAAAGTACAGTTGTATTATATTTTTGATGCAGAGCAATTTAATGCAATGTAGAGAGAAAAGAGTGCTTATAAGTTAAGTTAATGTTCAAAGATAATGCTCATTCTTGCTGTAAGAATGGGTTTGCTATGGGTTCCATGCCATCGACAGGACAAACTAACACTACAGCTGTTCCTCGGCACACTGCCAGGCCAAGTTGTCTTGTTTCATCTGTCAGTTTGAATGGATCATCTGGATCTGTGACCCAAAAATACATATTAGAAATCATCTACATTTTGTTTCAGGTTGTAGCTACTGAAGATTTGTGTGTAACACCAAATAATCTATATCAAGTGATAGTATGGCATAGGCAAAAGCATCAGCAGGGCATTGCTTTGCTGAGTGATGGATACGAAACTCCACAGGGACATGCCATTTGGTGCAAAATGGAAGTCTGCTCTTGCTTTCATGCACGGCAGGTTGCTGAGTCGAGACAGTGTCCGGCAAACTAAGCACTTGTAAAAAATATGTTTAACAAGGCATTAATCTAAGAAAAAATTAAACATGTTTTATCAGTAATTATTACTGTAGAAAAATAAATGTAGCATGTTTGTCAGCTGTTTATGCATAATTTGATGATAAAAGACACTCATACTCATTTATGATTCTGACATGTAGTAAAACTATTATAGTACACATAATAAGACAACATATTAGTGATAACTCAGAGCTGAATTTTCAATGAAAAACGATGTGCCAAGGGATGGGGGAAGAATGGAGGCATGGGACCAAATAACATAATTTCTCACAACTTGCAAAGCTACATCCATGTATTATATTTTTCTGAAGAATCTCACTGACGAGATGCATTCTTATTTCTAAGCTTCCGCAGTGGTCAGAACGTTCTTTGCTGAAAGTGTAAACACAAAATTCACCTTCATAGTTCACACTCTATAGATATGATGAACAGAATTTGGTAATTCTGCTTTTTTTAAGGTCGCGGTATTCAGAATACTTATCAGTATGCATTTATGTAAAAAAAATGCACAAAGAGCAACAATTGAAACCGACAGTACGTGAAAAATTAATGAAAAGGTGCCTTAATAAATTGTTCTGGCTTTCTACGATTCAACTGATCATTATTTTAGTACGAACTTCACATGTAAATCAAAACCTGCAAAATAAGCCAGATCAAAGAGAGGTTCATTCAGCATTTATCCATTTAAAAGGTATAAGGGCAAACCTTTCTACAAAATATACTTTAGAAAACTCTTCTTGTATCTTTGAAATGAAATTAACCTTTCCTTTACCTGTCTTATATTAGAAACGTCTACATTTATGCAAACCAGGGAAATTCGCAATGAAACGGAAAATTAATTCATAATGAAAAAAAAATTCAGGACATGCTTAGAAAGATTTCTATTTTTCAAAAAAATAATTGTGCTTGAAGTACACGGAAGTTACATTGCACCAGTTCCATTGCCCTTCATTTTTGTTTTTGCGAAGAGGCATGATCACATAAATTGTAACCTATTGTTGTTTCGCTTGTGCAGTTTAATCAACAGCACGTGGATTAAAATTATCCAAATTATCATAATTATACGTTGCGCATTAATCTGTTCACTCGTGTTTGCTCGAGAAGCTTTCGGAAGCGTAAACACAAGCAATTTTGTGTCCAAGAATTCAGCCCGGACAGACAGTTTAATGAGTTAACACAACAGGGAGGTAAACTGGGTGTATTGCAGATTGTCGCATCTTACTTGGAATTTTCAAATAAGCTTTAGAAGAGAAGATTGAAGACTGAATTCCAGCATGATAAATTTTGCACCTTTTAAAACTTCCAACGAAACTTGAAATTAAATAATCGAAGATAGGTGTGACACAAAATAATGAGGTTCTGACTGATCATCAAGGAGCGGTGAAATTAATTAATTTTTCTTTGTTCTTCTCGAGTTGTAAACTTGGACACAAAACAACATTTTTAAATAAATTACCACAAGGCAGAATCCATGCAATCAAAAACACTATTTATATTTTCTGTCATTCACCTGTATGTCTGCAAAGTTTTGACAAAATCAGCTATCAAACGTTCATGATATAGGGTTTTCAAAAGTGCCAATAGTTTGCCTTATGAATATATTCATGGTCAAGGTTACCATGATTTATGACGCACATGAAAACCACAATCGCCATGTTTTCATTAGCATACCTTGATTTCACAACCACCATGCGCTGACAAAAAAACTTTCCAAAAATATTTTCCCAAAATTTTTAATGACAAAGTTCTGAGAAATGGAACAGAGTCAAAGCATGGACATCATAAGTTGTACATGTAATGTTGTTGAAATAATTATAATTATTTTGCCATGTGCCTTTCAGGTATCCACTAACTTCCTTTAATTTTACAAGTTTTTATTTACTCAAAACACAGTTACAGAACTTACTTACAGTACAAGTACAGGTGCATTACTTTCTTACACTGCAACTACATTACTTTCAGGACAACTAGATCAAAAATTACATTGGTGGAAAGAAAAGTATTAAAAAGAAGGGAGGGGGGTAGTGACGGCTCCAGTGCTTAAATTATTTTTTACATTGTTTAGCTACTGTTACTATTATTTTTTCTCTTTTAAAATATTACCCTATTCAAAAGACAAAGTGTGCACTTTATTTTTCTTTTTTGCTTGATTTCATTTGTGAACAAGCAGGGTAGAGAGACTTATGTATAATTGACAGCCAAATTGAGAATGTACCAGGGCTTGGAGAGCTGCAGAAAGAAGATAACTAACCACTAAATTCTGCCCAAATGATGATTGCTTTGCAACAAGTTGTGACAACATTTAAGAGAATGTATGGCAAGATCCCGATGTATGCCTCCTTCCCCTTCCCTGCATAATTATTTAACAGTGATAAATTTACACCATTAAAAGAAGAACAGCCCACTATACCTCTTAAATATTCTGTTGTGTTGTCCAGCACTATGTTCAGTAATGCATCAAAACCTTTCAAAACTCCAGTGGCTGAAGAAAACAGAACATAAACAATATTTTAAGACCAGTATACAAGTCACATAATAGCTTGATGAAGTACAATTTGTTGTGAGAATTCTTGAAAAGTGTACACCTCTGGTGTATTCTATGCCAAGCATGTTCACTTGTCAATGGTTTCAGCTGATAATCTGATGTATGCATTGATTTCCGAGGACCTTATGTAACATTGACCGGGACCAGATTAATTAAACACTTATTTTTACAAGAAGGCCATTGCACACTTAGTTCGGACCAATATATAAAAAGTTGACTGGTACATCCCCCGGGCAACCCACCTCCCCCCTCTCCCCCAGGCAAGTCGAAATCAAACGCAGTCCGAGTGATTAAACTGCTACAGAACCCAAACACCTGCTAGTAATTGTGCTGTTATTGGACCTAGCCAACATCAATGCTGGGCTAGTAAAATTGTTTTTTGGCTAACAACATTTACGTTGTTACTAGCCACTACGCTAGCAAGTTGAAAAGTTAGCATTGAGCACAGTAGGCGTGAGCTTTTTGGTCACAAGCTGATTGCTATGACCAGAGTAGCCGGTGGAACGCTGACTAATCCAAGCAAACTGGGGTGGAACTAACTGGAACCAACCAACAACTGTATGTTTAATGATCTACTGCTCTGGCCATTGCTACGGCATATAAAATATCATGAAATGGCTAAACTGGTCCCGCTCAATGTTATCAAATCGTTTATCAGAAAGCTAATCAATTAATCGATAATATTCGATAGTACTTGATATTTGTTGATTAATTAGTTGATTTAATAGATTGAAATCAATAGACACAAACTTTTTTAATGTGACCGATGAAATTCGAGAATAAAAAGGCGTGCCAAACCTTAACGGCCATTGTCAAGACTTTCTCTTATCCTTTGCTACTAAATGGCTTTGATCTTTCTATAATGCAGTCTAATGTTAGCTACTTTTTCTGATTTTCTTCCTTCATTGGCAGGTAATATTCACAGACAGCTGAATATTCCAGCCCAGCAGTCCTATAGCGCTGTACTCTGTGCAGGTCTATGTTGTAATCAGTGTAATCCAGTATAATCACAAGAACTGAATATCAGCAACTAACGTACAAGGCAAAGAAAATCTTTTACTGCATTGGTATTCGAGAATCGTAATAATATTCTGAGTCACTGCCTTTAAAGTGATAGAAAGCTGCAGAAGTTGACAAATCCAACGCCTCTTAAGAAATGCTCATGCTTGTAGGTTGGCACGCATGACGTGTGAAGAATGAATGTAATTTGGTGCAAAAATTTCCCCAAATTTCATTGTTTTGGGACATTTGCTGGTGCCGGAGCTCATCATCAAGGGCTTAGATGGCTTAAACCTTGCCAATTCCAAAGAACTGTTTATTGGCACTGTGAATGTGACAAACTTCGACCATATGCTCAATGGCAGCTACTGGCAGTTTGTTCTTCATGGACAAGGGGCCATAAAGCAAATGAACCTTGTCTCACCAGGTTTCAACTGGCAAATATGGAAGTTTCAATCAACGATGGAAGTGGCAGGAAAACTTTTAGTACATTATTGCCTGGTCAGAGACTTATAAGAAAACATTACATTGGTTGTAGGTAGGTCTTTCCCACTCAAGGAGAAGTCAAATTTCCCAGGATGTAATGTGGTCAGATTCCTGCTGGTTGCTGCTTGGTTGAGGTTACTTTCAAAAAAGGAACTACTTGGGCTCACGTTTGACTTTTTTGGCCGAACTTTGCATTTGAGTTGAAAGCAGAAAAGTTGTTTTGTAATGCTTACCCTGTGATAAAATGACTGAGTCATTGAAAGACGTGTTCAGGCTGTTTGCTTGTGAGGTAAGATTTGCATAAAATCCTTGCATTGTTTTGGAGCTGGTATGCTGTTTTTCTGCAATCTCCATTCTCTAACTATTCTTAGAAAAAGCATGGTGATACCATCTATTGTCCTCCGTTTTTTCAATGCAAAAGAAATAATTCTGCAGCACAATTTCTTATAGAAATGATAAGACCTAGCCTTAGGAATTTTTTTTCTCAACCCTATGCAGTTTTGATGTTCACACTTGCATGGAAGAGGTAAATGGTAACATTTCTATTTTTCCATGCTTGTAACTTTTCCAGGCCTCTGGGGCTGAGACTGAAGGTTGATAAACACTGTGTGCAGTGAAGCAAGATAATGCTTATCTGGCAAATTCTTTTGCCACAACAGGGAAAACACTGGTGCTGGGTATTGGCCAGGAAGGCCTGTTTTTGCAATTTGCAACTTTTCAGATTTTTCTCTCTGCAAGTATTGAATGCCAGCCAACCATTTTTGGTTCATTGCATAGAGCACTGTAAACATGATTTTTAAAAAATAGTTTCTTTTCTGAATGAATTGGGTAGGTTTTTTCTACATTATTGTTATAAGAAAAGCACCCTCTGGGACACTTTACCAAAGCTTGTACCGTGTCCATGGCAACAAGAGACCCAAACATCATTGTGTCTGTCATCATTCATGGCAACAAGTTGCATGATGGTGGTCTGATTAAGTTTGATTCTGAGCAAAAGTTGTATGTTGGGTATCAAGCCACCTTAATATGTTCGATTCCTGTAAGTGTTATAGCAAAAGTTAAACTCCCTTAGTCAAACTTCAATAAAGTGTTATGGGGATGTAAATTGGATTGATGTTGGCTGCTATTTATTAGTTCCAGTGAGTTGGGATTGATTCTAGTGAAGATCAACCAGAACACTTGACAAAAGTGAATCAACATGATCTTCGTCTATTTTTTTGAACAAATCGATAAAATCAATAGCTAATTACAAAAATTAATAATCACAAGAAAATGAGCGATCGATTTGTATCAATTTTGATATTAATCGATTGATTATTATCTATTTGTATCGATTTAGACCGATTTCTATCAAGTATCGAAAATATTGATTAGATTCCCCATGATTTCCGGTAGCCTCACAGCTCCTATAACCTCTAAATTTCAGTAGCAGGGATAGTGTTGCAGCCTTATTGTTTGGGCTAGGGTCCATTGTTTGTTCTTTTGTCTCACCTGAAGGGTGGTCCCCAATCAGGTGAGACCTTGTAAGAGCTGCCATTTGGTTTCATTCCCAACAAATGGTATATGAACGAGTCATAAACATAGCTTATTGTCACAGGACCTATTCTCTTTACATATCTGCGTGGAGAAAGAACTGAATAATGTTAACAATCACGTGTTCATCATAGAACAGTTTCGAACAACTTAGGAAACTTTAAATGAATAGAGGGGGTAAGTTTCTAAAGAAACTGTGGTGCTGCGTCGGTGGGAACTATAACAATATAATTTGGTTTTATCAACTGGGTTGATAATGTGAATTGGCCACCGTAAAGAGATTCAGGAGCTGACGTTTCGAGCGTTAGCCCTTCGTCGGAGCGAATCGACGAAGTGAATCGACAAAGCGAATCGAAGCGAATCGACGAAGGGCTAACGCTCGAAACGTCAGCTACTGAATCTCTTTACGGTGGCCAATTCACATTATCAACCCAGTTGATAAAACCAAATTATATTAGGAAACTTTAGTTTAGCTCACCTTCTCTACCGCCTTGAAATTTCACCCGGACTCGTTTATCAAGAAACTTGGATAATTCAAAGATGCTCTCCTTTTTCTTTCTGTCCGTCTAAATAAACAATCCAGCAGTTAATACGTTTAACACAAAACCAGGACGAGCAGGCACTTGTTTGACGAACGAACTTACCGCCATCTTGGATTTTTATACTGCCAGGAATTATGGGATAGAAAAGAGATTTGTTCCCAGGTCTATTGGCCGAAGACTACCATGCACTGAGTTTGGGGCGCTTTTAGTGCACAAGGCACTATTGGGATGATGTGTTGTGGGCTGTCCTCTTCTAACCCACTAAGGAACTAAGAAACTATGTCGCTAATGTGTAAACGGTTTGAATTCCGTTAGAGCTCTGATTTTTCTCGTCGATCTTAGAGTATCGTACCCTTACATATCGAGGACACACGGGTTTGAATCCCATCGGAGCTCTGAAAAGTTGCCGTTGTCAGAGCATCGAACCGCTAGCGCGGAGTCACGGGTTTGAATCCCGTTGGAACTCTGATTTTTCTCGCCGATCTGAAATGGGTTTGAACACCGTTTGAGCTCCGATTTTTTTCGTCGATCTTTATAGAGCATTGTATCCCTATAATAAGTATATATCGAGGAGACACGGGTTTGAATGCCGTAGGAGCTCGGAATTGTTTTGACGTTGTCAGAGCATCGAACCGCTTTACGCGGAGTCACGGGTTTGAATTCCGTTGGAACTCTGATTCTTCTCGCAGATTTTAGATGGGTTTGAATACCGTTTGAGCTCCGATTTTTCTCGTCGTTCTTTATAGAGCATTGTATCCCTATAATAAGTATATACCGAGGAGACACGGGTTGGAATCCCGTCGGAGCTCTGAATTGTCTTGACGCTGTCAGAGCATTCAACCGCTTGACGCGGAGTCACGGGTTTGAATCCCGTTGGAACTGTGATTTTTCTCGCAGATCTTAGATGGGTTTGAATACCGTTTGAGCTCCGATTTTCTCGTCGATCTTGATAGAGCATACCATCCCTATATGTTGAGGAGACACGGGTTGGAATCCCGTCGGAGCTGACAATTGTCTTGCCTCTGTTTGAGCATCGAATCGCCAACGCGAAGTCACGGGTTTGAATCCCGTTGGAACTGTGATTTTTCTCGCAGATCTTAGATGGGTTTGAATACCGTTTGATCTCCGATTTTTCTCGTCGATCTTTATAGAGCATTGTATCCCTACATGTCGAGGATACACGGGTTGGAATCCCGTCGGAGCTGTTTATTGTCTTGTTGTCAGAGCATGGAACCGCCAATGCGTGGTCACGGGTTTGAATCCCGTTGGAACTCTGACTTTTCTCGCCGATCTAAGGTGCTTTTTAATACCGTTTGAGCTCCCATTTTCTCGTCGATCTTTATAGAGCATTGTGTCCCTATATAACGAGGAGACGCGGGTTTGAATCCCGTAGGAGCTTTGACTTTTCTCGTCGATCTTGAAAGAGCATTGTATCCCTATATATCGAGGAGACACGGGTTTGAATCCCGTTGGAACTCTCATTTTTCTTTTATAGAGCATCGTATCCCTATCTATCGATGAGACACGGGGTTGAATCCCGTTGGAGCTCTTAATTGTTTTGCTGTTGTCAGAGCATGGAACCGCTAACGCGGAGTCACGGGTTTGAATCCCGTTGAAACTCTGATTTTTCTGGCCCATTTTAGACAACTGCACCACTTTCGTGGAGGTTACGGGTGCGAATTATTTTGGAAGCCTTGGTTTTTTTCAGGATTCTTTGATTTTCATTAGTCGGCTCGGAATGTGCAATCCCCACTTGAATACAGGCAGTCCTCTGGGGGTTAGAGCCTGAAAGCGTTCTGAGGGAAGTACCACCTCATGAGGAACAAGAACCAGTCCTCTCTGCCTCTCAGATCACATGATTTTCTGAGTTGACTCGTATGGTACTCATGATACCAACGTGCAATAGCAGAAAGGGTGGGTTTCCAATTCAGGTGCATAGTCCCTAGCCCCAACAGTGCTGCAACCGTACCTCGGGAGCGTGCAGGTAAACAAGCACCAAGTGGAACGCACGAAACCTTCCACCCAGCATGGGATTACATTAATGTAACTTCAATTTGATTTTTCTCGTCGATCTTAGAGCATCGTATCCCTATATATCGAGGAGACACGGGTTTGAATCCCGTCGGAGCTCTGAATTGTTTTGAAGTTGTCAGATCGTCGAACCGCTAACGCGAAGTCACGGCTTTGAATCTCGTTGGAACTCTGATTTTTCTCGCCGATCTGAAATGGGTTTGAATACCGTTTGAGCTCCGATCTTTTTCGTCGATCTTTATAGAGCATTGTATCCCTATAATAAGTATATATCAAGGAGACACGGGTTTGAATGCCGTCGGAGCTCGGAATTGTTTTGCCGTTGTCCGAGCGTCGAACCGCTAACGCGGAGGCACGGGTTTGAATCCCGTTGGAACTGTGATTTTTCTCGCCGATCTTAGATGGGTTTGAATACCGTTTGAGCTCCAATTTGTTTCGTCGATCTTTATAGAGCATTGTATCCCTATAATAAGCATATATCGAGGAGACACGGGTTTGAATGCCGTAGGAGATCGGAATTGTTTTGACGTTGTCAGAGCATCGAACCGCTTTATGCGGAGTCACAGGTTTGAATTCCGTTGGAACTCTGATTCTTCTCGCAGATTTTAGATGGGTTTGAATACCGTTTGAGCTCCGATTTTTCTCGTCGATCTTTATAGAGCATTGTATCCCTATATCTCGAGGAGACACGGGTTGGAATCCCGTCGGAGCTGATAATTGTCTTGCCTCTGTTTGAGCATCGAATCGCCAACGCGAAGTCACGGGTTTTAATCCCGTTGGGACTCTGATTTTTCTCGCCGATCTGAAATGGGTTTGAATACCGTTTGATCTCCGATTTTTCTCGTCGATCTTTATAGAGCATTGTATTCCTATAATAAGTATATACCGAGGAGACACGGGTTGGAATCCCGTCGGAGCTCTGAATTGTCTTGACGCTGTCAGAGCATCCAACCGCTTGACGCGGAGTCACGGGTTTGAATCCCGTTGGGACTCTGATTTTTCTCGCCGATCTGAAATGGGTTTGAATACCGTTTGATCTCCGATTTTTCTCGTCGATCTTTATAGAGCATTGTATCCCTATATGTCGAGGAGACACGGGTTGGAATCCCGTCGGAGCTGATAATTGTCTTGTTGTTAGAGCATCGAACCGCCAATGCGGGGTCACGGGTTTGAATTCCGTTGGAACTCTGACTTTTCTCGCCGATCTAAGGTGCTTTTTAATACCGTTTGAGCTCCCATTTTCTCGTCGATCTTTATAGAGCATTGTGTCCCTATATAACGAGGAGACGCGGGTTTGAATCCCGTAGGAGCTCTGACTTTTCTCGTCGATCTTGAAACTCTCAGTTTTCTTTTATAGAGCATCGTTTCCCTATCTATCGAGGAGACGCGGGTTTGAATCCCGACGGAGCTCTGATTTGTTTTGCCATTGTCAGAGCATTGAACCGCTAACGCGAAGTCACGGATTTGAATCCCGTTGGAACTCTGACCAATTTTTTTCGCTGATCTTAGAGCGGTTTGAATCCCGTTGGAGCTCTGATTCGTCGATCTTAGAGTATCGTAGAGCATTGCACCTGTGTTGGGGAGCTCACGTGTTCTAAGCCCGAAGTAACATCCTCAGTTCTCATTTCATACAATTCACGTTATTTAATTTTTCTCCTTTTGCGGAAACTTGAAAATATGAACTGAACTTGTTCCTAGTTTGGTCAAATTAACACTTCTCGTCGCACCGGTATCACGATGGCAACGGCGTGGGTTCGAACCCCATCGGAAACCTGAATTTAATTTCCAAATGCTCAAATTTTAAATTTACTGGCAGGATCAGTTCTCTCATTAATGAATAATCATTTCATCTGATTCGCATCATTTAATTCCTTTCACGGGAAAATATACACTCTTTTTATAAGAATCTTTTTTATAAGAACGTTGAGGCTGAAAATTAACCAAATTTTTAAGAACGCATTAAGAACATTCCCCAGGCTGAGACTCGATTAAGAACACTTTTATTTTGCTCACTGTATATTAAAATGAGAAGCACTGCTGGTCACGTCCTCAGTAATTTATTGAAATACTATATCATGTAACATCTTAATAACGTTTTCAGCCTCAAATCGCAAAAAGTATAAGAACGTTCAGCCTCAGCTCCAAAATTAGCCGTTCTTGTAAAAAGAGTGTACGCGCTATAGTATTTAATTTTTACTTGAACGAGTTGCTACTTACCGAGAACTGAGTGAGCAGCTCATGCACTAGACTGCGAGCAGTCTCTATTTTGCTTCAAAATCCGTAACGAAAGCGAAATTTTCGAGGGGCGATCGCGCGAGCGACAAATCCGCGAGCCGCGAGTTGCGTGGGCGCCAGCTGGAGTTAAAATTTTGGAGCAAAATAGAGACTGCTCGCAGTCTAGCCTTTCTTTTGCCATGTATCCATCTGTAGCGTTTGAAACATTTCTCAAGTCAGGACTCATAGTATGACGAACAATTACTTAAAGTTAGAAAATAAAATTGCAAAGAAAAAAAATGCGATATAAACATTTTCTCACGGTTTTGTTTTCGGTCTGGTGTCGCGCCTATCCAAATTATTTTTTGACTATTCCGAGAACTCAAAGGCCAAGTGTGTGACCTGAAACTCATCTCCCGGTTCCATCGAATTCAAGATTTTCACCGTTTGAATATTGATGTACAGCTAAGAAAAGATCATCGAGTGTTTACTGGCGCTTTATCTAGTCCGGTACCGCTTTACTTTAGCCTCGTAATCGGATTCTAAATTATTCTGAATATAATGTGTTTCATGGCTATACAATTAACTGAAGTTACCTCCTTAAGACGTGCGTTTTCCGTTGTAATCAGTCCTCTTTAATTTGTGCCCACATGCTTTAACTTGGTAATTGCCTTTGTCAGTCTTGCATCCAGAATCTTAAAAAAAATATGACAAACTGAATGTATATAATTCTTGTGTAATTCTTCACGAACGTTTGTCGGCTACCACACAGGACTTAGAGAGAGTTGCTTTAAAATAATTCTGAGAACCACATGCTCAAACATCCCGCTTACCTTCCAAGCAAAGTTTCAGATGCATAACGAGAGCAAGCTTGTTCATCGTGAAAACTGAGTTCTTGCTCAATGTCCAAGCAAAACTCGTTGTAAGGGGAGCGGTTCACCTGAAGTTGGCGGAAGATCGGTAAACGTTACGGGAACAGCCAGATTTAAAGTTGTTCAAGTGATTCAGTGACGAGCTTTAGGAGCAAACTTGTATACTGAAAGACGGTTGCTAAATTTGAAAATGAAGGTGATCTAAAGTGCGCATGGATGTATAAAATCGCGTCATTAATTAAAATTTCTAATCAAAATGTGTGAATGTACGCGCAGCAAAGAATTTATAATAATACATCATTGCAAAATATTCACGTTGATTCGTACTTCTATTCCACTTGTAATTTGCATAATTCGTCTAATTTATATATTTCAATTCTATTTATAAAGCAGGCGACCTGTATTTATCAAATACTATAGTGATGTTTCTCGGGATATCTTTAAAACAAGGAATGGGGAATCGGGAAATAGGGAATGGCCTGGGAAATCTTTAAAACGTGGAATATTTGAAAGCGGGAATCTTTAAAATGTGGAATCTTTAAAAGCGGGAATCTTTAAAATGAGGAATCTTTAAAAGCGGGAATCTTTAAAAGCGGGAATCTTTAAAATGGAGAATCTGTAAAAGCAGGAATCTTTAAAACGAGGAATCTTTAAAATCGGAAATCTTTAAAACGGGGAATCTTTAAAAGCGGGAATCTTTAAAACGCGGAAATCTTTAAAAGGAGGAACAGTTAGCCTACGAACATGCTCTCCATAATCCCCATTGGGAAATTTGCGAAACAAAATTTTAACGCTCGGCTTGTTTCGCTCGCCAAAATAAATATTTCTTTTCACAAGCTTTCGCTTGATGGCCTGTCATTTTGTTCTACACATTCGTCAG